>OU785247.1:7336706-7936706 GCA_917051295.2 Erebia ligea
ACGTCATGTAGTAAGTACCTAATCATAGATTACTTTATATGCTTAGTTGCACATTTTTATTTTCTACTTACCTACCTACTCGTAAACCACCCACCACTCAACTAAAATAATATATTTTTTAACAACTGGCTTTAGTTGTGCCTCATAATTGGGTATTTGGCAACTATTCAAATAAATTATTTTACAGTGATTATTACATAGAGAATCTCCCAAAAGTCGTAATATTATAGGAGATAGCTGCACTTTTGGTAGGTAACTATCGCTAGAAAGGCTGATTTAGTATTTGGTACCCACCAAACTTATAATATAGGTAATAATTTGATTGCTAATAAATATTATTAAGCCTTAGAATTTAATTATTGGTATGCTATCTTATTACACTTGTATAATAGTTATGCCAAATTTAGTTTTCCTATTTTATGTTAGTATTTATGTGTAGTATTTAAAAAAATCTCCTTACTATATTAATTTTCCTGTTTCAGATTGTATATAAGATTTAAATATCACATTTTAGATCGCCTGTGATGATACTAAAATCGTTCTAAAAAAACTACTTACATGTTAATAGCATACCAATAATTAATTCTACGCCTTAATGATATTTATTAGCAATCAACGTGACGACACGTCATATATATTATACCTACTTATACCGATCTAATAAATGCTAATAATTATTTAGAGTTTGTAAGTTTTTTTACGATTTAGAGAGATGATTGATATTGGGGCTGATTCTGTATAACACAATCTCTAAACTAAACTAAATTGGCAGCTAGCTTTAAATCTAGTTCTGTCCCTTTCCGTAGGGAGTATTATGAAAGGGTTAGCAATATTTGTAATGCTCTAATAAAATTTTAGTTTAGTTTAGAGATTGTGCACTACAGAATCAGCCCCATTATCTAGTGAACGGCCCGAGGAATATGCCTTAATGTTTTTCTGGAAGGACCACGGGTCCTTTACTTGAGCTATGAGCGCATCTTTTGGGAAAGTGTTCTCTGAAGTGTTCACCGTTGGCCGAGCAATTATGAACAAAAAAAAAACTTTTTTTCAATTTTAATTCTTAAACTATGCGAACCACATCTGATTTGATGCATGATGTTTACTATGCAAGGTGTCCCTGTACCCAAAGTATGAAAAGAATTTAGGTTTGTTGTACAATTTAATTTTTTTTCACACTCTCATACAAAAATTACAAGTTATCCGAATGTGACCCAATGTGGTGGTACTGCTACTGTCCCATGGTCCCTTTACTTGTGTGATGAACACCTCTTTTGTGAAGTGTCCTCTGAAGGAGTTGTAGTAATTTTTTAATTATTAATGTTCACCGTTGGCCGAGCAATTATGAACAAAAAAAAAAATTTTTTTCAATTTTAATTCTTAAACTATGCGAACCACATCTGATTTGATGCATGATGTTTACTATGCAAGGTGTCCCTGTACCCAAAGTATGAAAAGAATTTAGGTTTGTTGTACAATTTAATTTTTTTTCACACTCGCATACAAAAATTACAAGTTATCCGAATGTGACCCAATGTGGTGGTACTGTTACTGTCCCATGGTCCCTTTACTTGTGTGATGAACACCTCTTTTGTGAAGTGTCCTCTGAAGGAGTTGTAGTAATTTTTTAATTATTAGTGTTCACCGTTGGCCGAGCAATTATGAACAAAAAAAAAACTTTTTTTCAATTTTAATTCTTAAACTATGCGAACCACATCTGATTTGATGCATGATGCTCACTATGCAAGGTGTCCCTGTACCCAAAGTATGAAAAGAATTTAGGTTTGTTGTACAATTTAATTTTTTTTCACACTCGCATACAAAAATTACAAGTTATCCGAATGTGACCCAATGTGGTGGTACTGCTACTGTCCCATGGTCCCTTTACTTGTGTGATGAACACCTCTTTTGTGAAGTGTCCTCTGAAGGAGTTGTAGTAATTTTTTAATTATTAGTGTTCACCGTTGGCCGAGCAATTATGAACAAAAAAAAAACTGTTTTTCAATTTTAATTCTTAAACTATGCGAACCACATCTGATTTGATGCATGATGCTCACTATGCAAGGTGTCCCTGTACCCGAAGTATGAAAAGAATTTAGGTTTGTTGGCATTTTTGTTTCTAATTTTACATACCTACAATAATTTCGATTAAAAGATTACGCACTTGAAGTTATTCCAATGATATCCTCAATGCGGCGCTGCTCAATGGTCTTTTGAATCTAGTACCTACCTAGGTATGGAGTGTTACTTAAATAAACTAGTTTGTCACTTATAATACATACTAGGTACCTACTAGTGGTTCGCCCCGAACTGAGACCTCGCGGTATCCATAAGATCACTATCAGTAGACTATTTTTGGAACGTTAGTTCCTTATGGGACGATGCTAATGGGAAATTAGCCGGCATAAAACGTCCGTACAAGATTTTTATGTATTGTATTCGAAATTAAACCTTAACATTAACACCAAGAATTGGTGGAGTGATAGATTCACTTGACGATTCAAAAGTACCTACTTGTAAAAGTTTATTTGAATAAAAAACATTTGAATTTTGAAATTTTGAATTAAAGTTTAATTTCGAATGTAGTATATTTATATTTAGGACCTTTTGTCTTCGTAAAAATGTCTATTGATATTAAATGCGTTGAGTGGGATGACGCATCTAAGAGGCTTTTGAAAGAATCCATGGAATTAGGAATTACGAATAGTCTTCCTATTTCTATGAAAGCATGCATCCTTTATGCGACTCGAAAAGACGAATGGCGGTTGGTGTGTGTTTACGATTAGTGTTGAATGAAACCAAGTGTTTATGGAGTTTCGATATTTGGGGCTATAATGTCAGCGCCATTTTGAAATTCTTTGTTAGGTATTGAACCGATTTCGTTCAAAATCAATATCTGAGGATCCCTAGGATCACAATACAGGAAACTGGTACCAAAATTTAAAAAAGTCAGCGCCATTTTGAAATCCTTTGTTATTGACCGATTTCGTTCAAAATATCGAAACAGGAAACTGTGACTTTTTTAATTTTATTACCAGTTTTGAACGAAATCGGTTCAATAACAAAGTACTTATTTCAAAATGGCGCTGACTTTTTTAAATTTTGGTACACGCGTTTTTTTTTATTCCACGTAAGATGGTGCTAACGTCTATTATTTGTAAGCATAAACGAATAAACTTTTACAGAGCGCCATCTATTGACATCATTGTGAAGTTCTGTTAAAAATACTGAAGCTCATTAAAAATTAAATAATTTCGTTTCCTTATTATATTTATCTAATTTAAGTATTTGTTGTTCAAGTAGGTACAGGATATAGGTAAAATTCAAATAATTGATAAGTTTTCAGGCTCAACCTTTCAGAAAATTGAGAGTTCTGAGGTCAACTTTGGACGTTCTCCACTAATTTGAAAGCCCCCCCATTTCGTCAATTTTAGAGGAAAAATTTTTAAAAAAATATTTTTGGACTCTATTCCTTAATTATCTTTAAAATGATAGGTATACCTACCGCAACCCTATATAGATATGTAACGCTATAAAAAATATTTTAGGTACTTCGCATTCGCCTTCTATGAGAGCCCCCCTGAAATAGAGATTTTTATAACTTTTTAAGCCATATTCGGTTGGAGGCCATCGGTTTACATATTATATTTAAATTTGAAGTACCTAATTACGTTCAGTAATTCAGAAGTTATAAGGCTCTGACAGACAGACAGACAGACAGACGGACGGACGGACAAGTAAGTCCCAATTCACTCAAGTAGACTCGGAGACCTTCGCTTCGCTCGGTCAATAAATAACATGAGAATGGTTCAATAATATTGCGTAACTAGGTGTACCTAATCTAGACCGCAAACCAATCAGAATGTTAAAAGGCGGAGTTTAAAATACGTAGGTATTTGTAGGCGTTTCAACATTAAATCCTTGCAAAGTAGACACCGAGGCTTCTGATTCGTCAGAATAAACAAGGTGGGCGTACGCGCGCTCCAATCAGAACGATTGGGGGGCGGGGCTACCTACCTATATGGGCGGATCCCCCGAATATATAGAGTGTATAACAGACCAATCACGAACGAGTCGCCTAATGGTCGAATTGTAACAGCGCATACCTATCAAACGATCACGCTGGTTAAGTAACATCGACACGCGGTCAGTAACTAGATGGGTGACAGACTTTAGAGGGGCTAATTTGCCTTTTTTTCGTTTTTTTTTTTCAATACAGTGCACTTTTAAATGTACCTACTTAAATAATTCCGGATTCATTATTGCAACCCTCGAAAAATTTTTTGTCCAAAATTAATAACTATTGAAAAAGCTTTAGTTTTCGACAGCGCCATCTATCGTCCATTCATTTTAGGTACCTATTTTTCGCGGCAAAATTTAACCATGTAAAGTTGTAAACAACCTCCATGTCAAGTAGGTAATTAATTATTATCAGTCAAAATTAACGTTCTTAACACACTTGATACAACCATTTTCTTGTCTAGAAAATAACCTACCGTTCATCGAAAAACGTCCGTCAGGATTACTTTCTATAAATATTTTTTTTGTCGTGTCATTTTCAGGTGCGCGGTTTCCTGCCACATTCTGCTCAACTGATCATCAGCTGATGAATATCACCGGTGATGCTGTGGGATTCCGAACGCAGATGTATCTACGAGTACGATCAGCGCGAGATCCGTTTCATCTCTAGTAAATAAGTACTTATTTCTAAAAAATGATATGAAATGTGCACATTTCATACCCTTTAAATTAGTTCGAAAGTTAAACTTCCCGGCCTAGGCCAGTAAAGAATGTATGTATTTTCATTACATATCATAAGTTTGAATTTGGAATCTTTCTTCCTGAATATCTTAGGTATAACTTGTTATAGGTAGGTAATGTTCTTTGGCCTAAATAGTTTAAATTTGGAACTCTACCGTATCTATTACGCGTTCAGCACTCACAGCGCAAAAAAATAAAATTTTTTTTAAGTAGGTTGCTTTTTTATTTACTTTCTTTTAATTACATAATATAATATATTAAAAAAAAATCACTTGTTTCATTTTTAGGGTTCCGTAGCCAAATTTGGCAAAAACGGAACCCTTATAGATTCGTCATGTCCGTCCGTCCGTCCGTCCGTCCGTCCGTCCGTCCGTCCGTCCGTCCGTCCGTCCGTCCGTCCGTCCGTCCGTCCGTCCGTCCGTCCGTCCGTCCGTCCGTCTGTCTGTCTGTCTGTCTGTCTGTCTGTCTGTCTGTCCGTCCGTATGTCACAGCCACTTTTTTCCGAAACTATAAGAACTATACTGTTGAAACTTGGTAAGTAGATGTACTTATTCTGTGAACCGCATTACGATTTTCTTAAAAAAATAGAAAAAAAACGATACATTTTGGGGTTCCCCATACTTCGAACTGAAACTCAAAATTTTTTTTTTTCATCTAACCCATACGTGTGGGGTATCTATGGATAGGTCTTCTAAAATGATATTGAGGTTTCTAATATCATTTTTTTCTAAACTGAATAGTTTGCGCGAGAGACACTTCCAAAGTGGTAAAATGTGTCTCCCCTCGCTACGCGTCGTGTGATATACATACCCCTTAGCACAGAATAATACTAGTGGTTCGCCGCGAACTGAGACCTCGCGGTATCCATAAACTTACAGAGCGCCATCTATGTGAAGTTCTGTTAAAAATAGTGAAGCTAAAATTAAATAATTTCGTTTCCTTAGAATATTTATCTAATTTTAGTATCTATTTGTTGTTCAAGTACAGGATTTAATTCAAATAAGTGGTCAAGTTTCAGGCTCAGCCTTTTCTTTTTAAGCACAAACGAATAAATTTGTACAGAGCGCCATCTATTGACAACATTGTGAAGTTTGTTAAAAATACGTATGCTCATTAAAAATTAAATAATTTCGTTTCCTTAGAATATTTATCTAATTTTAGTATTTGTTGTTCAAGTACAGGATATAATTCAAATAAGTGATCAAGTTTCAGGCTCAGCCTTTTCTTTTTAAGCACAAACGAATAAATTTGTACAGAGCGCCATCTATTGACAACATTGTGAAGTTTGTTAAAAATACGTATGCTCATTAAAAATTAAATAATTTCGTTTCCTTATAATATTTATCTAATTTTAGTATTTGTTGTTCAAGTATACAGGATATAATTCAAATAATTAATCAAGTTTCAGGCTCAGCCTTTCAGAAAATTGGGAGTTCTGAGGTCATCTTTGGACGTCAGAAAATCACCACTTTGAAAGCCCCCCATTTCGTCAATTTTAGGGGAAAAATTTAAAAAAAAATATTTTTGGACTCTATTCCTAATTATCTTTAAAATGATATACCGCAAGCCTATGTAACGCTATAAAAAATATTTTACTTCGCATTCGCTTCTATGAGAGCCCCCCTGAAATAATAGTAGTTTATGCAACTGTCATATAATGAAGGGTATTAAAACACGAGTGTGAGTTTATGAAACGAGCGCAGCGAGTTTCATAATAGTAACGAGTGTTTTAATACCCGTGTTATATGCAGTTGCATACACTACTTTATCTTCACTAATGCAATTTATCAAACAACAAGAGTAAAAGCTGACAATAGTTTATCGTGTACGTGTATTGTCACAGTGAACTTGCCGCCATTAAAATCTAACCAATGAGATCGCAGCTGCGCGCGCAGGGCCAATCAGGAGCGAGCGCGCGCTGTTCGTTTTTTATTTAATTGGCACAAGATCTTACCAAAGAGTTTTGTGTATGTAAGTTTAGTAGTTTCGACGAAGTTTTCACGTATAACCCAACTGTTTTCAAAAGCCAGCCTAATATCAAAATTTTATACAACTTGTATGAGGATTTTGACATAAGGCTCGCCAGGTTAATTGGTCGCGTTTTATTGATGTTATAATGAGATTTTACGATATCGATGTGGATATTATACCATCATGTGAAATTGCTTAAATTGAGTGTTTTGTTATCTGCGCTATAACAGTAGTAATTATAAGTCAAGTATTGGAAACATAAGTAGAATGTTATAACATTAGTGTAGATAAAGATTTTTATAACTTTTTAAGCCATATTCGGCGGGAGGCCATCTGTTTACATAGTATATTTAAATTTGAAGTAATTACGTTCAGTAATTCAGAAGTTATAAGGCTCTGACAGACGGACGGACGGACGGACAAGTGCCAATTCACCCAAGTAGACTCAGAGACCTTCGCTTCGCTCGGTCAAAAATAGTACTAACGTACCTTAGGTATTACACAACTGTTGCATAAATAACTAATACTGCCAATCTTCCATGGCAGTAATCCTTTACATTGTAATAGGATTTTTCAATAAGTTTGAGTCTGTTTTGATAGGTACTTACTTGAAATCTTTTTTTTTTTTTTTTTATCCACTACAAGTTAGCCCTTGACTGCGATCTCACTTGATGGTAAGTGATGATACAGTCTAAGATGGTAGCGGGCTAACCTGTTAGGGGCATGGCAGTTATATTAAACCCATACCCCTAGTCGGTTTCTACACGGCATCGTACCGGAACGCTAAATCGCTTGGCGGCACGTCTTTGCCGGTAGGGTGGTAACTAGCCACGGCCGAAGCCTACCACCAGACCAGACCAGGGAAAATTCAGAAATTATAAATTCCCAAATTGACCCTGCCGGGGATCGAACCCGGGACCTCCGCACGTTAAGACAACAGCGCTACACACTGCGCCACGGAGGTCGTCAAAACCACGCTATGCTAATACTAGTGGTTCGGCCCGAACTACGACCTCGCGGCATCACAGAGCGCCATCTATTGACATCATTGTGAAGTTCTGTTAAAAGTACTGAAGCTCATTAAAAATTAAATAATTTCGTTTCCATAAAATATTTATGTAATTTTAGTATTTGTTGTTCAAGTACAGGATATTAAAAAACAGGATACAAAAGGTAGACGTCAATGGAAAGCGGTCTTCCGGATCGATTGTAAAAATGGGGGTTCCGCAAGGTTCAATTTTAGGGCCTTTTCTGTTCCTCATTTACATCAATGATCTTCCTTATCTCGCTAAGGATAATCATGGGATAGTATTGTTTGCTGATGATACATCACTTTTGTTTAAAATTAATCGTTACGAAGCAACTCCTGACGAAGTAAACAATTCTCTCACTAAAGTGGTACAGTGGTTTGAAGCGAATAACCTACTCCTTAATGGAAAAAAGACAAAGTGTATTAAATTTACATTACCTAATGTCAAACAGGTAAAAACCACTGTACAACTTGATCATGAGGAATTAGATTTAGTGGATACCGCTGTTTTTCTCGGAATAACGTTGGATGCTAAACTCCAATGGGGCCCTCATATAGATGACTTGTCGAACAGACTCGGTTCTGCTGCATATGCGGTTAAAAAGATTCGCCAGTTGACAGACTTAGAAACTGCGAGATTAGTATATTTTGGTTACTTTCACAGCATTATGTCATATGGCATATTATTATGGGGTAATGCTGCTGATATTCATTCTGTTTTCGTGCTGCAGAAAAGGGCTGTTCGTGCCATTTACAACATGGGACCTAGAGAGTCCCTAAGAACTATAAATTCAAAGAAGTTAAAATTATGACAGTCCACAACCAATACATATTTGAAAATTTAGTATATGTGCATAAAAACATGCATAAATTCAAGAAAAAAAGTGACTGTCATAATGTTAATACAAGAAATAAGAATAAAATTGTTGTGCCCTCTTCTAGACTTTGTAAAATTAGTAATTCATTTGTCGGTAGCAGTATACGTTTTTATAATAAACTCCCAGAAGACATATTGGAGATGTCTCTCAACAAGTTCAAAGTTTTTGTAAAACGGAAACTAATTGAAAAGTCATATTATAGTGTAAAGGATTATTTGAATGATAGGCAACCATGGGTATGAATTGTTCCAGCGGCTAATTATGTTATATTAAAAATATAATTTAGTAATTTACCTACTATATTTGTGAGATGGTGATAATAAAAAAAAAAACCCCGGCTGAGTTTGTTGTGGGCTCTTCTCAGATCAGGGCGCGTTTGGAACCCTCGTAGCTTTAGTCTTAAGATACCGTTGTTAATTATCACCATCAATTCTTATTCTTTATAAACATGACGTTCAGAAGGTGTACTTTTGTAGGTACCAATTTTGAATAAAGATGATTTGATTTGATTTGATTTGATTCAAATAATTGATCAAGTTTCAGGCTTAGCCTTTCAGAAAATTGAGAGTTTTGAGGTCAACTTTGGACGTTAGAAAATCGCCACTTTGAAAGCCCCCCATTTCGTCAATTTTAGGGGAAAAATTTAAAAAAAAAAAAATTTTGGACTCTATTGCTAATCAGCTAGTTATCTTTAAAATGATATACCTACCGCAACCCTATGTAACGCTATAAAAAATATTTTACTTCGCATTCGCTTCTATGAGAGCCCCCCTGAAATAATAGTACATTATGGTACAAGTGTGTAATGTTGGTGATTGCCGCTGAGGCGCCATTGAGACACGAGCCGTTAGGTGAGGGTCATATGATAGCCGAGGACGGTAATCATCAATACACACGTGTATCATACGACGTTTTTCAACACACTTGTGAAGAAAATAATACTAAAAAATAATTTTATTTTGTAGATAAAAAGTTTATTTAGAGAAACAATTCTTAGCAATCTCATAGAATGGACCGTGTATAGTGAATGACCTCGGTATTTTATTTTTCGTGATAGGTATCTTCACTAAAAGCATCGGGCCATGGTTCTCTACGTCTTTTACAGTTATACCTATTTGTTAATTCTTGTATCCTACTAGCACCAGTTACATTAAATATTAAAGCAACCTGGAAAAAAGAAACAATAATTAAGTTCAACACACAACACAGGCTGAAGTCGCGTAGATATTTAAAATTATTTTAACTAACCTTAGTAGCCAGATATTGGTTATCTGGAGCATCTTTTATAAATTTTTCAATATCGTCAGACGATAAAACCTTTGATTTCTTGCTTCTAAATCCATCGGATAATCTCTTTAGATTATAATCTGACAAATTAGAGTATGTTTTTAAGTCCACTCCATTCTTTGTTCGGCCTTTACTTTTTAGGGTTCCGTAGCCAAATTTGGCAAAAACGGAACCCTTATAGATTCGTCATGTCTGTCTGTCTGTCTGTCTGTCTGTCCGTCCGTATGTCACAGCCACTTTTTTCCGAAACTATAAGAACTATACTGTTGAAACTTGGTAAGTAGATGTATTCTGTGAACCGCATTAAGATTTTTACACAAAAATAGAAAAAAAACAATAAATTTTGGGGGTCCCCATACTTAGAACTGAAACTCAAAAATTTTTTTTTCATCAAACCCATACGTGTGGGGTATCTATGGATAGGTCTTCAAAAATGATATTGAGGTTTCTAATATCATTTTTTTCTAAACTGAATAGTTTGCGCGAGAGACACTTCCAAAGTGGTAAAATGTTGGTCCCCCCCCCCCGTAACTTCTAAAATAAGAGAATAATAAAACTAAAAAAAATATATGATGTACATTACCATGCAAACTTCCACCGAAAATTGGTTTGAACGAGATCTAGTAAGTAGTTTTGTTTTAATAATTTAAAACTTACTACAGGTTTGTACGGAACCCTCGGTGCGCGAGTCCGACTCGCACTTGGCCGGTTTTAACATTGAGTATATAAGTACACCACAAAGAGCTATTTTGAACTTAGAAGATAATTCTTTAAAGTAGGTACGCCATGAACACATTTTCTGAAAAAGACTGCGTATTCTTGTTGTTTTGCCATTGTATGAAATTTTGGTACGCTAATAGATATTTTTCCTTGGAGTTTTCAGGTAGTAATCACATCTTATATCGGGCGGTGTACAACTTAAATAAGGGTTGGCATTTGAAATACGCATCTGGAATTTGGACTTGATTAGGGTTGATTTTTATAGGGGTAGGTTACCCCTTTCAATCGACACCCCCCCCATCCCGCGGAGATGCGTGGTTTTTTTTTTACACGTGTTTGAAGTTACGTGTAACGGAACGTTATTGTGTTTGAAGTTACCAACAACCAACCAACAAGGTGCACCTATAGGTAATTAGGTTAAGGTTATTTTCCTTTTTTGACCACCCAGAAATAGGAGCCCCGCGAAGCGGGGCTCCGTCGACATGCTCTTAGAGGGGAAGAGGGTGACGGCTAAGGAGTTTTCCTAGGTCCCCCACTTTTTCTTAGGCTATAGTCGTAAATTCTTATATAAAGTTAACACAACATCAAAAAATCCAACCAACAAGGTGCACCTATAGGTAATTAGGTTAAGGTTATTTTCCTTTTTTGACCACCCAGAAATAGGAGCCCCGCGAAGCGGGGCTCCGTCGACATGCTCTTAGAGGGGAAGAGGGTGACGGCTAAGGAGTTTTCCTAGGTCCCCCACTTTTTCTTAGGTTAAGTTAACACAACATCAAAAAATCCAACCAACAAGGTGCACCTATAGGTAATTAGGTTAAGGTTATTTTCCTTTTTTGACCACCCAGAAATAGGAGCCCCGCGAAGCGGGGCTCCGTCGACATGCTCTTAGAGGGGAAGAGGGTGACGGCTAAGGAGTTTTCCTAGGTCCCCCACTTTTTCTTAGGTTAAGTTAACACAACATCAAAAAATCCAACCAACAAGGTGCACCTATAGGTAATTAGGTTAAGGTTATTTTCCTTTTTTGACCACCCAGAAATAGGAGCCCCGCGAAGCGGGGCTCCGTCGACATGCTCTTAGAGGGGAAGAGGGTGACGGCTAAGGAGTTTTCCTAGGTCCCCCACTTTTTCTTAGGTTAAGTTAACACAACATCAAAAAATCCAACCAACAAGGTGCACCTATAGGTAATTAGGTTAAGGTTATTTTCCTTTTTTGACCACCCAGAAATAGGAGCCCCGCGAAGCGGGGCTCCGTCGACATGCTCTTAGAGGGGAAGAGGGTGACGGCTAAGGAGTTTTCCTAGGTCCCCCACTTTTTCTTAGGCTATAGTCGTAAATTCTTATATAAAGTTAACACAACATCAAAAAATAAAAAAAAAATTATAGGTTTCCGCGCCGCGGGGGATGGTGGGGAGGGTTCCTACCCTCCCCCCTCTCCCCCCCCTCCACCCCCACCCCATACATCCAGATGCGTATTTCAAATGCAACCCCCTTAAATAACTTTCTTCATAAATAATTAGTATGTACTTGTAGATATTTTAATTAATAAATAACTGTAATTTCAACAGTGAAAACGAGTTGTGAAAAAATTTTCGCAATGGCGGGAATAATTAAAAAGTTTTCCTATGCGCGCGCATCTTACAATGGCGATCGGCCATAGACTAAAAGATGAGGTTTCTTTTTTTTTGGGTTTTCGCGGATAGCGTTTTAGCCACGTACATTAAGGGGAATTTTAAGTTTTCTTTAGATATTACAGAAAAAACAAAAGTTATATATGAGTGAAAGTTTTATTTAGTAAACACGTAGTACAAGTTGAAATTATCTATTTAAATACGAAGTTGCATGAAATGAGCAAGCAATAGGTAGGTACTTACATTAATTTATTTGTACTATTGAACGATATTTTTTGTATCGAAACTTTTTTAAGAACAAAGCAACTCAACCAATAAAATAAAAAAAAAACTCTATAACTCACTCTGTGAATAATAGTAATGAAAAAGTCACAGTTTGATTATAGGTGTCATTATGTGCCTAATTGCGGTGAACTTAGAGCCACTTTATGAGCAAGTGTGTTGAAAAGATTTTTTCATCCCATGTATTCGAAAAGGACGACTTGGTTCGCCTTTATGTGCGCCCAAAGGTGGTGTTTTCTATAAGAAACTTTTAGCGGGCAGTAATGAGTTTTTAATCCTCTTTATACTCGTAAGTGCGCCGCAATTATCTTTGCCGCGCACTTATTGAATTTGGAACATCTTAGTGTTCAGCGCCAACGCAAATTGACGACCTCCGTGGCGCAGTGTTGAGCGCTGCCGTCTTAACGTGCGGAGGTCCAGGGTTCGATCCCCGGCAGGGTCAATTTAGGAATTTATAATTTCTGAATTTTAACTAACGAAAGGGCTATATGGATATTATACATATTATTATTTTATATACATATTAAAAAAAAAAAAAAATATATAATTAAATAAATATTATTATAAAGGCGAAAGTTTGGATGGATGTGTGGATGTATGGTGGTATGGATGTGTGTTACTCAATTACGCCCGAACGGCTGAACGGATCTGGATAAAATTTGGCACAGAGATAGATTTAAAAAAAAAAAAAAGATTATAGTCTGGAAATAGCACATATGCTTTTTATCCCGGGAAATTAAAGAGTTCCCGCGAGAACCAAATTTTCTCATACAGGGTGATGAAAAGTAGAGTGTATCATTCGGGCGCAAATATATTTTTGGCTCGGGCGACGTACTTTGAATCCCTCGCTACGTTCAGGATTCTACTAAAGAATCCCTCGCTACGCTCAGGATTCTACTCTAGAATCCCTCACTTCGTTCTGGATTCAAAAAAGCGCCCTCGCCGTAAAAATATTATTTTGCTCCCTTATAATACAATCTACTATTTCATCCCATGTATTCGAAAAGGACGACTTGGTTCGCCTTTATGTGCGCCCAAAGGTGGTGTTTTCTATAAGAAACTTTTAGCGGGCAGTAATGAGTTTTTAATCCTCTTTATACTCGTAAGTGCGCCGCAATTATCTTTGCCGCGCACTTATTGAATTTGGAACATCTGTGTTCAGCGCCAACGCAAATTGACGACCTCCGTGGCGCAGTGTTGAGCGCTGCTGTCTTAACGTGCGGAGGTCCAGGGTTCGATCCCCGGCAGGGTCAATTTAGGAATTTATAATTTCAGAATTTTAACTAACGAAAGGGCTATATGGATATACATATTAAAAAAAAAAAAAAAAAAAAAAAATTATAATTAAATAAATAAAGGCGAAAGTTTGGATGGATGTGTGGATGTATGGTGGTATGGATGTGTGTTACTCAATTACGCCCGAACGGCTGAACGGATCTGGATACAATTTGGCACAGAGATAGATTTAAAAAAAAAAAAAGATTATAGTCTGGAAATAGCACATATGCTTTTTATCCCGGGAAATTAAAGAGTTCCCGCGGGAACCAAATTTTCTCATACAGGGTGATGAAAAGTAGAGTGTATCATTCGGGCGCAAATATATTTTTGGCTCGGGCGACGTACTTTGAATCCCTCGCTACGTTCAGGATTCTACTAAAGAATCCCTCGCTACGCTCAGGATTCTACTCTAGAATCCCTCACTTCGTTCTGGATTCAAAAAAGCGCCCTCGCCGTAAAAATATTATTTTGCTCCCTTATAATACAATCTACTATTTCATCCCATGTATTCGAAAAGGACGACTTGGTTCGCCTTTATGTGCGCCCAAAGGTGGTGTTTTCTATAAGAAACTTTTAGCGGGCAGTAATGAGTTTTTAATCCTCTTTATACTCGTAAGTGCGCCGCAATTATCTTTGCCGCGCACTTATTGAATTTGGAACATCTTAGTGTTCAGCGCCAACGCAAATTGACGACCTCCGTGGCGCAGTGTTGAGCGCTGTTGTCTTAACGTGCGGAGGTCCCGGGTTCGATCCCCGGCAGGGTCAATTTAGGAATTTATAATTTCTGAATTTTAACTAACGAAAGGGCTATATGGATATA
Source organism: Erebia ligea (assembly GCA_917051295.2). NCBI lineage: Eukaryota > Metazoa > Arthropoda > Insecta > Lepidoptera > Nymphalidae > Erebia > Erebia ligea. The sequence goes on from OU785247.1 coordinate 7,351,358, forward strand.
TATATTTAAAAATTAAAAATTAAAAAAAAAAAAAAAAAAAAAAAAAAAAAAAAAAAAAAAAAAAAAAAAAAAAAAAAATATTATAATTAAATAAATATTATTATAAAGGCGAAAGTTTGGATGGATGTGTGGATGTATGGATGTATGGATGTGTGTTACTCAATTACGCCCGAACGGCTGAACGGATCTGGATAAAATTTGGCACAGAGATAGATTTAAAAAAAAAAAAAGATTATAGTCTGGAAATAGCACATATGCTTTTTATCCCGGGAAGTTAAAGAGTTCCCGCGGGAACCAAATTTTCTCATACAGGGTGATGAAAAGTAGAGTGTATCATTCGGGCGCAAATATATTTTTGGCTCGGGCGACGTACTTTGAATCCCTCGCTACGTTCAGGATTCTACTAAAGAATCCCTCGCTACGCTCAGGATTCTACTCTAGAATCCCTCACTTCGTTCTGGATTCAAAAAAGCGCCCTCGCCGTAAAAATATTATTTTGCTCCCTTATAATACAATCTACTATTATAACTTTTTAAGCCATATTCGGCGGGAGGCCATTGGTTTACAACTTTACATATTACCTATATTTAAATTTGAAGTAATTGCGTTCTGTGATTCAGAAGTTATAAGGCTCTGACAGACGGACGGACGGACGGACAAGTGCAAATTCACTCAAGTAGACTCATACGGTCAATTATTTTCTTCACAAGTGTGTTGAAAAACGTCGTATGATACACGTGTGTATTGATGATTACCGTCCTCGGCTATCTTAAGACCCTCACCTAACGGCTCGCGTCTCAATGACGCCTCAGCGGTAATAACCAACATTACACACTTGTACCATAATGTACCTACTAAGTATTACTTCGCATTCGCTTCTATGGGAGCCCCCCTGAAATAAAGATTTTTATAACTTTTTAAGCCATATTTGGCGGGAGGCCATCGGTTTACACATTATATTTAAATTTGATGTAAGTACCTACCCTAATTACGTTCAGTAATAAGGCTCTGACAGACAGACGGACGGACGGACAAGTGCCAATTTACTCAAGTAGACTCTGAGACCTTCGCTTCGCTTGGTCAACTATATTCATCAAGAAAATCATGAGTAGATTCCAAAAAATATATACCTAAGACTAGGATATTTCAATATCCAGTGATTCACAAAAAAATTTCAAAAAAAAAATAAAAACCGACTTCAAAAACCACAGACACTAAAAAGTAAAAAATAATTTAATTTATTATGTATACAAGAGTTAATGTTGTTCTGTAATAACATTTTTTGGAGTCGGTACCAATTAGCCGCATGAACCGTCTACCTACTCTTCATTATTGTTGACGTGACTCCACATTGGCACCGACTCCAAAAAATGTTAATATAGAACTACATTGACTCTTGTATAAATAATAATTTTTTTTTTTTTTTTTGGTGTCATCCCCAGTCCCCACTATCATGCGATCAGCTGCGAGAGCTATGAGCAGATTTTATCAAGTTTCCATGACGTGTGAGGCTGTCCTTCCACTGAAGGCTCTACCTCTTATTTTTTTTTTTTTTTTTTTATTCCCCTTTCGTTTTAGTGGATGAAGTCCCAAATAGAACCGCGTTTCAGCCTTCTGGGTTCCATTGGGATGCTGAGTGACGAAGCTAGCTTATTGTTGTGGGCGTTTATTCGCTCTTTGCTCTGTGTTCAATTTCTTCTTTTATAGTTTTTATATCAAGATGTTCATGAAGGTGTGACATTTTAGTAAACCATGGGGCATTTGCTATGTTTTTAAGGACTTTGTTTTGAAATCTCTGGAGAATTTCTAGATTTGAGTTCTTTGCAGTGCCCCATAGCTCAATACCATAGGTCCACACTGGTTTTATAGTAGTTTTGTAGATGAGCAATTTGTTATTTAGAGAAACACGCGAATGTCGTCCCATAAGCCAGTTGAGCTTCCTAAAAATTAGATTAAGTTCGTCACGTTTTTTTGTTATGTGAGTCTTCCATGTTTGTTTTTTATCTAAGTACATCCCGAGATATTTTGCCGACTCTCTATGAGGTATTATATCTTGACCAAGTCTGACTGGGGGACAGATGTCTTTTCGTAAGGTAAAAGTCACATGCGTCGACTTCGTCGAACTAGCTTTTATGCGCCATTTAGTCATCCATTCATCTATCTTGTTCAGGTGGTTTTGCAATACTTCTGATGCCATGCTTGGATCCTTACTGTTGCACAGTGCTGCAGTATCATCAGCAAATGTAGCGGTGAGTACATCGTTCGAGATGGGAATGTCAGAAGTATATAAGAGGTATAATGTTGGTCTAAGAACAGAGCCTTGGGGTACCCCCGATTTAATGTCATGGAAGTCTGAGTAAGTGTCATTCATTTTAACTCTGAATATTCTTTGATACAGGTATGATTTTAAGAGCATAAAAAGGTTATGTGGAAGATGACTCTTCGCCTTAAAGAGCAAACCGTTATGCCAGACCTTATCGAAAGCCTGTTGGACGTCCAGAAATACAGCGGAGCAATACTCTTTGTTTTCCAAAGCATTTCTTATTTTATTTACCACTCTGTGGACTTGCTCAACCGTTGAATGGCCAATTCTAAATCCAAACTGATGTTGAGGGATTATTTCTTTTTCATTATGGATGGATTTAAGTCTACACAAGGTTATCTTTTCAAATACTTTGGATAATGTTGGCAGCAGACTGATTGGTCTATAAGATGATACCAGATGCGGTGGTTTACCGGGTTTTGGAACCATTATTATTTCTGACACCTTCCAGACATTTTTGAAAAATTTTTATTTCACAATTTTTAGTGGCCCCACTGTTTTAAAATACAGGATGTAACCAGAACGAGATATGCTATGCATGGTTAAAACATACTGTTTACAAGACTATCACACTGATCGCGAGCAATTTACTCTTATCCATGAGGAGTTCCGTTCTCCATCTCCGGAGATATTCATCAGATCTTCACCAAATTGAATTGGGACCACACGGGAAGCACCAGCTTTCAAATAAAAAAAGAATCATCCAAATCGGTCCACCCAGTCAAAAGTTCTAAGGTAACAAACATCTACAGTCGAATTGAGAACCTCCTCCTTTTTAGGGTTCCGTAGCCAAATTTGGCAAAAACGGAACCCTTATAGATTCGTCATGTCTGTCTGTGTGTCCGTCCGTATGTCACAGCCACTTTTCTCCGAAACTATAAGAACTATACTGTTGAAACTTGGTAAGTAGATGTATTCTGTGAACCGCATTAAGATTTTCACACAAAACTAGAAAAAAAAAAAAAAATTTTGGGGGTCCCCATACTTAGAACTGAAACTCAAAAAATTTTTTTTCATCAAACCCATATGTGTGGGGTATCTATGGATAGGTCTTCAAAAATGATATTGAGGTTTGTAATATCATTTTTAGGGTTCCGTAGCCAAATTTGGCAAAAGCGGAACCCTTATAGATTCGTCATGTCTGTCTGTCTGTCTGTCTGTCTGTCTGTCTGTCTGTCTGTCTGTCCGTCCGTATGTCAGCCCCCCCTTGCTGGTATTCCATCTGGACCACTTGCTTTATTCACATCCAGATTACGGAGCACTTTTAGCACCTCATTCTGGCGAACGTGTATCTCTGACATGGCAGAGCCGCAAGATGGTAAACAAGGTGGTATAGCACATCCTGGATCTAGATGCGAATTTTCCGCAAACAGAGTCGCCAAAAGATTTGCTTTATCTGTCGCAGTAAAAGCCAGCGATCCATCTGGTTTGAGTAGAGGAGGCAGCGAAGGACGACAAAAATTTGATTCAACCGACTTCGAAAGGGACCAAAAAGCCTTACTACCACGTGGATAGGATGCTAGTTTGGCCCCAATAGGGTTAGTGCGGTTAAAACAAGCCTCTTTAAGAACCTTCTTGTAGGACTTGGCGGCAAAGTTGAACGCTCTCTTCTTTGTGTTGACGTCCGGACCCTTAACGGTGCGGGCTTCTGCCCATGCTGCAAACGCTGAGTCTTTGTGGGCTGCTGCTTCGGCACATTTAGCGTTGTACCACCGTGGAACTTTGCCGTCTAGTGATACGTCAGCGAATGGTATGAAGTACTCCATAGCTTGACGTATCACCCCCGATATGGCTTGTTCGCAGCTCGACGGATCACTCGAAGAGAAGCAAATCTGCCGCCAAGGGAAAGATGCGAAGAAGTGTCGCATCTCGTCCCAATCTGCCGACTTATATCGCCACAACCGCCTGGTTCCGGAAGGACCCGAGTCGAAAGGGCGATAGCTCGACACCGCTTTTACCACACAGTGATCAGAAGTGCCCAGGGGGGCCGCAACTGACACTGAGAACCGGTCTGGGTCGGTAGTCAGCAGAAGGTCCAGACAATTAGGTGTATGACCGTCAACGTCAGGAACTCGCGTTGCTCCTTGGACCAGCTGTGAGAGATCTAGCGATAGAGCAAATTTAAGCGCCTCTCTCCCTGCGTGGTCAGTACTCTGGTATGGGAACAACCAATCCTGATGGTGAGCGTTAAAGTCCCCCAGAAATACCATTTGAGCAGTTGGGTATCGACGTTGAACGGTGTCTGCCGTCTCGCTGAGGTACTCAAACAATCGAGTTGTCTCCTGATCACCGCTGTGCGACCGATAGATACAGGCATACACAGTCTGCTCCACACCCGTATCCAATAAACACCACATGGTGGAAAAAGTGGGTACCTCCAGGTTACGGAGACGCCGGCAGCAGATATCACTACGAGCGAACATACAGACCCCAGCGCGAGCTTTAAAGTTATGCTCCAGCGAATACCCTGGGTACTGCAGATACGCTATATCTGCTGGTTTTCTGATTTGCGTCTCTGTAAGAAAAAGTAAATGCGGCCTCTCAGTCTCTAGATGATGGTGGACTGCTGCGAGATTAGAGTGCAATCCTCGTATGTTGGAGAGGTGCACTTTGAGGGAGAGGATGTGCAGCCGCCGTTTTATCTTACTTTTTTTCTTTTTCCTTTTCATGTGTGCTTTGTGGGAGTGAATAGGAAAGGGAATGGCAGTTGTACGAGGCGTTGTATTATTTCCATAATATCTAGGTATTCCAAGTATTATTATGAAACAGTTTTGTTTGTAAGGTTGACATGAACTAATCTAAGTTGTTACCTAAGTTTGTTACTCAATCACGCCTGAACTGATCTGTAGGGACAGAGATAGATTATAGTCTGGAATAACACATAGGCTAAAACATGCGGAAAATTCAAGAGTTACTGCGGGAACCAAAAAACCTTAAGTCACGCGGATGGAGTCGCGGGCATCAGCTAGTTCATTATAAAATAGAAATACTAGTTTTTCAGAATATTATGTTTGAGTAAGTAATTGACCGAGCGAAGCGAAGGTCTCCGAGTCTACTTGAGTGAATTGGCACTTGTCCGTCCGTCTGTCAGAGCCTTATAACTTCTGAATTATACTGAACGTAATTACTTACTTCAAAGGGGTTGTTTCATCTTGGGCCAGGTACTTGTACAGTATTCCAAAAAATAGTATAAAATCATAGAAAACAAAATAAAATATGCTTTTTGGCAGTTTTACAGTGATTAAGAGGTACAAAAATGAAATGTTTTATTAGGTACATTTGTAGAATAGCAACTCTCACAGCACATCCATCCATCAATCTGACTGCTGTTGGATATTTTAAGGTTAATTCACATTTCCCAGGTAATTTTATGTCAAATGTCATCATGACACGTGTAATATACGTCAATGTCAAAATGGACGCATGTTGTTGCGCTTTTATTTTGCAAAATAATTTCGCATTGTACCTCGTAAATTGAACTTTTTAATAAGAAATAAAGAAAAAAATGTTACTATTTTATGACCCCGAATATTTTGAAATACCGTACAAATACCTGGCCCAGGCTCCATATAAATCTGAAACAACCCCTTTAAATATAATATGTAAACCGATGGCCTCCAGCCGAATATGGCTTAAAAAGTTATAAAAATCTCTATTTCAGGGGGGCTCTCATAGAAGCGAATGCGAAGTAAAATATTTTTTATAGCGTTACATAGGGTTGCGGTATATCATTTTAAAGATAATTAGGAATAGAGTCCAAAAATATTTTTTTTCTAATTTTTCCCCTAAAATTGAAGAAATGGGGTGCTTTCAAAGTGGAGATTTTCTAACGTCCAAAGTTGACCTCAGAACTCTCAATTTTCTGAACTCTCAAGCCTGAAACTTAATCAATTATTTGAATTTTATCCTGTACTTGAACAACAAATACTAAAATTAGATAAAACTAATAAGGAAACGTAATTATTTAATTTTTAATGATGATGATATTTTTAACAGAACTTTACAATGATGTCAATAGATGGCGCTCTGTGATACCGCGAGGTCTCAGTTCGGTTCCAACCACTAGTATATTATCGATACTCCAGCCCACAGAGTACATTATATCTGCAGCCCTAGTGCTCGCTTAGGCTCCGCCCATAACGCCATTTTTATGTGACCGGAAGCTTCAAATCATAGAAGAAGGAATCTCTAGAATCAGGGTCAGCGTGTAACCGAAAGGGATAGGTAATATTATGAAACACCTCCCAAACGTCATACAAACGTCGGCACAAGATATGGTTTGTTTGTATGCAATAGGCACAAAATCAAAGGAAAGGGAGAGAAAAACACATTTTTTTCTCATTCTATCTTGTGTAACAACCCAACACTGCATGCATCTCTTTCATGTGGGAGTGGAAAGGAGATATGGCGGCGTCTATATATCTTACTCAGTCTACGCTTCAAAAATTTGATATTTCATATCCTCTCCTATATACAAAATCAAAGGTAGATTCAGGTAGATTGTAAAAAATATTGCCAGACGAAAAAACAAGATACTACATCTCTCTGGTTACTAGTCTCTGACTACATCCAAGCTGTAAACACAGAGTTATAAAGAGAAGCAGAGTCAAGATAACGTACAAAATAGCGTGGCAATTACAAACACACGAAAACATTACGCACACATACACAAAACTCAGGGCCGAACCTTGTTGCTGCATAAAACATTATATTAATATGTAGGGTTAGGTTGCGTGAAAAAAATTGACCTAAAGACACCTATCATTTGGAAGCTATAATTTGTAAGGATTTTAAAAATAATTATTATTGGTACTTTTATAATTTCCTCATCACAAGCGATCACAACTGCAATATAGTAACACTAGTAATGGTAATCATCACCACGTGCGGGACCCTAGTCAATGTGGTGAATATAGATGTGAGCTCCGCGCTGCGTGTGATATCGTCACCGTCGCGCGCGGAGTTATAGTTCCTGTTACAACTCAAATCCTGAGGACTCCGTCAGTATCATGGCCAGTGGTTCTCGCGTCGTTCTCGCTCTGCGTCGACGCGCAGATGATGGGGATATTATTTAGAAGAACAGTACCAACGGATATCGTGTAAATACCGCCAGATTTTAGCTCAAAGTTCCTATTGACAATAATTTCTTGGCAGTAAGCCAAATAAATGTTGTTAAACAATCGAATCGAATCGTTATTCCAAAAACAGGTTAAATAGAAAATTACAACAGGTGTTTTAAACTCACATGTTTTTTATTCAAATAAACTTTACAATTAGTGCTTTAGAATCTGTATTGAGGTTTTCAATAAAAATTAATGAAATTCATCCACCTAATGGAAGATAAGGTAAATTGGTACCTACTTAGTATAAGACCTCAACTAACTTTTCTTTGAAAATGGTCGGTATTGCACCAGGAGATAGAATTGTACGGAATATAATATTACGTTCTTAGATTATCTGTAAAATGCTTGGAGCATATAGCACTCCATGAGTTGGTCTGCCAGTCTTTTCTATTAATATTTTTATGCATAGGTCTCTCAGGTATTCATCCTTTGGAAACCTGAAATTAAAAGTCGAAGTTATATACTTAAAATAAAAGAGTCGTCGAGTCCGGCCCTGTAATTTGTTAAAGTTCTCAAATGTCAAAAAAGATTATTCAACAACTTAAAGCATGTATTTCTACAGAAAACCATAATATTATAGTTTTAATATATGCATGGCTACATATTTCGTCATAACAACTATAAAATATTAGATATCTTAGCCTTGATACGATGCGATACGAAAACATTCCAAAGCTACATGATAGCGTGAATTTTACTTACCGATGGAACGTTACTTCTGGGGTTTTCCTGTACGAAGCGTTGTAACACAGGGGGACACAACACTTCACCATTTTATTTCAGTAAATATTCATATAAATCTCCAAATTTCACAAAAAACTTATGACACCCAAGACAACACAATGTAAACAAACGCCATAGGTCTCATAGATGTCTTATAATGACTGCCACGCATTGAATTTTTGTCAATGTGTGCGTTGGTGTAGCACAGTGTTGCAGCAAATTAATACATACACATTTTTGCTTGCAGGGACACGGTCACACTAAGTCACACTGATTCGCATACACTTGTCTATGTGGGTGTGAAATTTATGTTGTGTCTGCTTATATTTATATGTCTGTGGCTGTAAACACTGAGAACATAATGTCAAAATTACCAAAATATCAAAATATTTCATCATCTTGGGGATTTCCAAAACAACTTTACCTGAAATTGAAAATATTTCATAATTTTCGCAACAGTTTCGTAATCCCATTGGTTAATTGTAACAGAATTACTCATACTTTCTGTTAGCATTGCAATCCACATACGCTTACTGTTATCCGTTACGAATATGGTGAAGTGATTGTATTAGCACAATTTTTGTTTGCTCAGTTGTTGATAATATTATTATTGTTAGTGTTGCGTCACAAATAATCTGGCTGAGAATCAAAAGACTTGTTTGTTTTGTACATTCGTTCCAAAAGTACTGGCACGAGTAACTTGTTGCGACCTTGAACTGAGTTACCTAGGCGAGCCAGCTGTTTCAAACAACTTTCGTAAAGGATTCCTGTTCTGAATTTTGGTATGTATTATTGTTTGATTTTAAAATTATTGTAGTTTATTTTTTACTCTCTTCAGCATGTGCTAGTGGAAATGCCAAAAAGCTTACCTTCGCACGTAAAGTTGGCATAAAGCTAAGAGCAAAAAAACAATATTGTGAGTAGGCAGGACAAAAGTTGCGTCCGGTTGCAACAACGGTTTGTCTTGTCGCGCTAGCGTGTTCAACTCTATATAAAAGTCAGTTATGAAGATATTTGTTGTCCAAACAAAAAGTTTTCTTTAGATATAGTATCGGTAGTAACTTCATTGCTATGTATGGTAGGTCACTATAGCTCATCAACGTCCCACTGCTGGGCACAGGCCTCCACTCTCATAGGAGAGAGGGAATTAGAGCTTAGACCCACCACGCTGCTCCAATGCAGGTTGGCAGGCTTTAACGACTATTATCGTGTTAGTGATAATAACTGTGATTGACAGCTTAACATGCTCTCAGAGGCACGGGGGTGAAACACTGCCAACTTCCAACTCCGGGCTGGCACTGGCAATTTCTTAACTGAAAACCCCAATACCTAACCATTTTTGTGCCCGACCGGGAATCAAACCCAGGACCTCGTGGTCCGCAGTCGACGGTGCTAACCGCTAGACCAACGAGGCAGCTGGTTGGCAGTATGGTACCTGTATCTTTGAACAATTGAGACTTCTATCAAAACAGTGAGTTGATTGGAATTATAGGCAAAAAACTAAAAATTCATTTGTGTATCCATGTTTAGCTTAAAAGATATACATATAAATCCAATTAGAATTTCTCTACAGTCTCTATTTAGAAAGAAAAATGGATACAAAATCTCAAGTTTCTAGACATACAAACAAATACATAAAACAAAACAAAGGAAAGTTTCTTTGTGGTTTTGGAAACCCCAAGTTTATAGTTATTATTGTAAAACTGATAACATTGGCAATCATTATGACTAAGTCTATGATATTGTGATGTTATTATGAATATCATTACAGGTATCATTTATTATTATTTGATAAACTTAATTCGGCTATTAAAAGTATTAGTAAGTAAAAAAACATACGCGCCGAATCGAGAACCTCCTCCTTTTTTGGAAGTCCGTTAAAAAAGTGTGTGTGTGCAATTCACATGCGGCAGAAGTGAAACTTCAGAAAAGTCAAGTTAGCCTATGAGAGAATGAGATAAATATAACTTGTATTCTATCTCATTCTCTCGCAGGCTAAATCCTTTTATCCCTTACTAGCTAATGCCCGCAACTTTGTCCACTTGGAATAAGTTTTTTAAATTCCCACGGGATCTCCTCAATTTTCTGGGATAAAAAGTAGCCTATGTCACTCTCCAGGTCCTCAGCTATACCCATGCAAGAAATTACATCAATCAGCAGGGCGATTGGCTAAAAATTACAGCTACAGTGCAACGGTTGCAATAACCTCTGATTGGTTAACATTCTTCCACTTTTGGCCAAAATCCATTGACGAAGCAAAAATATCATCACTTCAGCCAATCAATTCAATTCAATTCTTGGTTTTATGGCTTGCGTTGTACCAAATAGGTACAATATACCTCGCCAAAGACGCGTGGAATGGAGGAGACACGCTTTTGTGATAGCTGGGAGATTCTGTTCAGCTTTTAATTTGGATTATGAAATATAACAATGGCAGGTTTCTTATTCCAATGTTTTATGGTTAGTTTCTACCCTAGAACAACACAATATTGAGATTAGCACATATAATATTACACACATAAGTAGGTACATAGATATTTACAGCTTAATATGGTTAGTTTTAATATGTTTACATAAAAATTTACAATAAGGACTAAACACAGACATTAACAAACACTCAGCATTTATTGGACGGGGGATTTGTGATGGAAGGACATCATAGAGGGGATGAAGAAGTTTGGGACAAGAAAACAATATATGGGAAACAGTACCTTCGTCTAAGCCACATTCACACAGGGAGTGATCTCTAACTCTGATCTTGTGCAGGTGGACAGGTGTGCAGGAGTGGCCAAGGCGTAAGCGGCATATTGTAGAAGTTACCCACCTATCTGCATATTTGTAAAAGAAAAACCATGGACGCGTTGGAATATCAGGTTGAATTTTGGAGTAGAATTTGCCCTTAACCGATTTTGATTCATTCCAGAATGTGTTCCAAGACTTGTCCAGATAAGTTTTAGATATAGCGCTCAGATCTTGGGAGCTATTCTTAAAATGCTCATGGGAACCCATTTGAATAGCAGCCTTAGCACATGAATCAGCTGTTTCATTACCTGCAATGCCAGAATGACTTGGGATCCATACCAAGGTTAAGGCTAAACCGTTTTGATGACAGGAGAACAGAGCCTCCCTAATCTCCAGAATGATGGGAAATCTCGACTTACTCCGGAATGGGTTTTCTTTAATGGATAATAAGCAGCTAAGGGAGTCAGTAAAGATAACAGTTTGTTTTAAGTTATGGGACCGGGTAAACAGGATTGCTTCTAATAAGGCAATGGCCTCTCCTGTAAACACCGAAGACTCGGGAGGGCATTTAAATTGTAAGATAATTTTAAACCTGGGAACCCAGCAGGCTGCACCAACACAACTTTCTGGGGACAACTTTGAGGCGTCAGTGTAAATAAGAAGGTGATTTGACCAATTTTGATGAACTAAGTTTTGAAATTTAGAATGAGTATCAGGGGCTCCCTTGACCAGACCAAGATCAGTGATTACGGGAGGGTTGTAAACCAGAGCATCATATGGTGTGGAGAATAGAGGGTTAATTGGCAAAGATAGAATTGGATTAGGGAGTTCAGTAAATTTACGGAAGCTGTCCAAGAGATAGGATGCAGGGTTGCGTGTGCTAAGCACTTCTGCTAGCTGGGTTAATTTAGGCCACAGTGGATGAGAAGAAAGCTGTAACATTTTGCTGACAAAGCGGTCACACAAGTATTGCCGTCGGAGATGTAAAGGAGGGTCAACACATTCAACCTGTAGAGCGTTAGTAGGGGAGGATTTCATTGCACCCAGAATTATTCTGAGGCAACGGTATTGAATTTTGTTCAACTTCTCACACACAGTTTTATTCAGGGGATCTAAAACAAATGAGCAGTAATCAATATGGCTACGTACTAAAGCATTATAAAGTAATTTGAGGGAGTAGGCATGAGCACCCCACCAAACTCCAGCTACTGCACGTAGGACATTGATGCCCTTTTCGCATTTATTAATTATATATTCAGTATGAGCCAATCCGTTCAGTCTGTAATCAAGGATAATTCCAAGGAACTTTGCTTTGTCCACCAGGTTGATGGGTTGATCCTCATAGCAGAAGCTAAAGTTAGGGATGGATCGCTTCCTCGTGAATACAACTGCCTGGCATTTAGCTACTGATAAGGACAAGCCATGGTCAGTAAGCCATTGCCCAAGGTAATATAAAGCAGAGTTAAGACGTTGGGATATTTCCTCTATTGAGTGTGAACTGTGGTAGAGGACAATATCATCAGCATACTGCAAGATGTTACAGAAGTTATTTACAGACAGTTCTAGGTCATGGGTATAAATGCTGTAAAGCAGAGGACTGAGGATGGAGCCTTGGGGAAGACCTTTCCAGACTAATCTGGGGGGGAGGCTAGTTGACTGGTGTTTTATAACCACTGATCTACCAGAAAGCAGGTTACATATGAAATGAGTAATTCTCGGCGGTACACTCAGCTGGTGCAGTTTTTGCCTGAGCAACGGGAGAAGTACATTGTCATATGCAGAAGCTATATCCAGGAAGATACCCACAAGGTATTCCCCCTTACCAAAGGCAATACGAATGTCTGTAGTGAGTATGCTGAGGCTGTCTGTAGTACTAAGACCCTTACGAAATCCGAACTGAGAGGGAGCTAGTACTCCTCTGCTTTCCATTATCCACTCTAGCCGATTCTTGAGGAGGATCTCCGTTACCTTTGCTAAAGTTGACGATAGAGCAATAGGTCGGTATGAGTTTGGGTCCGATGAGTTTTTGCCAGGTTTAAGAATGGGCATTACAATTTGGGATTTCCAGGCATCTGGAAATATTCCATGTTCAAAAAAGTAGTTAATCAATTTTAAAAAACAAATTTTAGATTTTTTATTTAAATTTACAAGAAAAGAATAGGGCACACCATCTTCCCCGGGGGTCGAATCTTTTAGACCATTGAGAGCAATCTCAAACTCAGAAAGTGAGAAGGGGGCATCCATTTCGCCCGTAATGGGTGCTGGTGCAGAAATAGGGAAATCGTCCTGCTGAGGGACATAAGGTGGAGCGAGCTTGTCAGCAAAAGTGTTAAGCCACTCAGATGGATTATTGGAGCTTGGGTCAGAGTAGTTAAGAGATCTACGAAATCGTCTCATGTTTGTCCAGACAATTGAGGAAGGCGATCTGGGATTAAGCATTTCACAGAACTTAGTCCAGCCAAGCTTTTTCTTTTTGGATACCATCCTTTTTGTCTTTGCATCAATGCGCTGATATTTAATAAAATTATCTTCTGTCATATGGGCAGTGTATTCTTCTTCTGCTGTCAGCCTCTGGACGAACAAATCTTTGCATTCCTCATCCCACCAAGGGGGGGAAGGGAGATGGTTTGTCACAGAGAGATTTTTACGGGGGATATTAGAATCGGCCGAATTAATAAGAGACTTTACAAAGTGATCGTAGTAAGTCAAAGGGCTACCACCATGTTCAAAATCAGGAAGAGAGTCCATCAAGTCATCCACTGATTGAGCGTAACCAGGCCAATTTGCTTTATGAAGTTTATATCTGAGCATTGGGTTAGGGTTAGGAGGAGGAAGGGATCTATTATTGAGAGATAAGATGATTGGAAAGTGGTCACTACCGTAGGTACTGGAAAGAACTTGCCAAGATAATTGAGATGCGAGGGAGGAAGAAGAAAGGGAAAGATCTACTGCAGATTTTGGGTTCTGATTAGGGTAAACTCTGCGAGTCGGAGAGCCATCATTCAGGATACAAAGGTTCATATCCTCAAAGATGTCAACCAACAACGGAGCAAACCCGTCACAGTTATAACACCCCCATAGTGTATGGTGAGTATTAAAATCACCCATAATCACAGTTGGACTGGGAAGAGAAGATATGATAGATTCAATTTCTGGGATAAGGGAAGGATTGGGATGAGGAATATATAACGAAAGGAACGAAATATTTACAGCTCTCACAGCAACAGCATTAATCTGACTGCTGTGGGAGGGGATAGGGATAGAGGAAAAAGGAAAGTTATGCCTAATGAAGATGGCACTGCCTGCATAGCCGTCATCCCTGTCATCCCGCAAACAAAAGAAACCAGGGACTCGAAATCGAGAACCAGGTCTCAACCATGTTTCCGAGATGGCAACCATGGCAGGATTATGCAGGTTGATAAGGGATATTAAATCTTGTTTTTTGGAACGGATGCTTTTACAGTTCCATTGAAGCAGAACTATTGGAGTCATTGTTTAAGATTTTAAACAAGGAGTGAAGGTTTTGGGCAACGTTGGGCGGTAAAGGAAGTTCATCACATGGGGAGAGGAGGCTTACAAGTAATGCTGTGAGGTTTTCTAACATTTGACCTTGTGCTTGAGTAAAGTAGGATTGGCTATTGCTAAGAGCACAGCCATTGGGTTGGGAAGAGGATGGATTATTGATTAATGATTGGTGGGCTTGCTTATCATAACCTTTTGGTAATGGGGCACGAGGGCGGGGTGACCGGAAGACTGTCTCCCGGTGACCTTTAAGAGGGGAATTGGAGGCAGTGGTACGATTTAGGTTTGTAGGGCGGGGGGAATTGGTAGGACGGGGAGGATTATTAGGGAGAGTAGAATAAACAGGGGTTGAAAACAATTCACTTGATACTTCAGCAAAAGTTTTCCTGACTGGGGGGAAACGTGCTGATGCTTCTGCGTAGGAGATGTTTTCCTGAGACATGACTAATTTAATGTTCTGTTGGCGGGAGAACTCTGGACAGTCCTTGTCCGATGCAAAATGTTTACTTGTGCAATGAATGCAAGTAGCTTTGTCTTTTGTAACATCGCAAGAGTCACCTGTATGGGGCTGTGTACACCTGTAACACCTGGGTTTAGACCTACACTGTGTTTTAATGTGGCCAAAACGGCAGCAATTCATGCACTGTATGGTGGGGTATTTATAGGGCTCTACCGGGAGGGATGTGTAAAATGAAAAAATTCGTTGGGGAAGCATCTGGCCTCTAAAAGTCACAACAACTGATTGAGTAGGCACCCACTCAGTAGCGCCTTCATTATTAACCTTGCGGTTAAGGCGGCGGGCTTTAAGAACCTCGCCACATCCAATCGGCAGAACTACGGATTCAACAAATTCCCCCATAGACCAGTCTACAGGGACTCCACGCACTAAACCCATCCGTGTGATGTTATAGGTTGGAATAATAGCGGTGTATTTGGTCATTGGGAGTATTGGGCTGACCAAGAAGTCGTTGGCTCCTTGGGGATTCGAGAACTCGACGCTTATTTTATTTCGGCCAACACTTTTGACACCATCATTTATTATATTTGTAAATTTGTTTTTATGTAAAAATTGGCCAAATTGGAGAGCACGAATGGATGTACCAGCAGATGGGTCCGAGACTTCCCTTGATACATGAACTATAAAGGGACCTTTGTCGTCCCTGCTGTAGCTTTTGGCACCTTCAGCAAAGGAAGGATGGATATAAACGGATTCAATGGATGCTGTTTGTAATGGCTGTGTAGTAGTTTTTTTACTGCTCTCTGCAGGTGCAGTATCTGAATCGACAGGTCGCTTCCGAGAGGAGGCGGTCTGCCATGGCGCGTCTGAAGCGTTTTGAGACCCGTCAGGGTCTGGGGGTTTCGGAGGTGGATCCACCTCCATCTCTACTCACCGACACCACAAAAACGTTAGTCACAAACAATACAGTACACAGAAACCGGCTATTTTCAATAAAAAAACCACTCCGGAAAACACCACACGTGCGTCAACCAAAGCCAACGCGAGCGAGTCATCAGCCAATCAAAACAATTGAGACTGTAACAATGATTGATGCAGGTTTTACACAATCGCCCTGCTGTTGGGGCGTGATTGAAGGACAAACCAATATACCAACAAACAAACACACTTTCGCATTTATAACTACATAAAATATTTTGAATGGAGAGCCCTGGAGGAGGCCTATGCCCATGGGCAAACTGAATAAATAAAACAGGATATTTACTAGTGTCTTAATTTATTTAATCTATATATAAGAGAATATAATTAATAACAATTGTGTGTGTACCATGTAAAAATTCAGTAATAAAGGCTTATATTATTATATTATTATTATTATAAAATATTTTGAATCAAATGCCAAAAGAAACGTGATGCTGTACCAAAGAATGTGCTAAATTATGAAGCAATATATAAGAATTTATTAGTTATTTAGTCACTGAGACGAAAGGAGATTCTATTTTATTTAAAGACTAGCATATTCCCGCAGCTCCTTCAAGGCAAGAGTGAATAGGCATCTTCTAGGCAAGCTCCAACCTAGACCTCATCATTGTTTTGCACACAATTTCATTGCAAACAATTTTGCGTTCTAGCACGATGCCGTCATCGAGCAAAAAGTTTGGTTTACCCCATTATCAAATAAGTGGATGTATGTATGTGTGGATGTATGGATGTGTGGATGTATGGATGTGTGGATGTATGGATGTGTGGATGTATGGATGTTTGTTACTTAACCACGCCCCAACGGCTGAACGGATCTGGATGAAATTTGGCACAGAGATAGATCATAGTCTGGAATAACACATAGGCTACTTTTTATCCTGGAAAATTAAGGAGCTCCCGCGGGAACCGAAAAACCTTGATCCACGCGGACGAAGTCGCAGGCATCAGCTAGTAGATACTAATTCAATGCTGTCTCAGGTTTTATTTTAGTCACGTAAATAAAATAGTTTAGAAGTCATTCACCCGTGCGATAAAAATTGCTTGCCGTAAGCAAATCCTTACTATCACTATATTATACGACGAGAAAGTGTGCTTGTTTGTCCTTCAATCACGCCGCAACAGAGCAGTTAATTGACGTGATATATTGCCTGGATATAGTTAAAGACCTGGTAATTGAGATAGTCTACTTAAAGTGCCGGAAAGTAATGTTTTTTGATTTATTATCTATACTAATATTATAAATGCGATAGTGTGTCTGTGTGCTACGCTTTTATGACCCATCTGTACAACTGATTTTGACAAAATTTGGTACGGGACATCCCGGGCATCCCATTTAGACAATAATAGCTGATGCCCGCGACTTCGTCCTCGTGGATTGAAGTTTTTGAGTTCCCGCGGGAACTCTTTAATTTCCCGGGATAAAAAGTATCCTATGTGTTATTCCAGAATATACTCTATTTCTGCGCCAAATTTCATCCAGATCCGTTCAGCCTTTCTGGTGTGATTGAGTAACATCCATCCATCCATCCAAACATTCACACTTATAATATTACTAGCTGATGCCCGCGACTTCGTCCGCGTGGATCGAGGTTTTTCGGTTCCCGCGGGAACTCCTTAATTTTCCGGGATAAAAAGTAGCCTATGTGTTATTCCAGACTATAATCTACGAGTATCTCTGTGCCAAATTTCATCCAGATCCGTTCAGCCGTTGGGGCGTGATTGAGTAACAAACATCCATACATCCATACATCCACACATCCATACATCCATACATCCATCCAAACTTTCGCATTTATAATATTTATTTGATTAATACTTCTTCTTCTTCTTTCTTCTTGAGGCTCCAGTTCCATATGTCCTGTATCACTGCGAGCGACCGTCTCCGATCTATTGTGATCACCTCTTATTCAAATTTCCTCGCCAATACTTGTTTCCGCCAGGAATAGCAGGGTTTTCTTGACTGGAATACGGGAAGCCTCCTCTGGGTCAATAATATGTTTGCCCAGATGGATGCTTCGTTTATGCATTAAAACGGGACAATGGCAGATAATATGCAGCGGAGTCTCAGTGGATTCCTGGCATAATCTACTTAATACTTAGTATTGATTAGTGTAGAAGTAATACCCATATTAGTGTGGATACTTTACAGTTTAATTTGATCACATTTTAGGTTCAGAATGGACTCATTCTTCAGCCTCTTCGACCCATCGGAGGGCAACCAGAACAAACCGAGCAAGAAAACGAGACATAAAAATGATCAAGAGAACGTTAGGAAGAATCCAGATGCTCCTAAAGGTATGAAAATATATATATGTATACTAGCGATCCACCCCGGCTTCGCACGGGTAGCACTAATAATCCTAATCTATATAATATAAACTATCCTATCTCTCAAGTTAGATCGAACTGCACATGGTGTGCGAATTTTATTATAATTGGTTAAGTGGTTTAGAAGTCCATTGAGGACAAACATTGTGACACGAGATTTATATATATATAGATATATTTTTTTTTTTTTTAGTCATTACAAGTTAGCCCTTGACTGCAATCTCACCTGATGGTAAGTGAAGATGCAGTCTAAGATCTGTTAGGGGCATGGCAGTTATAATATTTAACCCAAACCCCTATTCGGTTTCTACACAGCATCGTACCGGAACGCTAAATCGCTTGGCGGCACGTCTTTGCCGGTAGGATGCTGTTTCATGGCTATAACTTGAGAAATTAAGGATTTTCATACAAACTCTCAACCCCTATTTCACCCCTTCGGGGGTTGAATTTTGAAAAACTGTGAAACACATATGTTTTCATTTTCAACATGCAGCTCATATAATGGCTATAACTTGAGAAATTAAGGACTTTCATACAAACTTTCAACCCGTATTTCACCCCTTCGGGGGTGGAATTTTGAAAAACTGTGAAACACATGTTTTCATTTTCAACCCGCAGCTCATATATCAAGTTTCATAGCTATAACTTGAGAAATTAAGGATTTTCATACAAACTCTCAACCCCTATTTCACCCCTTCGGGGGTGGAATTTTGAAAAACTGTGAAACAAATGTTTTTATTTTCAACCCGCAGCTCATATATCAAGTTTCATGCTATATTTTGAGAAATTAAGGACTTCACAAAGTTTGTATGAATACAAACTTTCAACCCCTATTTCTCCCCTTCGGGGGTAGAATTTCGGGATAAAAAGTATCCTATGTCCTACCTCGTAGTATGGGCTCAAATCGTGCCAAGTTTCGTTTGAATTCATTCAGTAGTTTCGGCGTGATGCGCGGCCAAGATACAGACAGACAGACAGACAGACAAAACTGAAAAAAATTACGGATTTGGCTTCAATATCGAATAATGAGAGCCCTCCAAAAAAAATTTTCAAAATATCTTCAACTAGCTGATGCCCGCGACTTCGTCCGCGTGGATCGAGGTTTTTCGTTTCCCGCGGGAACTCCTTAATTTTCCTAGCCTATGTCACCCTCAACTATACCCAAAAAACTATATGCAAAAAATCACGTCGATCCGTTGCTCCGTTGCAGCGTGATTGAAGGACAAACCAACAAACAAGCACACTTTCGCATTTTAATGAATGAACTAGAAGTTTAATTCTTATATTAGTCTTCCAAATTTGGAGGATTTGTGTGGTGTGGTGCTGTGCCGGTGCGAGTTGCTGGGTGGTGGGTGTTCGCATGCTATTGGTGAAGGACACGCACTGTACCACATAGATTTGTCTGCTGTGGCGGATTATAGCGAATTAAACTTCTAGTTCATTCATTATCATGGACTTCCGCAAAGTAACGCCCGCTTCTATCCAATGATTGTGATCATGATTACAGGTCGTAGAAGAGGGCGCAGGTCGCACGGCAAAAATGAAACGTTGCCCGAAGAGTCTTCATTCCTGTGCGAACCGGACCTGAGCAACGAGATACTCGTTAAAGACTGCAGCTATATCGAGAACTATATAGAAGTCAACAGGCAGAACGACGGTGAGACCTTTATGAGTATAACTAGTGGGCCCGGCAGACGTCGTCCTGCCTTGAAGCTAGAACCCGACTGCAGCGCCACCTATACTGGTCCAATTGTGTTTTCAAACCATCCAGGAACCCATTGAAATATACACACAAAACTTCATCCAAATCGGTCCAGCCGTTTAGGAGGAGTGACAAATACACGTATAGGTAGAAGAATCTATACTAATACTAGCTGATGCCCGCGACTTCATCCGCGTGGTTTAAGTTTTTCTCCCTACAGGCACTCCTTAATTTTCTGGTTTAAAAAGTAGCCTGTCATTCTCCACGTCCGCAACTATACTCATGCAATCAAGTTGATCAGTTGCTCTGTTACGGCGTGATTGAAGGACAAACTCTATATTTCACCCCTTTGGGGGTCGAATTTTCAAAAGTGGTGAAACACGTACTCTTGCATATCTAACTGAAAGCCCAAATGCTAAGTTTCATGGCTATAACTTGAGAGATGAAGGACTTTCATACAAACTTGCAACCCTTATTTTATTCACCCTCTTAGGGGTGTATTTCACCCTCTTAGGGGTGGAATTTTCAAAAATCCTTTCTAAGCGGATGCCTACGTTATAATAGCTATCTGAGTGCAAAATTTCAGCCCGATCCGACCAGTGGTTAGAGCTGTGCGTTGATAGATCAGTCAGTCAGTCAGTCAGTCAGTCAGTCAGTCACCTTTGCGTTTTATATATTTAGATAATTACTATCTACCGTACCGAAGGGACGAACGTCAAATGTTTGACAGGAAAGTAGCTAGAACAGTTTATATGGGAAAATGAAATTGTTGTTTTTACTATCTTCCTCCCAATTTTTCCATACTTTCTCAATGTTTAAACCTTCCCTGGACTACAACAAACATTTCAAAACTAAAATCAGCTAAATCGGCCCAGCCTTTCTCGAGTTTTAGCCAGACAAACACACAACACACAGACAAACAGCAATTGATTTTTATATATATAGAGATTATACGGATGATGACAACTCGATCAAATCAGCAACTCTATATCAAACTTAAAAACGCGCTTCTAGTATGGAAGTTGTGTGAAATTCACAGTTGTGAGTTGTGACGTCATCAAATTTCAACGCACTTTTTTTCTTTAATCTATATTTTAAAATGGTTATCAAACTTAAAACTAACCGAGGATGTGAATTTTAGGTATTTTTGAAGACCCTCTATCAAATAATCAGTTAGAAATAATTTATTTTTGATATAGTCGTCATCCCAATTATTGACCGAGCGAAACGAAGGTCTCTGAGTCTACTTGAGTGAATTTGCACTTCTCCGTCTGTCCGTCCGTCTGTCTGTCAGAGCCTTATAACTTCTGAATTACTGAACGTAGTTACTTCAAATTCAAATATAATATGTAAACCGATGGTCTCCCGCCGAATATGGCTTAAAAAGTTATAAAAAACTTTATTTCAGGGGGGCTATATTACATAGAGTTGCGGTATATCATTTTAAAGATATGTAATTAGGAATAGAGTCTAAAAATATATTTTTTTTAATTTCTCCCCTGAAATTGACGAAATGGGGGGCTTTCAAAGTGGAGATTTTCTAACGTCCAAAGTTGACCTCAGAACTCTCAATTTTCTGAAAGGCTGAGCCTGAAACTTATCAATTATTTGAATTATATCCTGTACATGAACAACAAATACTAAAATTAGATAAATATTATTAAAGGAAACGAAATTATTTAATTTTTAATGAGCTTCAGTATTTTTAACAGAACTTCACAATGATGTCAATAGATGGCGCTCTGTACAAGTTTATGGATACCGCGAGGTCTCAGTTCGGGGCGAACCACTAGTAGTAGTTTTTAGGGTTCCGTAGCCAAATTTGGCAAAAACGGAACCCTTATAGATTCGTCATGTCTGTCTGTCTGTCTGTCTGTCTGTCTGTCTGTCTGTCCGTCCGTATGTCACAGCCACTTTTTTCCGAAACTATAAGAACTATACTGTTGAAACTTGGTAAGTGATGTATTCTGTGAACCGCATTAAGATTTTCACACAAAAATAGAAAAAAAACAATAAATTTTGGGGGTCCCCATACTTAGAACTGAAACTCAAAAATTTTTTTTTCATCAAACCCATACGTGTTTATGGATAGGTCTTCAAAAATGATATTGAGGTTTCTAATATCATTTTTTTCTAAACTGAATAGTTTGCGCGAGAGACTCTTCCAAAGTGGTAAAATGTTGGTCCCCCCCCCCCCGTAACTTCTAAAATAAGAGAATGATAAAACTAAAAAAAATATATGATGTACATTACCATGCAAACTTCCACCGAAAATTGGTTTGAACGAGATCTAGTAAGTAGTTTTTAATAATTTAAAACTTACTACAGGTGTGTACGGAACCCTCGGTGCGCGAGTCCGACTCGCACTTGGCCGGTTTTTCAGTGTTTTGTATGTTTCAGTGAGCTGTGAGATCACCTCTTTCTCGCCTACTTTTGAGGGAACTAAGTCCAAGTCTTGAAAGACTCGTGGGGAAGATTTTTCAGCCTCTACCCCTAGAAAATTCGATACCATTTTGATAATCTCCCTGGTGCAGTAGTGCTGTGGTCTTATAGTGGGAGGTCCCGGGTTCGAATCCCGGCTCGGTCAGCTTGGTAATTTATATATTTTTTTAATTGCTCTGGTCTGGAAGCTCTTAATTCCCTCTCTCCTATGAGATTGGAGGCCTGTGCCCAGCAGTGGGACGTTAATGGGCTGTAGTGGTGGTAGTGGTGGCTCTTTTCTGGCCTGGTGGGAGGCTTCGGCTTTGGCGTTCTGGTACACGGTGTAGAAACCAATTAGGGGTATGGGTTTTTAATATAACTGCCATGCCCCTAACAGGATAGCTCGCTACCATCTTAGACTGCATCATCACTTTCCATCAAGTGAGATCGAAAATTTGAAACTTTAAAAGATTAATTATTACTTAATCTTCAAAAGTATCAAAAGATAAGTATTTTATTCAAATAATAATGTCATTATAATTTGAAGTTGTTTGGAACGCTTATAGCTTTAGTAAGATTCGTAGAACTTTGTTCTAGAATTTGTATTTTTTTTCCCCTCACAGACACAAAAGGGGACAGCGAAAAGAAACCGCGCAGGCGGAATTCCGGGCGGAAAAACAGGCGGAAAAAGAACAAAATATCCCCAGCCAAAGACGTCCAACCCAATTCAGCGTGGGACGAACCCACAGACTTACCCGAAACCACCCTCAACAACCAATCTGCTATACCCAAAGTATGCGATGGAAAAATTGGCAAAAACGTCAACGATCTAAAAAGCGATGCGGATTACAAGAGAGAGAAAAGGAAAGCCAACCAGAGAACAGATAAAAAAGATTTCACAGATCGTGTATACAATGTTATAGATAAGTTGGAAAAGGTTGGGATAAAAGAGGATATGTATTTGGCCGGCGACTTCAACGCTGAGGACTTGGAGAGCGATTTCTTCTATAGTTCTGATGATATGGATGACTTTTGTGATGATACGTGAGTTATTTTGGATTATCCATTACTAATATCTCGGAATTTTCTTTCCGAACCGGTGGTAGAGTCAAAATATGACTTAACATAAGAGACACCTGTATGTTTTAAATAAAATCTGTGTGCCAAATTTCATCCAGATCAATTCAGCCGTTCTGGCATGATTGAGTAACAAACATCCATCCATCCAAACTTTCGCTATTATAATACTTGACTATGATGATGCCCGCGACTTCGTCCGCGTGGATTAAGATTTTTTTGTTTCCCGCGGGAACTCTTTAATTTTCCTGGACAAAAAGTAGCCTATGTCCTTCCCCGGAATACAATCCCGGCAAATAAATAGAGTAAATAATTATTATGGTAAAAGATTAAATAGTTACTTAGTACCTAAGATATTTAATAGTATAGAGTTTTTAAGAGTAGGTAAAAAAGTCAGTGAAGGAGTCCTTAAGAAAAAGCTAAAGGAAGTTTTCATTAACGACTCCTTCACTGATTAACTGATTAACATAGTTTAAGCAAATAAATATTTAGGATTACTAACTTAATTTTAATTTTTTTTTGACGACCTCCGTGGCGCAGTGTTGAGCGCTGTTGCCTTAACGTGCGGAGGTCCCGGGTGCGATCCCCGGCAGGGTTTGGAAATTTATAATTTCTGAATTTTCCCTGGTCTGGCCTGGTGGGAGGCTTCGGCCGTGGCTAGTTACCACCCTACCGGCAAAGACGTGCCGCCAAGCGATTTAGCGTTCCGGTACGATGCCGTGTAGAAACCGAATAGGGGTTATGGGTTTAATATAACTGCCATGCCCCTAACAGGTTAGCCCGCTACCATCTTAGACTGCATCATTACTTACCATCAGGTGAGATCGCAGTCAAGGGCTAACTTGTAGTGGATAAAAAAAAAAAAAAAATATATTATGTACTTATTGTATAACTAGGTATAAGAGTAGTGTATATAAGTGCACGGCGTAGTTGTTAGTTAAGCGTGAACTCGCCAACAAACTATGTGTGTAGTTTGGCGAGATACAGTTGTATTGTATTTGTTTGTGCATATTATCAAATAAATATTATAAATGCGAAAGTTTGGATGGATGGATGTATGTATGTATGGATGTATGTTTGTTACTCAATCACGCTCCAACGGATGAACGGATCTGGATGTAATTTGGCACAGAGATAGATTATAGTCTGGAATAGCACATAGGCTACTTTTTATCCCGGAAAATTAAAGAGTTCCCGCGGGAACCGAAAAACCTCAATCCACGCGGACGAAGTCGCGGGCATCAGCTAGTAAAATAATAAATTAAAAAAAAAAATCTAACCTTGTAGCAAATTTCATCAAAATCAGTTGAGCAGACGGGCCGTGAAAGCGTAGCAGACAGACAGACAGACATACTTTCGCATTTATAATATTGGTATGTATTAGTATAGAAGTATTAATTGTACGTAATATGCATGATGCCTATATCAAAAATAAATTATTTCTAACTGATTATTAAATAGAGGGTCTTCCAAAAGACCTAAAATTCATATCCTTGGTTAGATTTAAGTTTGATAACCATTTTAAAATATGGATTAAAGAAAAAAAAGTGCGTGCAAATTTATTGACGTCATCTCACAACTGTGAATTTCATACAACTTCCATACTAGTATGGAATAGTAGTAGTAGTAGTATAGTAGTAGTAGTAGTAGTAGTAGTAGTTTGCCATTTGGCTACGGAACCCTAAAAACGCGCTCCTAGGAGCGCGTTTTTAGGGTTCCGTAGCCAAATGGCAAAAAACGGAACCCTTATGGATTCGTCATGTCTGTCTGTCTTGTCTATCTGTACGTCACAGCCACTTTTTTCCGAAACTATAAGAACTATACTGTTGAAACTTGGTAAGTAGATGTATTCTGTGAACCGCATTAAGATTTTCACACAAAAATAGAAAAAAAAAACAAAAAATTTTGGGGGTCCCCATACTTAGAACTGAAACTCAAAAAAATTTTTTTTCATCAAACCCATACGTGTGGGGTATCGATGGATAGGTCTTCAAAAATGATATTGAGGTTTCTAATATCATATTTTTTTAAACTGAATAGTTTGCGCGAGAGACACTTCCAAAGTGGTAAAATGTGTCCCGTCCCGTCCCCTGTAACTTCTAAAATAAGAGAATGATAAAACTAAAAAAAATATATGGTGTACATTACCATGCAAACTTCCACCGAAAATTGGTTTGAACGAGATCTAGTAAGTAGTTTTTTTTTAAATAATTTAAAACTTACTACAGGTTTGCACGGAACCCTCGGTGCGCGAGTCCGACTCGCACTTGGCCGGTTTTTTTAAGTTTGATAAAGAGTTTCTGATTTGATTGAGTTGTCATCATCCCTATTCTTAGGACATCGGATGCTGAGGATTCCGGAGACGAGTGCTATGGCAGCCTGCCCCCTGAACCCAGATTCGGGAACGTTGAATACAAGCTACAACTGGTGTCGCCCTGCGAGAGGCGGTTCCAGCATCTGGTAACTCAGGTGAGAAGGGATTTTTATGCCTTAGTCCACCACCTTAGTAGCACTTTAGTAGCACCTTAGTAACTCGGGTGAGAAGGGATTTATGCCTTAGTCCACCACCTTAGTAGCACTTTAGTAGCACCTTAGTAACTCAGGTGAGAAGGGATTTATGCCTTAGTCCACCACCTTAGTAGCACTTTAGTAGCACCTTAGTAACTCAGGTGAGAAGGGATTTATGCCTTAGTCCACCACCTTAGTAGCACTTTAGTAGCACCTTAGTAACTCGGGTGAGAAGGGATTTATGCCTTAGTCCACCACCTTAGTAGCACTTTAGTAGCACTTTAGTAGCACCTTAGTAACTCAGGTGAGAAGGGATTTATGCCTTAGTCCACCACCTTAGTAGCACTTTAGTAGCACTTTAGTAGCACCTTAGTAACTCAGGTGAGAAGGGATTTATGCCTTGTCCACCACCTTAGTAGCACTTTAGTAGCACCTTAGTAACTCAGGTGAGAAGGGATTTATGCCTTAGTCCACCACCTTAGTAGCACTTTAGTAGCACTTTAGTAGCACCTTAGTAACTCAGGTGAGAAGGGATTTATGCCTTGTCCACCACCTTAGTAGCACTTTAGTAGCACCTTAGTAGCACCACCTTGGCCAAGTGCAAATTGGCAGACTGAGTGAGAGATCTATTGAGCGAACATTGACTTTGCTTATACTTAAGACATGCGGTTAAAACGAGACAGATTTATGTTCCTCACATAAGTCCATCTCGCTTTAACTCTTAAGTAAAGTCTGAGCCAAATCAATGTACGCTCTATAGATTTAGACTGAGACTGAAGGATTCGAAAACAAACAAGCAAAATGTACCACTGAAAACTTGATTTGATTGAAGTGAAAACTTCTTTAGCCGCGTTGAGCACTTTTTGGCAGGGTTAAACTTGTGGATTCGCGTCACCGACTTGCTCGCGTTGTTACGAAGGCAAAAGGTCTTAAATACAAATAATAATAATAATAATAAATAATTTATTTCACAAAATTTTACAAAAGTAATGCTTAGGTCTACAAATACAATGGTATGGTCGGTCTCTGCAACCTAATGTAGGTTACCCTGTGGTTTAGGCTGCAGTGACTTTCCCTCCTAGAAAAAGAGTGACAAAAGTTACAATATATTTTAGATTTATTTAATTATTTAACATGCAAAGGTGTGTGAACTATTGGAGTAGGTGTGTGTGTGTGTGTGTGTGTGTGCGTGTGCGTGTGTGTAAAATAGATTTTTGTTAATATAAAACTGTGTTCCTTCAACTGATTCGTTTAAATAAGTTTTCTGTCTCATCATAACTTAGACTTTGTAAATATTTAGTGACAGTAAATATACTACATTCGTATTTAAACATTAATGCCTTAGTTTTAAGGTTTAATATTTTTTTTTTTAAAGTATGTTCAGTAGATCCAGGGATTACCCCCTACAACCTCACAAACTCATCAACTTTACCTCTTTATGATGATATTAGTATAGATAACTTGTCTAAAATGTTTTTTGTTTTGTTTTGTCAAATGTTGTTTTAGACGACGTCCGTGGCGCAGTGTTGAGCGCTGTTGCCTTAACGTGCGGAGGTCCCGGGTTCGATCCCCGGTAGGGTTTGGAAATTTATAATTTCTGAATTTTCCCTGGTCTGGCCTGGTGGGAGGCTTCGGCCGTGGCTAGTTACCACCCTACCGGTAAAGACGTGCCGCCAAGCGATTTAGCGTTCCGGTACGATGCCGTGTAGAAACCGAATAGGGGTATGGGTTTAATGTAACTGCCATGCCCCTAACAGGTTAGCCCGTTACCATCTTAGACTGCATCATCACTTACCATCAGGTGAGATCGCAGTCAAGGGCTAACTTGTAGTGGATAAAAAAAAAAAAAATGTCACAAGTTTTTTTACGCGCCACGCATTCAAGTGTGAGCTAAACTACAAGTAACGCCATCTATCGGAACTACAGCAAAACTTCTTTCTCCTAGCTAAAATGGCGTCTCCGATCTGGTGGGGGCAGCGCAGTCTACGTAGTGGGGGTCCGCGATTGTGGAGCCCTACGGGGCTTACGCGCCGGCCCCCTGCGCGCGTCCCTACGTGCTCTGCGGAGCATGGCCAACGCTATTGGGGCCGTGCTCGCCAGCGCACGTACCCGCCGCGTCGCCCCCAACAGGGCGGTCGCTGAAGTTTATATTAGAAAGGTAAGTCGCGCTGAAATCAATATATATCAGTGGAGGTCATCAACATTATAAATGCGAAAGTTTGGATGGATGGATGTATGGATTTTTGTTACTCAACCACGCCAGAACGGCTGAACGGATCTGCATTAATTTTGAAGGATCATAGATTAATTATAGTCTGGAATAACAACACATAGGCTAGTTTTATCCCGGAAAATTAAGGTGTTCCCGCGGGAACCAAAGAACCTCAATCCACGCAGACAAAGCCGCGGGCAGTTACGGTATCTTAAAACTAAAGCTACGAGGGTTCCAAACGCGCCTTGGTCTGAGAAGAGCCCACAACAAACAGCCGAGGTTTTTTTTACTATCACCATCTCAAATCATCTTAACAAAGGAACTATCATATTTAATCCATATTTGACCGAGCGAAGCGAAGGTCTCTGAGTCAACTTGAGTGAATTTGGCACTTGTCCGTCCGTCCGTTCGTCCGTCCGTCTGTCTGTCAGAGCCTTATAACTTCTAATTTACTGAACCTAATTACTTCAAATTTAAATATAATATGTTAACCGATGGCCTCCAGCCGAATATGGCTTAAAAAGTTATAAAAATCTTTATTTCAGCGGGGCTCTCTTAGAAACGAATACGAAGTAAAATATTTTTTATAGCGTTACATAGGGTTGCGGTATATCATTTTTAGGGTTCCGTAGCCAAATTTGGCAAAAACGGAACCCTTATAGATTCGTCATGTCTGTCTGTCTGTCTGTCTGTCTGTCTGTCCGTCCGTATGTCACAGCCACTTTTTTCCGAAACTATAAGAACTATACTGTTGAAACTTGGTAAGTAGATGTATTCTGTGAACCGCATTAAGATTTTCACACAAAAATAGAAAAAAAACAATAAATTTTGGGGGTCCCCATACTTAGAACTGAAACTCAAAAATTTTTTTTTCATCAAACCCATACGTGTGGGGTATCTATGGATAGGTCTTCAAAAATGATATTGAGGTTTCTAATATCATTTTTTTCTAAACTGAATAGTTTGCGCGAGAGACACTTCCAAAGTGGTAAAATGTTGGTCCCCCCCCCCGTAACTTCTAAAATAAGAGAATGATAAAACTAAAAAAAATATATGATGTACATTACCATGCAAACTTCCACCGAAAATTGGTTTGAACGAGATCTAGTAAGTAGTTTTTTTTTAATAATTTAAAACTTACTACAGGTTTGTACGGAACCCTCGGTGCTCGAGTCCGACTCGCACTTGGCCGGTTTTTTTAAGATAATTAGGAATAGAGTCCAAAAATATATTTTTTTTTTAATTTTTCCCCTAAAATTGACGAAATGGGGGGCTTTCAAAGTGGCGATTTTCTAACGTCCAAAGTGGACCTCAGAACTCTCAATTTGCTGAACTCTCAAGCCTGAAACTTATCAATTATTCGAATTATATCCCGTACTTGAACAACAAATACTATAATTAGATAAATATTATGAGGAAACGAAATTATTTAATTTTTAATGTGCTTCAGTATTTTTAACAAAACTTTACAATGATGTCAATAGATGGCGCTCTGTGATACCGCGAGGTCTCAGTACGGGGCGAACCACTAGTTAATATAAGAATAGTATTTCATTCATTCATTCATTCATTCACACTTGGCTCCAGTTGGCGGACACTCATCAGAGCGTAGAGCTAAGGGTTGCAGTGATGGGCGCGAACGAAGCCGGGAAATCTACCCTTATAGGGGTTTTGACTCAAGGTTAGTGATCTATACTGATATTGTCTTCTTGTTCTTCTTATTGTACTATCCTTATCCCATCCCATATGTGGGGTCGGCACATGTTTTTGAAGTGAAAACTTCTTTAGGCGCGTTGAGCACTTTTTTGGTAAGGGGTAAAAATGTGGAACGGTTCTTCTTAAGACAAAAGGTCTTAAGTATAAATATAGAACATTCGTAATTAAACTTTAACACCTTACTTTTAAGGTTTATATTAATAAGCGCTGTGTAACCGTGACCGACACCTCGCGTAAATAAAAATATACTACATTCGAAATTAAACTTTAATGCTTTAGTGTTAAGCTTTAATTTCGCATAAACTATGCATAAATTCAAAATTCAAAAGTTTTTTATTAAAATAGACTTTTATGTCAAGTGCTTATGATTAGTCGAATGAATCTACCACGCATAAAAGTCTTACTCCACGCATTTTCGTTACGGACGTTTTTTGCCGGCTAGGGTACCCCTCCGCATCGTCCCATAAGTAACTTCGTTCCAAAAAGTAGGCCAAAATTTTCCAACCCTTTCCAGCGTGTATGTCACATGGCGCAACCCCTTCCAGCGTGTATGTCACATGGCGCAACACCTTCCAGCGTATATGTCACATGGCGCAACCCCTTCCAGCGTGTATGTCACATGGCGCAACCCCTTCCAGCGTGTATGTCACATGGCGCAACCCCTTCCAGCGTGTATGTCACGTGGCGCAACACCTTCCAGCGTATATGTCACATGGCGCAACCCTTTCCAGCGTGTATGTCACATGGCGCAACCCCTTCCAGCGTGTATGTCACATGGCGCAACACCTTCCAGCGTGTATGTCACAAGGCACGTCATGTAACTTGCAGGCGAGCTGGACAACGGCCGAGGCAGCGCGCGTTTGAACATGTTCCGGCATTTGCACGAGGTGAAAAGTGGTCGCACCTCCTCGCTCAGCCACGAGATACTGGGGTTCGATGCCCAGGTGCGTTACTTTTCATTTTTGGAAAAAAAACTAGAGCAATAGATGTTTGCTAAAACAGGTTTGTAATTTTTACTTTTATGACACTTGTAAGGTTTTGACTACGGCAAAGCTAAAACGAAGGGTTATGATTTTAGCACCTAACTTGTTATAACAGTGGGCACTTCTCAGACCAGTGCGCTTAGCATGCGCACAACGAGATTATCTCGCGACGAGAGAGAGAGATGTTGTCGTTGCCGGCTATTGTTTCGTTTACCATAACATGCACAAAATGTGGTATATTACAAGAAAAAATTAGTTGGCATGTAAAGGTTCGTAGAGAAAAATACCACAGATAAGAAATATTATTTTTATCTTTACTTTCGACGTATCGGGACAAGTAACCATGTTAGCTTCGATAGACAACTAGAGATAACGGGTAGACTAGTTTTTTTTACCTGTTTTTGTCGGCAGCATTGTAACCACAAATTTTCGACCAAAAATTTTCCGACTTGGGTTAATGTTATGATGGTAATTATTTTATGCAAAGTAGCACACTTTATAGCAAGCATGTTCACAAAAAAAATGTTCGGAAAAAAATACTAAATAAAAAGAAAAAAAATTTAACACTCACTCCCTCAGAAATCTCACGAGAAAACTTAAAAAAATTATAACTCGAAACTACCAAAAATAGCTGAACATACATGGGGTATTTACTATTTTCTGATAGGTCTAGGTACGAGGAATCTAAATTTTTTTCTTTGGACGTCACTATTTGGGCCACCTGTATATAATTAAGAGAATAAAAATAATTTACCAAATTGTAACTTCCTTTGTTATTAGCTAAGTTTACTATTGTATAATCTCCTTTGTGGTGTACAATAAAAGTATATTCATTCATTCATTTCCATGCCTAATTGTACAAAAATCACATTTTCAGGGTAACGTGGTGAACTACGGCTGCTCAGAACTAATGACAGCAGAAAGGATCGGTGAAAGGAGCGCCAAGTTGGTTTCGTTCCTGGACCTCGCTGGCCACAGTAAATACCAGAGAACTACCCTACACGGCCTGACTGGATATTCCCCACACTATGCCATGCTTGTGGTAAAAACATTTCACCTTTAAAAGTTGTTATTTACGTAAAAAAATAATGGTCCTTCGAGTCGGATGCTTTTGAATTACTCGCGAAACCCCCTTAAATGCCTAGAAAAACTGTCTAGCATAATCTTAGTATCGCAATCTATTGGTGAAAAAAGCGCCAAGTTGGTTTCATTCCTGGACCTCGCTGGCCACAGTAAATACCAGAGAACCACCCTACACGGCCTGTTTGCATATTCCCCACACTATGCCATGCTTGTGGTAAGTACATTTCACCTTTAAAAGTTGTTATTTACGTAAAAAAATAATGGTCCTTCGAACCGGATGCTTTTGAATTACTCGCGCAACCCCCTTAAATGTCTAACAAAATCTAGCGTAAACTCAGTATCGCTATTTATTGGTGAAAGGAGCGCCAAGTTGGTTTCATTCCTGGACCTCGCTGGCCACAGTAAATACCAGAGAACCACCCTACACGGCCTGACTGCATATTCCCCACACTATGCCATGCTTGTGGTAAGTACATTTCACCTTTAAAAGTTGTTATTTACGTAAAAAAATAATGGTCCTTCGAACCGGATGCTTTTGAATTACTCGCGCAACCCCCTTAAATGTCTAAAAAAATCTAGCGTAAACTCAGTATCGCTATTTATTGGTGAAAGGAGCGCCAAGTTGGTTTCATTCCTGGACCTCGCTGGCCACAGTAAATACCAGAGAACCACCCTACACGGCCTGACTGGATATTCCCCACACTATGCCATGCTTGTAGTGAGTAGATTTCACCTTTAAAAAACCTCCTTAAGACTTTTTCATTGTTGTTTCAAGTAAGTACTCCTAAGACACTAGATGGAGTTTAACATGTAATAGGTATGATGACAACTCAATCAAATCAGCAACTCTTTAACGCACTTCTAGTATGGAAGTTGTATGAAATTCACAGTTGTGACTTGTGACGTCATCAAATTTCAACGCACTTTTTTTTCTAAAATGGTTATTAAACTTAAAACTAACCGAGGATGTGAATTTTAGATCTTTTGGAAGACCCTCTATTTAATAATCAGTTAGAAATAATTTATTTTTGATATAGGCATAATCCCTATTGCACACAAACACACTTTTTTTTATTAATAAAAACTAAGCCCTGAGCTAAAATTTTTGTTGCTTACCCACTATATTTTTAAGTTAGTCGCATGTTTATTTCTTTAGCTATAATTTTATTGTTTTATGTCTTACCTATATTAACACGGTGCATAGTAAACCAACTGTGGTTTTTGTGGCACTGTATGTTGTATGACACAATTCTATGTCAATTTTATAAGATTAATAATAATAAATAAAATAAATAAATAAGTAAAATATAACTCAAAGAATTAAAAAATACGACTGCCATAGTTAAATGATATTTTTTTGTGAATCACTGGATATTGAAATATAGTCTAAGTATATATTTTTGGAATCTACTCATCATTTTCTTGATGATGACAATATAGTTAATCTCATTTTGGAAAAAAAATAACTTTAGTTTTGATGCGGGACCATGGTCACCCTATCAATTTTTTTTTAAATTTTACTAGCCTATGGGGCTGATTCTGTAGTGCACAATCTCTAAACTAAACTAAAATTAGAGCATTACAAATATTGCTAACCCTTTCTTAATACTCCCTACGGAAAGGGACAGAACTAGATTTAAAGCTGCCATTTTAGTTTAGTTTAGAGATTTTGTTATACAGAATCAGCCCCATTGTCACCCGGAATAAGCTAAGGATTCTAACGATACCTTATTCATCAAAATCCGTTCAGGCGTATAGAAGTTATGGTGGAATATACAAACTCACATACATACATACATTTTTTTGCATGTATATGCATGAACCCTGAAAACAATATACTCCTTTTTTCAGACAGTCGTATAATAAATAGTAAAGAATGCTGGTGAAGTTCCAATTTTTCTAAGCAGATCTTTCTATCTTCAGATATCGGCCACGGCGGGTATAACCCGTATAACGGAGGAGCACATCGGTCTACTCCTGGCTCTAGATATGCCGTTCTTTGCCGTCATCAATAAATGTGAACTTGCGAACGTCGCTGTCACTTCTGTGGTGCAGCGATTAGCGCAGCTACTGGAGCCAGCGAACAAGGTTAGTGAATTAAAAAGAATTTGGCTATCATAGGAATATTTGATTTTGATTTTTGAAGTGAAAACTTTGAAGTGAAAACTTTGAAGTGAAAACTTTTGAAGTGAAATCTTTTGAAGTGAAAACTTCTTTAGCCGCGTTGAGCACTTTTTGGTAGAAAGTCAACTTGTGGATTCGCGTCACCGACACTGACACCTCGCTGCCACATGCTGGCGTTGTTACGAAGACAAAAGGTCTTTAATATACTACATTCGTAATTAAACTTTAATGCCTTAGTTTTAAGGCGCCAGCGGAGAGTGAATTGCTCATGCAAACGTAATACCAAAATAATTTGTAATTCGAGCATATTTCCTCCATATTATGCAATTATTAAGATTAAACTTGTATTTGTCTAGGTTCCTGGATAATTATTTTTTCAAAATACTTTCCCAAAATTAAATGTAAGCACATTGCGTTTTGCATGTTTTTACGACATAAACGACATGTTTTCTCCTTATTTGTTTCATATTAAAACCAACGATATCTCACGTACTAATTGATCAGGAACATAGCCTATATTGTCAAGTTACAGAATAACAACACGAAGTTAAAAACACAACAATTTTTCATTCATCATTTTTGGTATTCACGGAACAAGACTAAATGTATAACAAATTCTGTACGCTCATATTGCTATCGCGCTTGCACGCGATCATGTGTCATCAGCCAAATAGGGATAGCAATATACCGGCAAATTTATATTTGCGGTTCGATTTAAAAAGAAATATTTTTTTTTATATTTTTTATTTTCTTCTCAAATTTTAATACTACAATTCTAAGTTATAAGTTTTCACTACTATCGGCAGTCCCTATGACTGGCAATTTTCTTTTTCAATTTTGGCCACCGCCAGATAAGTTTTTAGGGACTATACACTTTTTTCTATGTATGAAATCGTGTGATTTGTTCCAGAAACCGTTGCTAATAACGGACGAGAACCTCGCGCGCAACTGCGTGGTGCCACAGAAGTCTATATTGGACGCCATAGACGACACCGCAGACCCGGTCAAAGATGACGAGTAAGTTATCAATAATTCAGCTCGCGATATTAAACTAGTGGTTTGCCCCGAACTGAGACCTCGCTATTATTTGTAAGCACAAACGAATAAACTTGTTCAGAGCGCCATCTATTGACATCATTGTGAAGTTCTGTTAAAAATACTGAAGCTCATTAAAAATTAAATAATTTCGTTTCCTTATAATATTTATCTAATTTTAGTATTTGTTGTTCAAGTACAGGATATAATTCAAATTATATTTCGTCGCTTCATTCTTCAGATATGATTTATTTACTAGGTAGTTCCTTTATTGTACAGCAACAATCGCACGATTTTTAGAGATGTTTTATTTTAGTATAATGACAAAATTCTCCCACTTAAGCCATCCCCACTTGTTTACCCATTCAATATTTCTTCGTCATTCTTTTATCGTGCGTAGCAACGATCGGACGTTCCCACTTTCAAACATAGTTAATATTATTTTTTATCTAAATAAAAAATATTGAAAAAGAAACAACCGCTGCTGTTTACAGGAAAACGGTGAGTCTTTAATCTTTCATTTTCAGCAATTTATTTCATGCATGACAGGCTTAAGAAATTATTCTTATATTAATTTTTCATGCAGTGTTAAATTACACTAAAGGTTTTCCGAGGGGCTACCCGATAGGTATCAACAAAGGAGAATAAACCTTTCAGCTCAGCATGACGCGCCTGAGGAATTATATTTTCATGCAGTGTTAAATTACACTTAAGTTTTTTCGAGGGGTTATACCCGAGAGGTATCAACAAAGGAGAATAAACCTTTTCAGCATGACGCGCCTGAGGAATTATATTTTCATGCAGTGTCAAATTACACTAAAGGTTTTCCGACGGGTTACCCGAGAGGTATCAACAAAGGAGAATAAACCTTTCAGCATGACGCACCTGAGAATTGTATTTTCATGCAGTGTCAAATTACACTTAAGGTTTTCCTGGGGGTTACCCGAGAGGTAACAACGAAGGAGAGTAAACCTTTCAGCATAAAAGGCGCTTAAGAAATTATTATTTTATGCACCGTTTAATTATTCTAAAAGTCCATACGGCGGGTTGCCCAAGAGGCACCATGAAGAAGGTTAAGCCCTTCAGCATGGCTCGCCTAAGTAATTATAGTTACTTAGTACTCACACGAAGTACGTGTTAAAGTACGCTAATCCACTGGAAGGTTACTAGCGAAGTAACACGACGGAAATCAAACCTTCCAGCTAGACACTCCTAGCGATAGCAGGATAAGGAGAAATATTGGCGCCCGTTAGACTCGTCTGATGACGAGAACTTTGCAGGTTAGTCGAAAATTCTATTACTAAGTGTTAAAAAGTGCTTTTAACTCGGGATTGACTGCGAGTCAATTGCGAGATCATAATTGGCTGCGAGCCAATTATGAGTCATATTCTTATGACACTCATGCAGTGAATATGTTATGTACATTAACTGCAAGCTAAAAAAGTGTTTTTAACTCGGGATTGACTGCGAGTCAATTGCGAGATCATAATTAGCTGTGAGCTGATTATGAGTCATATTCTTATGACACTCATGCAGTGAATATGTGTCACCTTGACTAGATATGCACATTAACTGGAAGCTATAAAAGTGTTTTTAACTCGGGATTGACTGCGAGTCAATTGCGAGATCATAATTAGCTGCGAGCTAATTATGAGTCATATTCTTATGACACTCATGCAGTGAATATGTTTCACCTTGACTAGATATGCACATTAACTGGAAGCTATAAAAGTGTTTTTAACTCGGGATTGACTGCGAGTCAATTGCGAGATCATAATTAGCTGCGAGCTAATTATGAGTCATATTCTTATGACACTCATGCAGTGAATATGTGTCACCTTGACTAGATATGCACATTAACTGGAAGCTATAAAAGTGTTTTTAACTCGGGATTGACTGCGAGTCAATTGCGAGATCATAGTTAGCTGCGAGCTAATTATGAGTCATATTCTTATGACACTCATGCAGTGAATGTGTCACCTTGACTAGATAAACACATTAACTGGAAGCTATTGTCCGCGAGACAATATTAACGCAAAATGCGTACATACATACTACCTCCATATTCGTCCGCTCACTTATTGTATTCTTCAGAGATACTGTGATGTTGGGACGCCCAAATGAAACACTTGTTGATACTTAAGCGTGCTTTAATATACTGTGTCTTAAATTAGGTGCATTTATAATATATAGTGGCAAGTGCCGTGGGTCACATATTACACCTCCCAGGGCACTTGAAAAAAAAAATTAATGCTAAACAATTTTTTTTTTTAAATATATTTAAGTAACCAAGCAAGTGCTGAAAAGTAAAGTAAAATAATAGGTGCCAAAAAAATCTTAAAGTAATACAATAATTGGGGAAGAAAAAAAATCTTATATAAAATCTATAATAGTAAAGTCAAGTCCGAGTTAGGTACGTATCACCAATCACCATACGTAAATTGTCAGCGTTTATGTTTAATAGTTTCCATAAATTGGTAATTTAAATGATGGCCAGTCATTCAAATAAGTCATGTCAAGTAGGTATATTTATTTATCCGATAATGATCCGTTACATAAGTACTCGTACTTACAGCTGTACCTAGGTGCGCGCGCGAAGTATTTGACCAAGTCATATTTTGTCTTAATCCTTCAATCATAGTACAATATTCATTCATAAGTTAACCTCTTAAGCTCATTTATTTATTTATTCATTTATATACTATACCCCTATAAGCACAATTACTCTCACGCAGACATCTACAGTACAACATGATCGAGATAAAAGGCGGGTATACATTCCTTACACAACACCTTGCAAAAATAGTTATATCGATAATTAACTATGCCATATTATGTTCGGGTGATCAATCCGTCCACCAATGGTAAAGCTAAGATCGATAAACTTTTAGACACATTCTTTTTCCTATCTCTTAAAAAAAACTACTTGCCTATGTGTTATCTAATAACACTAACTATCTTCAAAAGACCCATTCCATATCCTTTCACAAATATTTTATACCTTCACCAAATCATTTCCAATTCCATTAATACAACAATCCTAAAATGCCATCCTATTTCATTTATAAATTTATTCATTCAATATTTATTTTATCATAATATATTATTCATTTATTTTCGTGCCTTATGCTCCATTCTTTCACGCAGACGAGCTAGCGTACGGCATGATCAAGAGATGGGCTGGTCACTACATCACTTCTCATAACTCTCATTAATTGTAATATAACTTCATAATCTCACTCCATCTAGTAATTCCAACGAAATATGCTACATGCCAAACCTTACATTCTCATTAAGTAAACCAAACCCCAACATCTTCTGCTAAAAATAAAATGCATTCTCAAAATTCAGATCTTGCAGATCATCACTCTTCCATTATCCAACTTCCTAAGTACATTTATAAAAATTCATATTACCATTTATTTAAGTAAAATCCCTAAGAACTCCTAAATAGGGTCGTAAGTCCGTACATAATTGTCATCTATTCCATTAATCATCATAAATGTTTATTCCGTTACCTATTTCATTGCTAAACTATTCCATTTAAAAAAAAATCAAGACTCAAAATAAAATCGGTAAGTTATATAAAATTCAAAGTACTTACATTAAATCAAAATCAATACTCGAAATCAAAAGTATATCATCAACACAATATAATTGTTTCATTGTTTGATTATTGTTCTCGAATTCAATAATTTGCAATCTTTGCAATCAAGCTATTGTAATACAAAACGCTTACATTCGCATCAGCTTTTCTTTTGAATTCGATATGACCTATTTATTTTGGTCATCTCAAAAGTTGCGACATGAAATTCTTGATATCTAATATCAAGTGTTACCTAAGGAATGTGTTTTCAGAAAAGTAAAAACTAACAAAAATTAAAAATTTCAAGTAGGCAATGAATCTGTACTGTTACTCAAAACTGATTTTATCTTTTTCTGCAATATTAAATGATTAAGTACCTAATCGTAAAATAAATGAATACCTAAGTTTATTTCATTATTATGTTATTTATATTTCCAAAAATCAACTAACTTTATATGAGTATCTACGCTTAATGACTGAAAACTATATTTCAAAATTGGCCAAAAAAAATCGCTGATTTTTGAGTTATTTTATAATAAAAGTCTGAAGTTTACTACCTAAACTCAAGAAATAGATCAGTAATTATGATCCTTTTAAAATGAAAGCATAGCTGAAAGTCAAAGTTACTGAAAACAAAAATAAACAAAAAAATAGGGTCAATAAAACATACCCAAAATACTGCTACTGCTGCTACTGGTCATAGATTACGTCTTAACCAAGTTTTTGAAGTTGACTTGTTGTCCCTATAATATACTTACTTTTATATTTTTTATAAAAATATGCTGGAAAAAATATCATTTAAAAGATTATGTAGTTGTATTATGCAAATAAAATATAGTCATCAGTCAGGTCAGGTCACATTATGCAGTCAACACAATGAATAAAAAATAGCACGTCTTTACAAAATAAAAAAATATATCATGATATCGTTTCTTAAATCTGGACACCGATAAAAAAATATTGTTAGGTTTTCGAAGTGCATTAACCAGTCTTTCCATGCATTAACAATGTTCACTTGATATACAAAATTTGCCACACAATAAAAAACACAATTTGGGAAATAGGAATTCAGGATACACTTTTAGACACTATTTTCTTTCACTTTTCACTTCTTAACTCGAAGATTTTCGCTGTGAACTTGTCTTTGTCTCGAAGAAATATATAAAATCTGGATTCCGTCGCTGCAGTAATTGATATAATAATATTATTTACTCCATGAATAGATTTATTTAATTTGTAGATTAATTACTGTGACGAAATATTTTCTTCTTCTTTTCGTATCAGGTCCGGGTAATATTTTCATCTCCGGGAATCCATTCTTCCGTGAATTTCATAATTTTAATTTAATTCTCGCTATGGATGTGAATGCAGTATTTCGGTGCCCAGCCGGTGCACGCGCATGGTGCAAGCGCGCGCGCACCGACTGGCAGGGTCGCCATGTGATGTTGGGACGCCCAAATGAAACACTTGTTGATACTTAAGCGTGCTTTAATATACTGTGTCTTAAATTAGGTGCATTTATAATATATAGTGGCAAGTGCCGTGGGTCACATATTACAATACAAACGAGGTTGAGCCCCATGCACAAGACGAATTCACCATTCTCTGAACAAGAGAGAAGTCGTGCAGGTAGCAAACGCACGATCACAAATCATTGTGTAACTGTACAACCTGGCGGTTCACCGAGTGTTCACCCGAAGGTTTAATAGAGACTAAAACTTTAGTCTCGTGCCTACATTTTCAGACGGTAATATTACGTAACAGAACAACCTGGCGGTTAACCGAGAGTTAACACGAGGGTTTAAATACACGCTAAAAGTTTCGTCATGTACGTTCCATACAACAATGTGGTGTAGGCGTACAACCTGGTGGTTAACCGAGAGTTAACACGAAGGTTCAATAAATACCTACTAAAAGTTTCGTTTTGTACGTTTCATAAGATAATGTTGTATTGCCGAACAACCTGGCGGTTAACCGAGAGTTATCACGAAGGTTTAACAGCTGATGCTAGAAGTTACGCCTTGTATGTTTCATATGATAATATTCTGTAACCAAAAAACCTGGCGGTTAGCCGAGAGTTAACACGAAGGTTTAATAGATGCTCTTAGTTTGTCCAGAGCTCGATCCAGAGCTCCTCGGGGTACTCGGAGAAAGAAGTAACAGGAAATGATCCAAAATTTGGTGTAAAATATAATAAATTAATAGACCTGAAAGAAATGTAAATCATTCAGTGTATGAAAAAGTCAAGATCTCGGGTTCAAAATTTCCAGATGTAACTGTTCACAATATAAAACCTCTCAGTATCAAACGTATATACATCGTCAGAGAGGTAACAAAAGGTTTGAGATAATGATTATATCTTTTTTATCAGTTATCTAGGTACTTTAGCGTTATATAAATTCAATTTATTTACGAATACTGTAGATACAGAAAACGAAAATAAAAGCTGCTAGTATCTTGCCTCATAGTGGTGTGCAAAGAAAATTTGCAACGAAAATGTGTGGTAAAATTGCAAAAATTACCCACCAGTTTTACGTTTTTCCTACCCACATGCTCTTGGGCTCAAATCTCAAGTTCATATCTCGATCATGCCCTGGAAGCATATATCATACATCCGGTGACGTGTAATAATGGTTGATTATACTTAGAAGACGGCAGAAAAACAAAAACCAAATTGAGAACCTTTTCCGTTTTGGAAGTCGGTTAAACGGCGAGTATTTTTACGACCGGAAGTAAATTTCGTATGATGTAACAATGTAAAATTTCTATCGTATTATTGTCTTTTAAAAGATGTTTCGTGGGCTAGCAGGCAAGCATTTCTGCAAACTCGGGATAATGCATAGTTCATGTTGCCCGAAGCGGGATCCTAACTTTAGTATCTATGCATCGTCCATATATTGGAAACAATCTTTGAAAAACCGTCATAAAACTGTCGTTATCATAATACGTACATCGTTATCACTCGTGGAAAACATAGAATTTATTCCGCCTTAACAACATACTCCATAATAACTTGCTTAATGCAAAATTAAACTACTTGGTTTTTTGTAAAAAGAGTAAAGAGTATAGATCTACGCCGTCAGCGCGTCTACCTTACTTATTGACGGAGGGAAATGATTTAACGCATTCATTCAAAAATACTTATGTATATTAAATAATTTGTAATGACTGATGACACATGTTTTAGCGACATGAACAACTAGGTTGTCCATTGTTAAAAAAGTATAGTAGCCTCCCTATCTAACTTAATTTAAAGCTTCTACCGTCAGTGAGGTTTAAAGCCCAAACCGACCGACTTACACATCCAAGTCGACATTAGTACTACCTAGTAGTCTATCACAATATCGACCGAGGTATATTCATCATTTTTCATTTATATTCTGCGGGGAACTTATACACAAATAGGAATTTGTAGTATTCCATAATATTGATTATGGCATAATCTTTTGAAAAACATCTTAAAATGGTACCATTATTAATAATTTTATTAAACTATGTGCCTGTAGTAGACCTCTACAACAGGACCAGAATAACCCGTTCTTTTCCCGCCGCGTTTTGACAAATAAAAATGTTCTCCCCCCTTCTGGGTAGGTTTCCACACGTTCAAACGTCCCATTGGACGTCTGTAGTGTGTAAATAAAACCAAGTACTGTCCCGGCTAATATACTTTTGATTAGATCATAAATCTTGCAGCATTAACATTAATAATTATTGGTTTCATTTGCTTGCATCAAATCTGTAAGCTTGTTACTCAGCAGCTGATGTAAAAAGCGCAACATTGTATTCCTAAAGTAAAATGAATACTTAAGAAAAATCTTAGACTCATCTTAACTATACGTAGATGAGAATCTCAAGAAATCCGCACATGATTCCAACCTTAAGCATAAAGCTGTTTAAAACATTACGACTCAAATAAGAGATTGGGAAGGATAAATAAAATTATTGATAACAATAATTATTATATATTCAATGTGGAAACAGTTCTTGCAAAAATAGATATTTTCTGTATCTCTAAACATCTACCTAGTAAATAAATCATATCTGAAGAATGAAGCGACGAAATATAATAGATGATCAAACGAACTTCCTGAAGTGAAGTTCGATCATTATTATATGAGTCGCTTCATTCGAAGATATATAAATTCCCAACCCACCCAACCCGAAACATACCTATTTTTGCAATAACATTAGGTATATATCTCTAAAAAGAATGACGAAGAAATATTGAATGGGTAAACAAGTGGGGATGGCTTAAGTGGGAGAATTTTGTCATTATACTAAAATAAAACATCTCTAAAAATCGTGCGATTGTTGCTGTACAATAAAGGAACTACCTAGTAAATAAATCATATCTTCGAATGAAGCGACTCATATAATAATGATCGAACTTCACTTCAGGAAGTTCGTTTGATCATCTATAATTGATAAGTTTCAGGCTCAGCCTTTCAGAAAGTTGAGAGTTCTGAGGTCAACTTTGGACGTTAGAAAATCTCCACTTTGAAAGCCCCCCATTTCGTCAATTTTAGGGGGAAAATTAACAAAAAAAATATTTTTGGACTCTATTCCTAATTATTGACCGAGCGAAGCGAAGGTCTCTGAGTCTACTTGGGTGAATTGGCACTTGTCCGTCCGTCCGTCCGTCCGTCTGTCAGAGCCTTATAACTTCTGAATTTCCGAACGTAATTACTTCAAATTTAAATATAATATGTAAACCGATGGCCTCCCGCCGAATATGGCTTAAAAAGTTATAAAAATCTTTATTTCAGGGGGGCACTCATAGAAGCGAATGCGAAGTAAAATATTTTTTATAGCGTTACATAGGGTTGCAGTATATCATTTTAAAGATAATTAGGAATAGAGTCCAAAAAAATTTTTTTTTAATTTTTACCCTAAAATTGACGAAAGGGGGGGGGCTTTCAAAGTGGCGATTTTCTAACGTCCAAAGTTGACCTCAGAACTCTCAATTTTCTGAACTCTCAATCCTGAAACTTGATCAATTATTTGAATTATATCCTGTACTTGAACAACAAATACTAAAATTAGAGAAATATTATATGGCAACGAAATTATTTAATTTTTAATGATGATATTTTTAACAGAACTTCACAATGATGTCAATAGATGGCGCTCTGTGATACCGCGAGGTCTCAGTTCGGGGCGA
Organism: Erebia ligea; assembly: GCA_917051295.2. NCBI lineage: Eukaryota > Metazoa > Arthropoda > Insecta > Lepidoptera > Nymphalidae > Erebia > Erebia ligea. The sequence goes on from OU785247.1 coordinate 7,395,165, forward strand.
ACCACTAGTAACTTTTTAAGCCATATTCGGCGGGAGGCCATCGGTTTACATATTATATTTAAATTTGAAGTAATAACGTTCAGTAATTTATAAGGCTCTGACAGACGGACGCACGGACAGACGGACAAGTGCAAATTCACTCAAGTATACTCAGAGACCTTTGCTTCGCTCGGTCAATTATTTTTTCAAAAGAGCAACCACCGAGTTTCTTGCTGGTTCTTCTCAGTAGGAATGGCATTCCGAACCAGTGGTAGATTCACTCAACGATTCAAAAGTACTTGTAACTTTTACTTGATTAAAAAACATTTGAATTTTAAAACAAGTGAATATAACTCAAAGAATTAAAAAATACGACTGCCATAGTTAAATGATATTTTTTTGTGAATCACTGGATATTGAAATATAGTCTTATATATTTTTGGAATCTACTCATCATTTTCTTGATGATGACAATATAGTTAATCTCATTTTGGAAAAAAAAATAACTTTAGTCTTTGATGCCTTTGGGACCATGGCCACACTGCCATTTTTTTAAAATTTTACTAGCCTATGTCACCCGGAATAAGCTAAGAATTCAAACGATACCTCATTAATCAAAATCCGTTCAGGCGTAATAGAAGTTATGGTGGAATATACAAACTCATATACATACATACATGAACTCTGAGAACAATATACTCCTTTTTTGAGGCAGTCGTATAAAAAAAAACCGGCCAAGTGCGAGTCGGACTCGCGCACCGAGGGTTCCGTACAAACCTGTAGTAAGTTTTACGATTTATGACGTATTAAAAAATGATATAATGATATGATGATGTTTATGATATAGTTTATATCTCGTTTCATTCCATCTCATATCTTGTTGTACCCATTCTTCCTGCACAACCTTTCCCACTGCCAAGGGTCACTGATAGAGATCTCTTATAGAGATAAGTGTTTCCTTGTCCACTATGTTTCTGTTTTCTACGTATTGTATAACTTTTGGTACAAAAAAAATTAAAAAAAAAAAAAAAAAAAAAATACGTTTGTTGTATGGGAGCCCCCCTTTAATATTTACTTTATTGATATTTAATTATTTATTTTGAAAGGTAATATACAAGTTAATATTCTGTGAAAATTTGAACCGTCTACCTGTTACCGTTTTTAATATTGAGCAAAAAAATACGAAAAAAACACGTTTATTGTATGGGGACCCCCCTTAATATATATATTTTTTTAATTTTTAGTATTTGTTGTTATAGCGGCAACGGAAATACATCATTTGTGAAAATTTCAGCTTTCTAGCTATCACGGTTTATGAGATACAGCCTGGAGACAGACAGACAGACAGACAGACAGACAGACAGACAGACAGACAGACAGACAGACAGACAGACAGACAGACAGCGGAGTCTTAGTAATAGGGTCCCGTTTTTACCCTTTGGGTACGGAACCCTAAAAAGTACACCAAGAAGGTTACGAGTGTGAGTTTTTAACAAATTAAAAACGATTGTATGGAAATTCGGCACCATAGAGGTACAAGTAAATAGGTTTTAATGATGTTTTGAATTCACAAACTTCATAGACGAGTGATATTTACTAACGTGCACACGATGTTCTAAATTCAATTTACTTTATCCTCTAGAGGATAATAACGGCTTTTACCTTCAGATATCGAAGAGTAAAAATACTCTTTCCGAGATGGTGGGATGAAAAATTATTTTTTAGTATTATTTTCTAAGTGTGTTGAAAAACGTCGTATGATACACGTGTGTATTGATGATTACCATCCTCGGCTATCTTAAGACCCTCACCTAACGGCTCGTGTCTCAATGGCGCCTCAGCGGCAATCACCAACATTACACACTTGTACCATAATGTACTATTATCTAATTAATAATTCGTTTCCAGTTTGCAAACGGAGCAGGTGCCAGTGTTCCCAGTGAGCTGTGTGAGGGGCGCGGGCCTCAACTCTCTGCACGCGTATTTGTTAGCGCTCCAGCCGCCCGGGGACAACGTACAGCACAAAATTGAGGACGTGAGTACTATTTAACCCGGCTGGGTTTGTTGCGGGCTCTTCCCAGACCAGCATTTGTTGAGACTGTGGGCTGTAGTTTGATGTAGGTTTGGTATTAGTAACAAAACAGCACCTTTTTCTTAATAATCACGTTTATTGCCACTGGCTGCTTTTCACGGATGTTGACAGGAGAAGGGAGTAAAAAATGGTCGCGCAGTGTTGCCTTATTTAATTAGTTGGTATAATTTAATGTTGATTGCAACAGCATTCTTCCCCCCGATTATGTAAGAATGGCCGATCAAAACGTCAAAGTTCGGCGTCAAAGTAAAATAAACCATAATAGCATTGAATTAGAGCTCAATTTCGTGTATCCATTCTTATACGTTAGAGTATCGTTCATACCTAAACGTATAAGAATGGGCACGCGAAATTGAGCTATAATTCAATGCTGTTATGGTTTATTTTACTTTGACGCCGAACCAATACCATTTGATCGACAATTCTTACATAATCGGGGGGCTGTATTCTTCCCCCCGATTATGTAAGAATGGCCGATCAAAACGTTAAGTTCGTCGTCAAAGTAAAATAAACCATAATAGAATTGAATTAGAGCTCAATTTCGTGTACCCATTCTTATACGTTTAGGTATGTACGATACTCTAAACGTATGAGAATGGATACACGAAATTGAGCTCAAATTTAATGCCTGGTTATCTCTGTTTGTCTACCGAAGCTAACATGGTTACTTGTCTCGTTACGTCAAAAGTAGAGATAAAAGTAATATTTCTTATCTGTGGTATTTTTCTCTACGAACCTTTACATATTATTTTCTTGTAATATACCGCATTTTGTGCATGTTAGGGTAAATGAAAAATATGCCGCCAACAACAAACATCTCTCTCGTCGCGAGATAATCTCGTTGTGCGCATGCTAAGCACACAGAGCGCGTTTGGAACCTTCATAATCATAATCATTTATTTGCTGACTAGCTGATGCCCGCGACTTCGTCCGCGTGGATTGAGTTTTTTGATTTCCCGCGGGAACGCCTTAATTTACCGGGATAAAAAGTAGCCTATGTGTTATTTCACACTATAATCTATCTCTGTGCCAAATTTCAACCAGATACGTTCACCCATTCTGGCGTGATTAAGTAACAAACATCCATCCATGGTCCGAGAGCTGGCGACGAATTTCAGGAGGGTCCTTTATAGACCGGGAGATGGTCGTAGGTGATAGTCTCCCATTTTCTACTGCATGCCTTTTTAAGAGTTGATAACTAACCCTAAAGTATGAAAGATAGAGGGGTTACTAGCCCTTGCGCGCTTGCACGTCATAAACAAAATGGCTTCTCTTTGTGACAGAATTTTAGTTTTTGCCGTGACATTCTACTGCATGCCTTTGTAATATAACGTAGTTGGAACAAATTTAAGCTATAATAATTGATGGCATGCAATTCGCAACGGCCGACGGGGCTCAAACGGTTACGTAGAAATGTAAAAAAAAATAGAACATTTCCGTGTTTACAAATTGCATGCCGTTGTAAAAAATTACTTTTATTATCTCAAATATACTCTACGAAAATTGGCATGCACCCCTCGTATGACCAAGGGTGGAAAATATTAGGAAAATGTTGTGAAAATTCAATACAGCTTTTCCGTGATTTCAAACTGCATGCCATTTGAACAATACTTAGTTTTTATAATTACTTGACGTTAGCAAATTTGGCATGCACAACAGAAAGTTGTAAATTAGTGGCATGCATGACGAAAATTGCAAAAAACGCTGATATAATTTCCGTGACTTTATTTTGCATGCCATTCAATATTTCATTAAAAAACATTATTTTAAGTTGATAAAAAAAATGGCATGCATATTACACAAGCCTGACATAAAAAATGTGCAAAAATAAAATTAAAAAAAGGTTTTTTAACGAAAATTAAAAATAAAGAACATTTCCCTGTTTTTTTTTGCGCCCATTTGAGCCCATACTACGAGGTAGGACATAGGATACTTTTTATTCCGAAATTCTACCCCCGAAGGGGTGAAATAGGGGTTGAAAGTTTGTATGAAAGTCCTTAATTTCTCAAGTTATAGCCATGAAACTTGATATATGAGCTGCGAGTTGAAAATGGAGACATATGTGTTTCACAGTTTTTGAAAATTCGACCCCCAAAAGGGTGAAATAGGGGATGAAAGTTGGTGTGAAAATCCTTCGTTTCTCAAGATGTTTACCAAGTTATATCAACGAAACTTTTTATTTTGGCTGACAGTAAAAAATAAAGAAGTACGTGTGTCACAGTTTTTCAAAATTCCACCCCTAAGGGGGTGAAATAGGGGGTGAAAGTTTGTATGAAAGTCCGTCATTTCTCAAGTGATATCGATTAAACTTGCTATACAAGCTACCGGTTAAAAATAAAGAAATAAATGTTTCACAGTTTTTCAAAATTTTACCCTCAAAGGGGTGAAATAGGGGTTGAAAGTTTGTATGAAAGTCCTTCATTTCTCAAGGTATATCGATGAAACTTGGTATACAAGCTACCGGTTAAAAATGAAGAAATACGTGTTTCACAGTTCTCGCAAATTTTACCCCCGAAGGGGTGAAATAGGGGTTGAAAGTTTATATGAAAGTCCTTCATTTCTCAAGTTATATCCATGAAACTTGGTATATGAGCTGCGGGTTAAAAATGAAAACATACGTGTTTCACAGTTTTTCAAAATTCCACCCCCAAAGGGGTGAAATAGGGGTTGAAAGTTTGTATGAAAGTCCTTCATTTCTCAAGGTATATCGATGAAACTTGGTATACAAGCTACCGGTTAAAAATGAAGAAATACGTGTTTCACAGTTCTCGCAAATTTTACCCCCGAAGGGGTGAAATAGGGGTTGAAAGTTTATATGAAAGTCCTTCATTTCTCAAGTTATATCCATGAAACTTGGTATATGAGCTGCGGGTTAAAAATGAAAACATACGTGTTTCACAGTTTTTCAAAATTCCACCCCCAAAGGGGTGAAATAGGGGTTGAAAGTTTGTATAAAAGTCCATCATTTCTCAAGTTATTTCGATGAATCTTGGTATATCCACGCGGACGAATAGTTATATTATAGATGCGAAAGTTTTGATGGATGTATGTATGGATGGATGGATGGATGTTTGTTACTCAATCACGGCTGAACGGATCTGCATGAAATTTGGCACAGATATAGATTATAGTCTGCTAAGTATATAGAATAGCATAAAGGCTACTTTTATCCCTGAATATTAAGGAGTTCCCGCGGAAACGTGGCTAGGCAGGTGATGGGTTAGCGCCAAAATCCAAATCTCTGATCTCTGTTTCACACTGGAAATGGTTCACATATTTTATGAAACTTTCATTATTATTAAAAATACGATGGTGTTATTTAATACGCATGCCATTTTCGATATATACTTAAAACTAGCTGACGCTCGCGACTTCGTCCGCGTGGATCGAGGTTTTTCGGTTCCGTTCTTCGGTTCCCGCGGGAACTCCTTAATTTTCCGGGATAAAAAGTAGCCTATGTGATATTCCAGACTATAATCTATATCTATGCCAAATTTCATCCAGATCCGTTCATCCGTTGGAGCGTGATTGAGTAACAAACATACATCCATACATCCAAACTTTCGCATTTATAATATTTATTTGATAATATGTTTTTATGAAATGCAAAACGGCATGCAAATTAAAAACACGGAAATTTTTATTAAATTTTTGCAACTTTTGTTATTATTTAAAATATGACGGTGTTATTTAATACGCATGCCATTTTCGGTATATACTTAAAATAATATGTTTTTATGAAATACAAAACGGCATGCAAATTAAAAACACGGAATGTTTATTAAATTTTTTGCAACTTTCATTATTATTTAAAATATGATGGTATTATTTAATACGCATGCCATTTTCGGTATATACTTAAAATAATACGTTTTTATGAAATACAAAACGGCATGCAAATAAAAAACACGGAAATGTTTATTAAATTTTTGCAACTTTTGTTATTATTTATAATATAATGATCATGAGCAACATGCATGCCATTTGTATTTCAGAATTATTTGGTCATTAAATTAATGTTTATCTTTATTAGAAGTAGTTTGAAATCACGGAAAAGCTGTATTGAATTTTCACAACATTTTCCTAATATTTTCCACCCTTGGTCATACGAGGGGTGCATGCCAATTTTCGTAGAGTACATTTGAGATAATAAAAGTAATTTTTTACAACGGCATGCAATTTGTAAACACGGAAATGTTCTATTTTTTTTTTACATTTCTACGTAACCGTTTGAGCCCCGTCGGCCGTTGCGAATTGCATGCCATCAATTATTATAGCTTAAATTTGTTCCAACTACGTTATATTACAAAGGCATGCAGTAGAATGTCACGGCAAAAACTAAAATTCTGTCACAAAGAGAAGCCATTTTGTTTATGACGTGCAAGCGCGCAAGGGCTAATAACCCCTCTATCTTTCATACTTTAGGGTTAGTTATCAACTCTTAAAAAGGCATGCAGTAGAAAATGGGAGACTATCACCTACGACCATCTCCCGGTCTATTAGGCAAGCTGAAATTGTGAAACATTATAATTTCGTCCTCCAGCGAATCCAGTCCTGCCAGTCTGGTAGAGCGTTTGCGGTTATTTCGTGTGTGGTACTCATTTGAAAACTTTATTCACATCTGGGAATTGTTTAAGGCCGCAAAATTTGTCTGGCGATTTGCAGGTATTATTAAAATTACTCAATAAATACGTGATTTAAAATTTCAGATTGCCAAAAGTATATTTTTTGGAACCGACGAAAACGTCTGGGCTTTTTTTTTCGAATTTTACAAGTACTAAATCATACTAATATTATAAATGCGAAAGTGTGTTTGTTTGTTGGTTCGTTGGTTTGTCCTTCAATCACACCACAGCGGAGTAACGGATCGACGGACGGAGCAACGGATCGTTTAGTTGAGGACCTGGAGAGTGACATAGGCTACTTTTTATCCCGGAAAATTAAGGAGTTCCCGCGGGAATTAAAAAAACCGGCCAAGTGCGAGTCGGACTCGCGCACCGAGGGTTCCGTACAAACCTGTAGTAAGCTTTACGATTTATGACGTATTAAAAACAAGACGAAATGAACCGCAAAACTAACTTTGTTTGTAGAGGTTTATTGTTAATATCAAAAAATTACGTTTGTTGTATGGGAGCCCCCCTTTAATATTTACTTTATTGATATTTAATTATTTATTTTGAAAGGTAATATACAAGTTAATATTCTGTGAAAATTTGAACCGTCTACCTGTTACCGTTTTTAATATTGAGCAAAAAAATACGAAAAAAACACGTTTATTGTATGGGGACCCCCCTTAATATATATATTTTTTTAATTTTTAGTATTTGTTGTTATAGCGGCAACGGAAATACATCATTTGTGAAAATTTCAGCTTTCTAGCTATCACGGTTTATGAGATACAGCCTGGAGACAGACAGACAGACAGACAGACAGACAGACAGACAGACGGACAGACAGACAGACAGACAGACAGACAGACAGACAGACAGACAGCGGAGTCTTAGTAATGGGGTCCCGTTTTTACCCTTTGGGTACGGAACCCTAAAAACTTAAACCACGCGGACGAAGTCGCGGGCATCAGCTAGTTAAAAGATAAAAAAAAACAAGTTGCCAAAAAAAAATTTTTTTAATGTTGTTTGCAAATGCTGCGCAGTAGCGAAATAACCGTAAACGCTCTACCAGACTGGCAGGACTGGATTCGCCAATTGACGAAATTACAATTCCCGAAATTCGTCGCCAGCTCCGTCTACCATCCATCCATCCATCCATCCAAATGTTCGCATTTATAATATTAGTATAAATTATGTAGTATAGATAAAATAATAATAATTAATGTGTTTATTTGTTGTTATACTTTTCCTACTTGAGAAGATTTGTTTTTGCTTTCAGGAGACGTGTGAATTCCAAATCGACGAGATCTTCCACGTGGGGGACTCAACGGGCCCCGTGGTGGGGGGCCTTTTGGCTAGGGGACAGCTTCACGAGGGGGACAACCTGATCATAGGTACGTAGTGGCCATAAGCGGTTTGATTCCCTAATTATTGTCATTTAGTTTACCTCCTTTAGAATCTATTTGCATATAATATGAGCCCGGGGTATGAAAATTTATGGGGAGTAAAATCAAAACCGTTACGTTATTGACTTTGTGTTTCCATGGTAACACTTGTTTATGCTTCCATGACTATGTGTATTTTGATGAATACAAATTATATAATTAATATAAATAAATGTATTAAGCATGCTTTCAGTAATATTAAAAAGCGTTCAATTACCCTCATTTACTAATCTATATATTTTATAATCGTTCGTAAAAAGTAAACTCCAGTCGTGCGTCGGAGCTGACTCACCATAGAATAATTAACGTCTAGAATGAAGGCCAGCCTGTAACCGAAAGGGATAGGTAATAACTTTGAAACACCTCCCAAACGTTATAATTCGTCTAGCACAATAATCAAATAAATATTATAAATGCGAAAATTTGCATGGATGTATGGATATTTGTTACTCAATCACGCTCCAACGGCTGAACGGATCTGGATGAAATTTTGCACAGAGATAGATAGTCTGGAATAGCACATAGGCTACTTTTTATCCCGGAAAATTAAAGAGTTCCCGCGGGAACCGAAAGACCTCAATCCACGCGGACGAAGTCGCGGGCATCAGCTAGTATGCAATAAGCACAAAACAAACTAAAACCGTGATACGCAGAAAGGGATAGAAAAAAAACATATTTTTTTCTCATTCTATCTTTGTAACATATCAACACTGCATCTCTTTCATGTGGGAGTGAAAAGGAGATATGGCTTGGTCCCATAGAATAAATAACCTCTAGAATCAGGGCCAGCCTGTAACAGAAAGGGACAGGCATTGACTTACCAATACCTTAAACGCACCATCGAAACGCAAAAAACGGCACGGGCAAATTGTGCACAAATAGATATTGTGAACAATCTTCGCCTTAGTCGCGCATGAGTACACTAGGCGACAAAATGTCGTATGTGTCGAATTGTTATTACAAAATTGAACCCTAAATATAAAGCTATATGGTTGGTTTTTGTGAACCGTTTGGTGTCTCAGTCGATATTATCTACAGCTGTGTTTGTATAAGCGATTGTGGACGCTTTTTGAGTATTAATTTGTAGGTAATGTTGTATCCTTAGTTGGTAAATCGATGGGGACAGGTAATAACATTGAAACACCTCCCAAACGTCATAATTTGTCTGGCACTATAGTATGCAATAGGCACAAAACCCGTGACACGCAGAAAGGGATAGAAAAAAAACATATTTTTTTCTCATTCTATCTTGTGTAACATATCAACACTGCATCTCTTTCATGTGGGAGTGAAAAGGAGATATGGGCCCAGTGGCGTGCACAGGGTTTGAAGGTGGGGTAGGCATTTGTTGGTCAGAATACCTGTTTACTAACTGTTTTGGTGAATTTTCCCTGGTCTGGCCTGGTGGGAGGCTTCGGCCGTGGCTAGTTATCATCCTACCGGTAAAGGTGTGCCGTCAAGCGATTTAGCGTTCCGGTACGATGCCGTGTAGAAACCGAATAGGGGTATGGGTTTAATATAACTGCCGTGCCCCTAACAGGTTAGCTCGCTACCATCTTAGACTGCATCATCACTTACCATCAGGTAAGATTGCAGTCAAGGGCTAACTTGTAGTGGATAAAAAAAATGAGCATTGACGTATTTTCATCTGGGTAAGCAGTGCTTTCATGCCTCTATGAACTGCACGCCACTGGATATGGCTTGGTCTATATTCCTTTCTCTGTCTACGTGACACAAATATATTTTTTTTGTGCCAGGACCTCTGGACACGGGCGAATTCGTGGAGATATCAGTGAAGACGATATACAGGAACCGTGTCCCCTGCGGCTCAGTGCGCGCCGGGCAAAGCGCCTCGCTAGGCCTGAGTCACTTCCCGCCCAGCCTTCGCCAGGGCATGGTGTTACTGGCTATACCGGATAACTACAAGTGTGGACACACGGATAAGCCCACGTTCGGAGGCTGCGCGACCGGGAACTGCAGAGCGAGACAGGTAAAAACGTTTTGGTGTGTGTAGCTTAGCGGGAAAAGCTGCGTCCCGGACAAGTATAAATGTGCCCTCAAGGATAAGCCCACGTTTGGAGGCTGCGCGACCGGGAACTGCAGAGCGAGACAGGTAAAAACGTTTTGGTGTGTGTAGCTTAGCGGGAAAAGCTGCGTTGCAAGCGAGATATAGCCAACGACCTCAATTTACAGACAGGTCCTGTCAAACAAAGAATGTGGACCTATTTTACTAACACCATCTAGTCTGAAAAGCGGGACAGCGCTATGGCGGGGACAAGGACAGGCTTATACAGGTGTGGAGCGCGCTCTACAGGTCGGATGCCCAATTTTTTTCTATGAACGAGCCCATTTAGTACCTACATAATATTATATCAATGGATGTAGCAGATTCGTCGCTAGGCCTGAGTCATTTCCCGCCCAGTGTACGCCAGAGCATGGTTTTACTGGCTATCCCGGATAACTACAAGTGTGGACACACGGATAAGCCCACGTTCGGAGGCTGCGCGACCGGGAACTGCAGAGCGAGACAGGTAAAAACGTACTCGTAAATGCGAAAGTTTGGATAGATGGATGTTTGTTACTCAATCACACCAGAACGGATCTGGATGAAATTTGGCACAGATAGAAGATAGATTATAGTCTGGAATAACACAAGACTACGATTTATCCCGGAAAATTAAAGAGTTCCCGCGCGAACCAATGAATCTCAATCCACTCGGACGAAATCGCGGTAATCAGTTTAAAAATAAAAGCCTTGGCTGGAAATCTAGACTAGAATGAACAAAATGAAATGTGCCACTCTTGACAAAAATTCAAAATTCAAAAGATTTTTATTCAAGTAGACTTTTTACAAGTGCTTACTAAAAATACTCGTAGTCGAATGAATCTACCACTGATATGTCAGGAAAATAAAGTTTAAGAGCCATTTATATATATATATTAGCCATATATTTAGTTTAGTTTAAGTCTATCCGAAAATGGCGCCACCAGTACCCGCTATTGAGTTGCTCAAATCGCGCTTGAACAATGATTCCTTCAATAAATCAGCTCCGCCATTTTCTAATTGCGTAATTTATATTGTTTCAGATATCAGAATTAGTACAATCGTCACAGAGCATTGAGAAGAATCGAAAAAACGCCAGAAGACAGAACAAAAACATCCTCCAAGATATTGCCAACGTACAAAACAATTTAACTAAAACCATAGACAACAACAAAAGTGCTGCCAACATACAAAAAATAGTCATAGACAAGGATATAGCCAACACTCCGAAAAAAATAGACAAAGATGTTACCAACATTGAGAAATTAATAGAAAAAGATATGACCAACGTTCAGAAACTAGAAAAGGACACTACCAACCTACAGAAACTAACAAAGAGCATAGAGAAAAATCTCAATATTTTTACATCTGATGATAGTAAATACGGGAAGGGTGTGATAGGTTGTGATAGTGACGTGATAAGGTGTGATGAAATGTGCGTTTGTGATGATTTGGTGCTGTTAGAAGACCCTAATGATCCGCGAGGCTGTATTTATTTTCAAGTAGGTATTGTGCTTTCTAATTTTGTTATTACTCGCTGATTCCCGCGAATACAGATCAGAACAAAAGAAGCATAGGCTACTTTTATTGTTAACTTGTTATTCCAATCTATAATCTATCTGTGGCAAACATCCCGGTCCTGAAACTTGATATAAAGATAGATTGCATCTCAGGGAAAAGATGGGCCGTTAAAGTGTAGCAGACAGACACAGATGGATAGACACACAGACAGACATTTTCGCATTTATGATATGTTAGGCCCAGTCTGAGAGAGACAATAATATTACTGTACTGCTCGGACTAGTCGAGTCTGCGTCTCGACTCATCATTGTATTGTACTCTGTAATTGCATGACAGATGAATCTATGGTTGACTCTGGAATGACGCTGATAAGTCATAAATATTTATTCAATTTAGGTAGGTACACTACACTTATTGACGTCCAGTTACATAAAAATATGATGGTGATAATATGTTACGGTATCTTAAAACTAAAGCTACGAGGGTTCCAAACGCGCCCAGGTCTGAGAAGAGCCCACAACAAACTCAGCTGGGGTTTTTTATTTTTTTTTCATTATCACCATCTCACAAATCATCTTAACTAAGGAACTATCAGAGCCAAAACTATGACTGACTATATTATACATGTGAATCATACGAATATTATAAATGCGAAAGTGTTTTTGTTTGTGGGTTTGTTGGTTTGTTGGTTTGTCCTTCAATCACGCTGCAACGGAGCAACGGATCGACGTGATTTATGGCATGTGTATAGTTGAGGACCTGGAGAAGTGACATAGGCTACTTTTTCTCCGGGAAAATTAAGGAGTTCCCGCGGGAATCAAAAACTTAAACCACGCGGACGAAGTCGCGGGCATCAGCTAGTTGCTAAATAAAGTTCATTAAAATGGAGAACCATTGTTTCGTCTTATAGATATTAGTACCTATAGATGGCCGTTTGTGTTCCAGGCGTCCGTACACGTATTGCGCCACTCGACCGCCATATATCCCGGATTCCAGTGCTCCGTCCACGTGGGCAACGTGCGGCAGACGGCGATCATTGAGGTGAATATAGGTTTTTTTTTTTTTTTAATCCACTACAAGTTAGCCCTTGACTGCGATCTCACTTGATGGTAAGTGATGATGCAGTCTAAGATGGTAGCGGGCTAACCTGTTAAGGGCATGGCAGTTATATTAAACCCATACCCCTATTCGGTTTCTACACAGCGTCGTACCGGAACGCTAAATCGCTTGGCGGCACGTCTTTACCGGTAGGGTGGTAACTATTCCCAAATTGACCCTGCTGGGGATCGAACCCGGGACCTCCACACGTTAAGACAACAGCGCTACACACTGCGCCACGGAGGTCGTCAAAAGCTGTTATACCTACTGTATATATGTATGTATGTATGTATGTATATACTTTATTGTACACCACAAATATACAAAGAAACACGTTACAAATCAGATAACAACAATAAGTCGGTACAATAAGGCGGTCTTATCGCTAAATAGCGATCTCTTCCATAGTAATATGGCGCAGGGCAAAACGATACCCCGCCTTTATTTTAAACTAGCTGATGCCCGCGACTTCGTCCGCGTGGATATACCAAGTTTCATCAAAATAATTTGAGAAATGACGGACTTTTATGCAAACTTTCAACCCCTATTTCACCCCTTTGGGGGTGGAATTTTGAAAAACTGTGAAATACGTATGTTTTAATTTTTAACCCGCAGCTCATATACCAAGTTTCATGGATATAACTTGAGAAATGAAGGACTTTCATACAAACTTTCAACCCCTATTTCACCCCTTCGGGGGTAAAATTTACGAACACTGTGAAACACGTTATTCTTCATTTTTAACCGGTAGCTTGTATACCAAGTTTCATCGATATAACTTGAGAAATGAAGGACTTTCATACAAACTTTCAACCCCTATTTCACCCATTTGAGGGTGAAATTTTGAAAAACTGTGAAACACGTATGTCTTCATTTTTAACCCGCACCTCATATACCAAGTTTCATGGCTATAACTTGAGAAATGAAGGACTTTCATACAAACTTTCAACCCCTATTTCACCCCTTCGGGGGTAAAATTTACAAAAACTGTGAAACACGTATTTCTTCATTTTTAACCGGTAGCTTGTATACCAAGTTTCATCGATATAACTTGAGAAATGAAGGACTTTCATACAAACTTTTAACCCCTATTTCACCCCTTTGAGGGTGAAATTTTGAAAAACTGTGAAACACGTATGTCTTCATTTTTAACCCGCAGGTCCTATACCAAGTTTCATGGCTATAACTTGAGAAATGAAGGACTTTCATACAAACTTTCAACCCCTATTTCACCCCTTCGGGGGTAAATTTACAAAAACTGTGAAACACTTATTTCTTCATTTTTAACCGGTAGCTTGTATACCAAGTTTAATCGATATAACTTGAGAAATGACGGACTTTCATACAAACTTTCACCCCCTATTTCACCCCCTTAGGGGTGGAATTTTGAAAAACTGTGACACGCGTAAGTACTTCTTTATTTTTTACCGTTAGCCAAAATAAAAAGTTTCGTTGATATAACTTGTAAAACATCTTGAGAAACGAAGGACTTTCATACCAACTTTCATCCCCTATTTCACCCTTTTGGGGGTCGAATTTTCAAAAACTGTGAAACACGTATGTCTCCATTTTTAACCCGCAGCTCATATATCAAGTTTCATGGCTATAACTTGAGAAATTAAGGACTTTCATACAAACTTTCAACCCCTATTTCACCCCTTCGTGGGTAGAATTTCGGGATAAAGAGTATCCTATGTCCTACCTCGTAGTATGGGCTCAAATCGTGCCAAGTTTCGTTTGAATTCATTCAGTAGTTTCGGCGTGATGCGCGGCCAAGATACAGACAGACAGACAGACAGACAGACAGACAGACAGACAAAAATGAAAAAAATTACAGATTTGGCTTCAGTATCGAATAATGAGTGCCTCCAAAAAAAATTTTCAAAATATCTTCAATGTACAGAATTGGACCTGTTACAGTTTTATTATAAGTATAGATAAAAGAATGAATGAATGATTTTATTTGTCTGAATATGTGTTACAATGATGGTTACAGTATGAAAACTCGCAGCATATCCAGTCGGGCAACCCTGACGTACAAATTTTTAAGTATTTAAATAAGTACAAGTATGTTCTTGTATTAGGATAATATTTCACAGGAATAACATCTTAAATAAATAAAATATTGTCTTGAATAATTAATTACAAATAACGTCAGGCTTTATAGACCAAGTAACATTCAAATTATCTACTCTTACAATAAGTCTATACAATGGATAAATGTATACAATGGTTTGCTAATTGGTTTGTACATTATTGCAAAGGCCGGGAAATAGGCAATTGGAGGTCGAGTATGAGTTTGAAGGCCGAGCCGTAGGCGAGGACTTCACTAATACGAGACAGGCAATTGCCATTTCCGCCGAGGCATATATAGTGTTTTTCTCAAAAGAATGCAGGGAAATGAAACATACTTTTTATATTATCATAAAATTTTCATATACTTTCATGTATTTTTTTTTTGACTTCGCTGGAAGCAGGTTTTCCATTGCCAATTTGGCTTCTTATCTTAAATCTGGTGGAGTACAATCAATCTCCATTTCACTCTCTGAACCGTTGGAAACCATTTTAATTATTATTAAATTTATATTTATTAAGTATGTAAATAACAAATCAAGACGATATTTCAGCTTTGTAATTTTTTGCTTTGCAATTTTTTTTTATCATCTGTGCCGACAGGCAAACGCATTTATGGCTATACAGCCACGTAAACGCAATCTGTACTAAGCAAAGAGACTATGGTATGCCAAGAATGACAAAAGAGATCCGATCAAATAGTATCTAATAACCCCAGCACGCCTTTTCATACAACATTGCAGGAGCGTTGTAATGTTCCAAATTCAAAAAACGCTCCTGCAATGGATTTGATTTTCTTTGTCCGAAAATTCGATACTTCGCGTGTTCTTTTTTCAAAATAATGACAATATTTCCATGCATGTTTGAGAAAAGTGTATTTAATTAATTATTTGGTATATTTTGTCAGGGTATAATGTCGCCAAACAACGTGCTCCGCGCGGGCGAGGCGGCGCCGGTGGTGTTCCGGTTCGCGCGCTGCCCCGAATACCTGGTGAAGGGACGAAGGCTGCTGTTCACCGCTGGACTGGGCACCAGGTACAACAAACACAACCAAACACAAAGGGACAAGAAACTTACTGTTATGTATTAAAACGGGTACATACCACGATGTAAAACAATGATTTTATTTTTCGACTAGCTGATGCCCGCGACTTCGTCCACGTGGATCGAGGTTTTTCGTTTCCCGCGGGAACTCCTTAATTTTCCGGGATAAAAAGTAGCCTATGTGTTATTCCAGACTATAATCTATCTCTGTGCCAAATTTCATCCAGATCCGTTCAGCCGTTGGGGCGTGATTGAGTAACAAACATCCATCCATACATCCATCCAAACTTTCGCA
The DNA here is from genome assembly GCA_917051295.2 of Erebia ligea. Classification (NCBI taxonomy): domain Eukaryota; kingdom Metazoa; phylum Arthropoda; class Insecta; order Lepidoptera; family Nymphalidae; genus Erebia; species Erebia ligea. The sequence goes on from OU785247.1 coordinate 7,411,366, forward strand.
TTTATAATATTTATTTGATATTTCGACCCAGTTGCATAGATCGTGGTCACGACGGGATGCGGTGCTGCGAGGTGTGTAGCTGTTACGGGCAGTAGCGTAACAAGTAGAGTCATACGAAATCTAAAGTGAAAAGTGACGTTGTGAGTGTATTTCGCCGAAATTTTCGAGAAGTTCCTGTAAAAAGAACGAGAAGGAGGGTAGTGGCTATTATTTGAATAGCCACGCGAGAGCCCGATTGGCGGGTTCTCTAAATTTTTAGAGGTTCGTTGAAAGGAGTGACGATTAATACAAATTTTTCCAGTGGAGTAACAACGTTTTATTTTTGAATTAGATTTTATACACTTAGGCCATAAAGTAAGTAGATGATGGCTCATAAACAAAACAATAGACAATAGTCCTTAAGCCTTATTTACACTACAAAATATAATATACATGTTGGCCGCCTACGCCAATGTGTTGGCGTTGACAGGTAGTTCGCTACTGACTCTACAAGACGTACAACATCTGAAGATGCTCCGGTGTCGGAGTGAAACGTACGCTGAGGGTATTTTGGAAGATTTATGTGGTGTGGAGAATATCGCGTGCTGCAAGTTCAAGATACGCACTGTACCACATAGATTTACCTTCTGTGGCGGATTATAGCGAATTAAATTTCTAGTTTTTTCCTAATCTATGTTGCTCCACGTGCAGCATGCGATATGCAAAGCCCGCCCTCCATAAACATGCTGGAAATGCAAGTCTGTTTTGGCGGATCATAGCGAATATAGCTTTTTGTTCCTTGGTTATGGTAACTTTTGTTCGGCACAAATATATGTACATTTCCATTCAAAAAAATCATTTTTTTTTTATTCCAATAAACTTTTACAAGTACTTTTGAATCGTCCAGTGAATCTGCCATTGTACCAAATATAGTTCAAATTGGTTAAGTTGACACACATTTACAGTTGTAATATAATTTATTTTTCAAATCTAATCGTATTGCTACGAACGTCCTAAAGTCTAACCATCTATTTCAAACCAACATTTAAAAAATCTAAGAATATCAGTTTTGCCAACATAAAAATACGGTGCGATCGTTACTCCCCAACCATAGACAAAAGATAAACAAAAAATTATGTCTGTGCATAGAAGAAGGAATCTCTAGAATCAGGGTCAGCGTGTAACCGAAAGGGATAGGTAATACTATGAAACACCTCCCAAACGTCATACAAACGTCGGCACAATGTATGGTTTGTTTGTATGCTATAGGCACAAAATCCGTGACATGCAGAAAGGGAGAGAAAAACACATATTTTTTTCTCATTCTATCTTGTGTAACATCCCAACACTGCATCTCTTTCATGTGGGAGTGAAAAGGAGATATGGCGGCGTCTATATATCTTACTCAGTCTACGTGTCTGTGCAGTCTACCCGAAGACTAACGCCGAAAATAGACTAAAACTACCATAGACTAATTTTATTTTCTTTTTTTTTCAGAGCCATCGGTCGAGTGACGCAGACTTTCCCATATTTTCCATGAATGAAAATTAATTAGATGTGTAAATAATTGGGAAATACATAAAGAATAATTATAAAAAAGATTTTGTAAGCACATTTCAACAAAATTAAAGGTCAATAATAATAGTAAATAAATCGCAGATACCTTGGCGTAAACGCGTAAGCGACGTGCTTTGCTTCAGATATTCTCGAGTACATTTTTGCATGTGTATCACGATTTAATAACAAGGTCTTATCCGCCGTGCAAATTGTGTCGCTTACGTTTTTCTGTGAAAAGCTATACTTGTTTAACATTTTTTCTCGTTATTATTTTTAATAAAATACGCAGGGGTAATGCTGTCTTCGTCTTGGGCGCCCCTAAACCCCGCGCTTCACTCAGAATTCTAGATGCAATACCCTCGCTACGCTCGGGAGTTGCTCTACAATACGTCGTTACGCTTGGGATCTATCCCGGTGCCCGTAACGTAAGACATTGCATTATCCCCATGTTTAATTTGTGAAGTAAATATTATGTATGATTGCTATTTGTAGAAAAAAACTGGGTATGAGTGCAATGATAAGATTAAACTCCTAAGTACAACTTTTTTTTTCGTAACTGAATTAATTATTAAAAAAAAATATGTCCTTCCAGCCGAATTCGTGTGGCACAGTGGCAATTTTAAAAATATGCGCAGGAGATAATATTATAGTGCTAAAAATTAGACTTCTAGCTATAATAACATAATTCAAGAACTAGTATTTTTAAACGGACACGCTTTACCACGATCTCACTTAATAGTAAGTGATGATGCGACTTAAAATTAACGTAAAACTAAGTTATAATTTTTATGTGACTAAGAAAATTTTTTTAGATCAAAAATTTGAAGATTCCTCTAAGACTAGAGAAAAATGTAGACGGAAGAATACACAATAATAAGTTATTATATACAAACTTATGTGACCCGGTGGCCAAAATTGGAACTAATTTTTATACCTGTTTAGTTTTTGTTTTTATTTTATTTTTCATATATCTGTCACGGGGTCACATAAGTTTGTGGGACTATGTTAAATTAAAAAATGCTTTTTTTTGAGACTGACATATCAGCTCTGGTTTCTAGCCATTTTGGGCTCAAATCTTTTGTCATTTAAAGTCTTATAATAAATCTTTATTGTTAGACGAAATTTTTCACTGCCGAATCTCGAATTGTATGGCACTTTAAATTACTTCAATAGGAAAATGTTAAAATGTGATTAGTATTACAAAATTTGAATTTTCTGCATATCTTTATGAATATTTCGATAGAATAAGCACATTTCATTTTGTCACACTGTCGCCATTTTGTGTATTTTAAGTACAAAAAATAAACATATGTATTTTTATCTATAATAAAAATAATAAATAAAAATAAAGCTGCAAATAACGTATGCCATCGTATCGTTAGTTGTACACCGCCTGTAATTGGGTATTTCACTACTTGTGAAATAAAATATTTTTTAGTGATTAGTGATTATTAAATAACGGATCTCCCAAAAGTCGTAATATCCACGTTCCCTGCTACTTTGTGGTGAATGACCATTTTAAATTATCAATTAAAGTAAAACAGTGCGTCGAACTTTGATGACGTCACAATTCATAATTTCATAGTTGCATCAAACATTTCGATGACAAAGTTGCATGGAAGCAACCGGCTTCGCATCCAGCAACCCACAAGTCAGTGTAATACCTACTTGTTACGTAGCGTATATATTTTATATTATATACAAATTGTTACATTTTTCTGTTTTTGAAAAGAGCAACTGCTGAGTTTCTTGCCGGTTCTTCTCAGTAGAACAGCTTTCCGAACCGGTGGTAGATTCTTAAGACTTATCATAAGTGGTACAAGTTATCCTACATGAAATAAATCATTTCATTTCATACAAAATCCCATACTAAGCACGCGTTTTGACGCACTTTTGAAAAAAAAGTTCCTGATTTGACTAGTTGTTAAATACCCAAATACAGTACTCATTTGCTATTCAAAGGTCCCACAAACTCAGATAAGTTATTTGTACTATAGCTTTATATATAGTGTATTTTTCGGCATAGATGTCTATCCGATATTAAATAGCTTTTACATCTCTCATATTCGGTAAGTAGGTCCTTATTACCCCCAATTGGAGCTTGTAGGTGACCAATTAGCGCTCTAGGGTAATAATGTAGCTAGAAAAGCCCTAGGGCGGTAAGTAATTAAAAAAAGTATGATGGTTAGATGTACGCGAACTTTTTGAAAGAGTGAAGAGTTTTTTTTTAAATTACTTACCGCCCTAGGTCTTTTCTAGCTACATTATTACCCTAGAGCGCTAATTGGTCACCTACAAGCTCCATTTGGGGGTAATAAGGACCTACTTTACCTCACAATCGAGATGTAAAGCAGAGTAGTTAGCTCGGGTGTAAGCATCAATTGCACCCTCGAACTATAGGCGCCCTCCCTGCGCTCCTGCGCCTAAATATCTCGGGCTGCAATTGATGCCTTACAACCCTTGGCTATTAATCTACTACCTATATATATAGTGTATTTTTCGGCATAGATGTCTATCCGATATTAAATAGCTTTATATATGGTGTATTTTTCGGCATAGATGTATATCCGATATTAAATAGCTTTATATATAGTGTATTTTTCGGCATAGATGTCTATCCGATATTAAATAGCTTTATATATATAGTGTATTTTTCGGCATAGATGTATATCCGATATTCAATAGCTTTATATATAGTGTATTTTTCGGCATAGATGTCTATCCGATATTAAATAGCTTTATATATAGTGTATTTTTCGGCATAGATGTCTATCCGATATTAAATAGCTTTATATAGTGTATTTTTCGGCATAGATGTCTATCCGATATTAAATAGCTTTATATATAGTGTATTTTTCGGCATAGATGTCTATCCGATATTAAATAGCTTTATATATGGTGTATTTTTCGGCATAGATGTATATCCGATATTAAATAGCTTTATATATAGTGTATTTTTCGGCATAGATGTCTATCCGATATTAAATAGCCTTTATATATTATAGTGTATTTTTCGGCACAATTGACTGCGCCAATAAATAATTGTGTAGCCCAAATCACAATGAATATTATATTATAATTGGATTGGGATTTGGGAGTATTTAACTAACAAAAAATGTTCTAGAAAAATCTTCCAACCTCTTTATAGTTGACTCTATCTTGTGGAGTCGTTTTTTACACATAATATATTCAAGTGATTTTATTTTGTGTTCTAAATATATTTGACGGAAAATCTAAATATTTTAAATAATAATGTAAGTAAACAGGTACCTAATATTGTAAAAATTCCTTAACAAAGACAATTTCTCTTCACTTAATGTGAGTGTAAAGTAAAAAGTAAAAAAAAAAATTTCATCCCACCATCTCGGAAAGAGTATTTTTACTCTTCGATAAAAGGCGTTAGATAAATTAGGTAAAAGCCGTTATTATCCTCTAGAGGATAAAGTAAATTGAATTTAGAACATCGTGTGCACGTTAGTAAATATCACTCGTCTATGAAGTTTGTGAATTCAAAACATCATTAAAACCTATTTACTTGTACCTCTATGGTGCCGAAGTTCCATACAATCGTTTTTAATTTGTTAAAAACTCACACTCGTAACCTTCTTGGTGTACTTTTTTAATTTGCTTTGCGCGCACCATTTTCTTTCACGTCATATTGTTTAAAATTAAAACCGATTAAAAACAAGAAAATTTAAAATAAGTGAAAAACCTAAAATGAGTGATTCTAGTGACGAAGAAATTAACAGAATTGAATTTAATCTTGTGATTTTTTTTGCATTTAGTCATTTCCTCGCTGAGGTGGGATGAAAAGTTACGTGTTGCACTCGAGTGAAAAGATTTTTCACCTCGTGCTCTTTTGATTCCCTCGCTGACGCTCAGGATTCTAATTTTAATTTAGTTAATTAAATTTTAGAATCCTTCGCTTGCTCGGTCATCAAAAGTTAAAAAACAACTATTTCACTCTTGTTTAACAAATAACTATTGAATAGTCAAATCTATTTCGAGTTTTACCATGGATAGTTTTACGAGCACGTTTATAGATAAATATAATAAAAACAAATGCAACATCATACTTTTGTTTCTTTACCTATATACCTACTAGCTGATGCCCGCGACTTCGTCCGCGTGGTTTAAGTTTTATTAATTCCCGCAGGAACTCCTTCATTTTCCGGGATAAAAAGTAGCCTATGTCACTCTCCAGCTCAACTATATCCATGCAAAAAATCACGTCGATCCGTTGCTCCGTTGCGATGTGATTGAAGGACAAACCAACGAACAAACACACTTTCGCAACTATATACTTATAATAAAACTGTAACAGGTCCAATTCTGTACATTGAAGATATTTTGAAAATTTTTTTTGGAGGGCACTCATTATTCGATACTGAAGCCAAATCTGTAATTTTTTTCATTTTTGTCTGTCTGTCTGTCTGTCTGTCTGTATCTTGGCCGCGCATCACGCCGAAACTACTGAATGAATTCAAACGAACCTTGGCACGATTTGAGCCCATACTACGAGGTAGGACATAGGATACTTCTTATCCCAAAATTCTACCCCCGAAGGGGTGAAATAGGGGTTGAAAGTTTGTATGAAAGTCCTTAATTTCTCAAGTTATAGCCGTGAAACTTGATATATGAGCTGCGGGTTGAAAATGGAGACATACGTGTTTCACAGTTTTTGAAAATTCGACCCCCAAAAGGGTGAAATAGGGGATGAAAGTTGGTATGAAAGTCCTTCGTTTCTCAAGATGTTTTACAACTTATAACAACGAAACTTTTTATTTTGGCTTACGGTAAAAAATAAAGAAGTACGTGTGTCACAGTTTTTCAAAATTCTACCCCTAAGGGGGTGAAATAGGGGGTGAAAGTTTGTATGAAAGTCCGTCATTTCTCAAGTTATATCGATTAAACTTGGTATACAAGCTACCGGTTGAAAATGAAAAAATAAGTGTTTCACAGTTTTCGTAAATTTTACCCCCGAAGGGGTGAAATAGGGTTGAAAGTTTGTATGAAAGTCCTTCATTACTCAAGTTATATCCATGAAACTTGGTATATGAGCTGCGGGTTAAAAATGAAAACATACGTGTTTCACAGTTTTTCAAAATTCCACCCCCAAAGGGGTGAAATAGGGATTGAAAGTTTGTATAAAAGTCCGTCATTTCTCAAGTTATTTCGATGAAACTTGGTATATCCACGCGGACGAAGTCGCGGGCATCAGCTAGTTTATAATATAAGTATGACTAGAGTCAGTTCTATTATAAGTCAGTTTACCTTATAATTTACCCATGTAAATTATAAGGTCCTAACTAGCTGATCCCGTGACTTCGTCCGCGTGGATTAAAGGTTTTTTGGTTCCCGCGGGAACTCCTTAGATAAAAAGTAGCCTATGTGTTATTCCAGACTATAATCCATCTCCGTGCCAAATTTCATCCAGATCCGTTCAGCCGTTGGAGCGTGATTGAGTAACAAACATCCATACATCCATCCAAACTTTCGCATTTATAATATTTATTTGATTGAAAAAGCAACAGAAAGAGTCATCGATGGAAACAGTCCAACTCTTCATAAGTACTTGACAGCAATAGGGATGATGACAACTGAGTCAAATCAGCAACTCTTTATCAAACTTAATAACGCGCTTCCAGTATGGAAGTTGTATGAAAGACGACGACGTGTTGTATGAAGACGAAATGGGGGGCTATCAAAGTGGAGATTAGTTACGTCATTCAACATACTTTTGCGAGTCGGACTCGCGCACCGAGGGTTCCGTACAAACCTGTAGTAAGTTTTAAATTATTAAAAAAAGAGATCTAGATCTAGATCTCGTTCAAACCAATTTTCGGTGGAAGTTTGCATGGTAATGTACATCATATATTTTTTTTAGTTTTATCATGCTCTTATTTTAGAAGTTACGGGGGGGGGACACACATTTTACCACTTTGGAAGTGTCTCTCGCGCAAACTATTCAGTTTAGAAAAAAATGATATTAGAAACCTCAATATCATTTTTGAAGACCTATCCATAGATACCCCACACGTATGGGTTTGATGAAAAAAAATTTTTTGAGTTTCAGTTCTAAGTATGGGGACCCCCAAAATTTATTGTTTTTTTTCTAGTTTTGTGTGAAAATCTTAATGCGGTTCACAATACATCTACTTACCAAGTTTCAACAGTAGGTAGCTCTTATAGTTTCGGAAAAAAGTGGCTGTGACATACGGACGGATGGACACACAGACAGACAGACATGACGAATCTATAAGGGTTCCGTTTTTGCCAAATTTGGCTACAGAACCCTAAAAAACGTGAAATTATCAAATAATCAAACAATAAATAAATGAGATAAAACGAAGTATGAAATATATAATTGTTTCATAATTTATACAGGTTTAATTAATTATTGGAATACATAAGTATGTAAATTTAGCTGCCTCTATCTGGACGTTTAAATAAAAATTTATCAGTTTATTCTTTAACGTGATCTCGCTAGTGGGTTTATTCCATTCGCGGAGAGGTGGTGGGAGATCATTCCAAATTTTTGCTGCAGCAAAACGGAAACAACCCCCAAACCCTGCCTTCTTAATATGAGCAGGTATAGCCAGCTTTCTTTTCTGTTGCTAGCTAAATAAAGCTAGTGGACCCCAACAATAATTCCTCAGGCGACGAAACTTTACAATATATGACAAAGTATCATGAGTTAATAGTTATTTAAGCAACAGTTGTGTAATAAGGGGTATTAAAACACGAATGTGGGTTTATCACACGACGCGAAGCGGAGTGTGATACGGGTAGTGAAACGCGCGTGTATGACAATGTTCTTTTTTAGGGTTCCGTACCCAAAGGGTCAAAACGGGACCCTATAACTAAGACTCCGCTGTCTGTCTGTCTGTCTGTCTGTCTGTCTGTCTCCAGGCTGTATCTCATAAACCGTGATAGCTAGAAAGCTGAAATTTTCACAAATGATGTATTTCCGTTGCCGCTATAACAACAAATACTAAAAATTAAAAAAATATATATATTAAGGGGGGTCCCCATACAATAAACGTGTTTTTTTCGTATTTTTTTGCTCAATATTAAAAACGGTAACAGGTAGACGGTTCAAATTTTCACAGAATATTAACTTGTATATTACCTTTCAAAATAAATAATTAAATATCAATAAAGTAAATATTAAAGGGGGGCTCCCATACAACAAACGTAATTTTTAAGCAATTTTTTTTAATAAGTCATAAATCGTAAAACTTACTACAGGTTTGTACGGAACCCTCGGTGCGCGAGTCCGACTCGCACTTGGCCGGTTTTTTGAAATTCGTATAGATGTTCTTTTTTTGTAATTCATACAGATACCACGCATCGAGCAGATGTGGCTGTCTGTTGAGTAAACCCTTTGCGCAGAGGGGATCGAAAAAAAAAAACAAAAGAGTGTTGTTATGAAATTCAGTACAACATTACATCACCCGTTTGGATGATGTTATGGTTATTAGGACATTGGGTGTTTTAATGTTGGCAATAAGCTAACTGTTTCAGAACCTGTTATAGAGGATTTATAGCATGGGAGTAGATAAACGTAGTTTAGTTCGCCCGAACTGAGACCTCGCGGTATCCATAAACTTGTACAGAGCGCCATCTATTGACATCATTGTGAAGTTCTGTTAAAAATACGGAAGCTCACTAAAAATTAAATAATTTCGTTTCCTTATTAATATTTATCTAATTTTAGTATTTGTTGTTCAAGTACAGGATATAATTCAAATAATTGATAAGTTTCAGCCTCAGCCTTTCAGAAAATTGAGAGTTCTGAGGTCAACTTCGGACGTTAGAAAATCTCCACTTTGAAAGGCCCCCATTTCGTCAATTTTAGGGGAAAATTTAAAAAAAAAATATTTTTGGACTATTCGTAATTATCTTTAAAATGATATACCGCAACCCTATGTAACGCTATAAAAAATATTTTACTTCGCATTCGCTTCTATGAGAGCCCCCCTGAAACAAAGATGAGGCCATCGGTTTACATAGAAGTAATTACGTTCAGTAATTCAGAAGTTATAAGGCTCTGACAGACGGACGGACGGACGGGAGGACAAGTGCCAATTCACTCAAGTAGACTTCGCTTCGCTCGGTCAAAAATACTCAGGGGAGAAGAATCCCGGAATAGAACGGAACAATAATCTGAGAACAAAAATTATTATTACTGCCATCTAGTGGTTACCCAAGGTAGAAACTTTGAGCGCCAAGTTTAAACAGCTTGAGAGTTAATTTCGAATTTTAATTGTGTTTTAATGGCGTCAATTTCAAATTATGAGCAGGTATGTTTGATTTTCTGCGCCATCTTTAACTGTGAACCTTTTGGATTATTCGCTTCAAATGTGTAGGCTTCAAGTAGGTAACCAACTTGTGACGGCAGTTTTTTACGTAAGTAGGTACTTATTACATCCATGGAACATAGTAAGAACTTTACTCTGTCTACGGAAAACTAAAACCAGAGACTAAAACTTTTTCTAACCTCAATTTTTTATTTGATGCATGGATTCTAGGGTTTTGAGTTAGGACTACTAGTGGTTCGCCCCGAACTGAGACCTCGCGGTTTCACAGAGCGCCATCTATTGACATCTGTGTGAAGTTCTGTTAAAAATATCATCATCATTAAAAATTAAATAATTTCGTTTCCTTATAATATTTATCTAATTTTAGTATTTGTTGTTCAAGTACAGGATATAATTCAAATAATTGATCAAGTTTCAGGCTTGAGAGTTCAGAAAATTGAGAGTTCTGAGGTCAACTTTGGACGTTAGAAAATCGCCACTTTGAAAGCCCCCCATTTCGTCAATTTTAGGGGAAAAATTAAAAAAAAAATATTTTTGGACTCTATTCCTAATTAGCTTTAAAATGATATACCGCAACCCTATGTAACGCTATAAAAAATATTTTACTTCGCATTCGCTTCTATGAGAGCTCCTCTGAAATAAAGATTTTTATAACTTTTTAAGCCTTATTCGGCGGGAGGCCATCGGTTTACATATTGTATTGAAATTTGAAGTAATTACGTTCAGCAATTCAGAAGTTATAAGGCTCTGACAGACGGACAGACGGACGGACAAGTGCCAATTCACCCAAGTAGACCACAAGTAGACTCAGAGACCTTCGCTTCGCTCGGTCAATTAACCATAGATACAGTATTAACTGTGGTACAAACGTAAGTACTTATTACATCCATGCTATGTTCTTACTCTATGTAGGTAGTTTTCTGATCTTCTGGTGGATGTTATATTATAGGCCTTAAAGGACTTGTATCCAGGGCCGTAAAATAAATTTTAAAAAAAAAACGTTAAAAAAATGTTAAATGTTATTTGTCTCTGGTTTTAGCCAGCATTTGTCAAAAGGTTATTTTATTTTTTTGTTCTATTACTAATAATTTGTTTGTATTTTATCCGTTCGTAAATCGTATCTATTTCGGATTTAACGCTCGTCCACGACTACTAATTCGGTAATTCAACTGTTAGAATTATTGCGCGTTTGTTTGGATTAACCGAAGAACCGTTACTTACGCCATCGTTGCACAGGTCGTAAAAGCAACGCCAAGCCATAGCCAAGCTTACGTTTCTATTTTGTGCTATTTTACTATTACTAGTCAATTAAATAAACTATAATCACGCTTCCCGGAGGTTTTAGGGTTAAGTTAAAACAAATAAGATCCCAGTCATCAGCAAACACATTTTTTGTATACAAAAGTATGTAAAATGTAAGTATTATGTAAATAAAGAATGTAAGCTAAAAACTGGTTCTACTTTAGCATTTTATGGTAATATAGCCTAAAATGTAATTTGTGTTGCATATGTACAGCTAAAGTAAGGATATGTATGAATATAATCATAGAAGTTAATGGAAATTAGTTTTTTCATTTAAGTGTAAAAGGTAAGTCCATTTTTGAATGTTATGTATTATTACTATGAGAACAAAGCGGGCAATGGTCCTCATGGATTAAGTTTTTGATGGATCCTGTTTGAATATCTGCAGGGAGCAATCTGATCTACATGCGCGTGATATGCACATAAAATGTACTTATCAATCAATCAATCAATATTTATTTATTAAAATTAGGTACATTGTACACTTTTTCGCGTCCAATATTTTATAAAACACTAGCAGATGCCCGCAACTTCGTCCACGTGAAATAAGTTTTTCAAATTCCCGTGGGAACTCTCTAATTTTTCGGGTTAATATATATAGCCTATGACACTCACAAATAATGTGGCTTTCTATTGGTACCAGAATTTTCAAGATCGTTTCAGTAGATCCAGAGATTACCCCCCTACAACTGCACAAACTCGCAATCTTTACCTCTTTATCTAGTAAAAAATATCTTTTTATTAGTATAGATGATGGTGATAATCAATTACGGTATCTTAAAACTAAACCTTTTTGTAGGTTTAGTTCTAAGATACTATTTAACCATTTTAGTTACTATTAAACCATACTAATCAATCCTTAAATATTTCCCCCAAGTTGTTAATAAACCATTTAAGTAATGTCATGTTTGTCTATTTCCAGTGAACATATAGACAATGTCGGACGACATAGACATTGAGGAGCATGATGTTCTGGACAACCCTCACATCAGAAACATGTTCCCATACATCACCAGCATTAAGACTGAAGTTGAGGAATATGAGGATGAAGGTGTGTGTCTCTTTTATAGAATAGAATAGAATAGAAAAATCTTTTTTGGTAGCAATAAACACAGATGCACAAAATAAATCAAAATTAAAAATGAGTTACATACATATTATAAAATATAAGCTTGTACAGCAGTGCAACGCTACCAACAGGTGAGTCACTCAGCTTGTGTTGGGGCTCCTGGCTTCTCAGACTTAAAACTGGCGATGCCACCAGGGCTCGCATCTGAGGTGCCAGGTGTCCCAACGCTGATTTTCAATGACCTATCATTTACTCTTCTTCCTCTCAGGAGAGGCAACTGACCAGGTAGAGCAGTGGTGAGCCCTGTTGTCTTATCAGTGAAAGGTCCCAGGTTCGATCCCTAGCAGGGTAAATTTGGGAATTTATAATTTTCTCTGCCGCCACAGGAGACCACCAAGCGATTTAGTGTTCTGGTACAATGCTGTGAAGAAACCGATTGAGAGTATGAGTTTAATATAAATGCTATACCCCCAACACTCTTACTATCTTAGACTGCAACATCATGTACCATTAAGTGATATTATAGCCAAGGGCTAACTTGTAGTGGCGTAAATAAACTGTATCACGTTGACGGACTGCTACGTCATTCAGTGGGTAGAAAACCGCTGAATGACGTATTCGTCTGAAATTGACTAGTTTATCGACAATGCACGATTGTAAAGATTTGTCTTTACAATCGTGCATTGTCGAGTCAACATATCCTGAAGATGCTCCAGTGTCGGAGTGAAACGTACGTTGAGAATAATTTGGAAGATTTATGTGGTGTGGTGAATATTGCAAGCTGCAAGTGCAAGATACGCTGCAAGTGCAAGATAAGCTGCAAGCGCAAGATACACTGTACCACATATATTTGCCTACCTACTGTTGCAGATTATAGCAAATTAAATTTCTAGTTCATTCATAATCATGGACTTCCGCAAAGTAACGCCTGCTTCTATCCAATATTTGAAATTGACTAGTTTCGGGTGGCTCAACAGGCATTGAAACTCGCCCTTTCAATGCTGGTTATATGAAAAAATGTTCTGTCATCAGGTTACTGATGATTAAGTCAGGTTTTTAACTAGTCAGGCTTGTTACTAGATGATGCTTAGTATGTGTACGATTTTACTATACTAATGTTTTAAAGAGGAAAGATTTGTTTGATTGTTTTTAAAATTTAAATATTTCATTTTCAGATACCTCGATTGACATTGAAGAAGATTACCACACATACAACAACAGGGTTCCATTTGTTTTTGAAGAGGAAATTAATACAAGACCTTTCAACAACAAAATCATTATCGGCTCTAAACCTTGCGTGACTACGTCAAAAACCCAGGGGACAGGGACAAGTTTCCAGGGGACGAAAGTACAACGCACAATTTTACAGGGGACAGAAGTACAAGGTACAAGTTTACAGGAAACAGGATTAGAAGATACAAGTTTAGAAGAAGGGAATGATGACAGACACACAGTTTCACAAGAGACAGATCCTCCAGAGACAAGTCTTCTGTTACAAGAGAGGAAATTCCAAAACAAAATAATACTCGGTAGCAAAACCCAATCATCGGATACCTCAGAAGACAGCTACTCAGGAGAAGAAGGATTTGATCTTCCGGAAGTTTCCGTAGTATTAGAAGACTGCAATCACTTTCTGGAGGGTAATCCATGCTTTTGCGAAGAATGTGGAACTTTATTCGCCACAGACAATGATATGGACGCTCACAAAATGATTTCACACTCATTTTTGGTCGCTGTCAGTAATAATAAAGCCCTAAAAAGCACAAGTAAGAGCCACGCGAATAGCGACTGTAAAAGTTTATTATGTAATCACTGTAACACTGTATTTCCTAACACCTTAGCACTTTTGAGACACACCTACGAATTGCTTCCGGGCAAATTCTCTTGTGGCAAATGCGATTCACTTTTCGACAATGACGCAGCCTGTAAAGCACATAGCCTAGAACACCACACTGATGCGTCAAATGTGACAGATCCGCGAGGTACGTTCATTCTCTGTAAAATTTGTACTTGTCATTTCAAATGGACGGGAAAATTGAGGGTACACATGAAAAAATTTCATCGTACCGATAAAGTGGGTGATGTGAAACATGTGAAGTCAAATTTTCAATGTTACTTCTGCAGTTCCAAACTAATCAGTAGTAAACGGTATAATTTACATATTTTGAGGTACCACTCTAAGTTATACTATGGTAGTTATGCCGATTTCGAGAAGATTTCAAAATTTCAATGCCCCAAATGTAATTTGTGCTTCTCGTCAGATTATTCGGTTAGAATACATTTAGCAGCTAAGCATGGTTACTTAGGTAACATGCAAGATTCCAAAAAATTGCCGAACTTTAATAAAAATCCCGTTGAATCGAAAAAATTAACAAATCCTTCGAAACTACCCGCAATATCACAAAAAAACGTAACCCAAAACGTCAGAAAAACCCGTCCATTACCAAAATCGACTTTATATAGATGTAATAAATGTCATATTCATTTTCTTTCATGCATTAGCGCTGTGTTGCATTCGAGGTCGTGTGTAGCCACTCCTAAAAAAGGCAACTACAAATGTCAGCAATGTAGGCGCGAATTCAAACTACAAGATAAATTTTATCACGACTACCAACATAGAATTGCTGTAAGATTCAAAGTAATTGAAATAACTAGGAATATCCTAAATAGAATTATTTGTAAATGCAATTCATGCGAAATATGCTTTGACGAAAAAAGTTTTATGACGTTTCATACAGATTCATGTAATGGACATACTCCTTCCGTACAATGTAAAGAGTGCAATGTATGGATACATGAAAAAGCTATGGGAGTACATAAAAAAATCCACGCAAACGGACTAACCTTTAAAGATTTTATAATTACTGAATATGTACATGCTAGTATTGCTATTAAGGAACAAGAAAAGACTGATTTAGACAAATACAAGACAAAAACTGTTAAAGTAACGAAAGCTAAACGTTTATCTGACAAAAGGTCGTACTTTTACTGTCCAACATGTAAATGCTATTTGAGGATGAACAAATATACTGATAAACATTATATTGGTCAATGTAATACCAATTCAGACTTTTCCACAACATGTAAATCTTGTGGTTTGAGATTTACCAAAAAAAGTTTTCAAAATCACACAGAAATTCATAAGATGTACCCAAAATTGAAACTGAAAGATTTAAAATTCATTAACATACAAACTAGTGAGAGAATCGTACCGCCGTTTCCGAATTTCAAAAAATGTAACAAATGTAAAGTCGCGTTTTTCAGTGCTGATGCATTGAACAACCATGAGTGTAATTCAGAAGAATCCAAAATTTGCAAGTATTGTAAATGGAAATTCAGTGATTTGGCATATAAACTACATATTGCATTTCACGAGTATGCGGAAAAGGTTGATATACACGAGGGAGAAGAAACAAATGATGATACGTCCACAATCAATGAAAATATACCGGAATTGATGAAAAAATATAAATCCCTCAAACAAGTTTGGAATATACTATATTTGTGTCAAGCTTGCGATATAGTTATCGATACATACGATAAAGTAGTAGAGCATTGTCAAGATCATTTCTGTAACATGCAAAGCTATAATGTCACTATAGAACATTGTGATATTTGCGATCTCAATTTCGTCGACGATTGTTTTAAGCGACACGAGAAGTTGCATCTTAATGATGATATGAATAAGGATTCTTTTATTATACTCGAGTATAAATATGAAAATTTGCTATCTGAATCTTGGATGAATATGTTCAGGAGTTTAGCAAAAGAGCAAATACAGTTGATTATGTCTAAAAGTATGTATAAATTCACCAGGTGTGCTAGAATGAAGGTAGTTTCGAACGGATCGCTAGAGCTCACTTTGTACCAATGCGCTAAGTGTATGGTGATAGTTGCCCCAGATAAAGTGATGGAGCACTCACAAAATGTTAATAATAGTTGTGAAAATACAAAACAAACATATGGTTGTGCTTATTGTACATTGAGATTCGCTTTTAAATCCCATAAAATCGTCCACGAAAATTTGCATGAAATTCGAAAACTTGATTCCAAATCGTTCAGGATAATACAGTTCCATGCTGATAAACAAGTCAGTGTTACCGAGCTGAAAAATGAGATAGAAGTAGGAAGGAAAAAGGACCCCGAAGGGCTCAAGTTTATAAGATGCCAACATTGTGGGAAACTTATAAACAAAATAAAATACAAGGGCCACATAAAACATCACGTCTATTACAAATATAAAGCCAAAAATACCAAACAAAATATACAGCAACAAAAAACACAACCTAGTAATCCTAACAAAATATTAAATTTCTATGTATGCAGGGAATGTAAAGTGTGTGTCGCGAAAGATAGTATAAAAGCGCATATTTGCGATTTCAACGGCAGTAAGAGCAAATGTGTTAAATGCTCTTTAGTGTTCAGAAGTCAGAACTTAGCTTCCCATTACAAGTCGCATGTAAAAAACAATTTTGACAGAAGCAATATGCAAGTTATGTACTTCGATGGTGAAGTTATAGATAAAAAACCTGCGAAAAGACGAGTATTATCTGAGACCAAGAGGTTCGATAAGAAATTGGTGACCGTATATCAGTGTTCACTATGTACTTTGTGTATTTGGGTCAAATGTAACTTATCCAAACACGTTTGCTCGCCACCATTATGTCGATTCACATGTAAAATATGCGGTCTTACTTTCCTCACATCGAGACGGAAAGCGCATGAAGAAATCCATAACGTTAAAAGTTTTAACAGAAAAAACGTTCACCTGATCAAATTTAACAATAGAACTCCGAGCAAACCTAAATCCACATCACCTGTTTCACATAAACCTAAAGTTTCATCAAGTCATGAACGAATAAATAGACGTAATGTTGAAAAACGTAAACTTCCTACAATTTGTGACGATACGGTTGCTAAAAAGCCTAGAACGGTTAACGTACAATTAGTAGGCGATTTTGTGGCGCAACCTCATAATAGATATTATAAATGTAAAACATGTAAATTACTTTTCCTGACACTAACCGGTTTGATAGAGCATGAATTTTCTTGTAAAACTGACAGATATGCGGCAAAATGTGACGAGTGCGGCTTAGTGTTCCACGCATCTATGATAGATTATCATAAAACCTTGGTAAATTGTAAAATGTTTACCAAAGATAGTGTTTATATACTTACAATAAAACAAATAGGCAAGGACTATAATACACCAAACAACTGGATATACCAATGTATCAATTGCGATAGCATTTCATTCAGAGGTCTTCAGTATCATTTGCACGAGAATCACAAAATCAAAGCTACAATACAAACTTGTGTACAGTGTAATATTAAATTCACTTCATACAGTTATTCGTTTCATTTAAAAATACATCACGGGAAAGTAAAAAGTGATATATCTGAGTTAAGTATTGGAGCTGTAGAAGATATCACTCTAGCAGAAGCACTTAAAGATTTACCAAATGACAACCAAGTCGTTTATGGTGATTATCCAAACAAACAGACAGAAGACATACTAACTACTTCTAATATATACCCTTGCGATATCTGTGGACTCAACTTCATAAGACATACGAGTCTCCTCAAACATAAATCTACAGGATGGCATAAAGCAGAACAATTAACATGTCGAGTGTGCAATTTGAAATTCACTCAAAGATCTCTGGATAGACATATGGAAATCCATCATAAGAATCATAAAATTGATAATAATGATGCTGAAGCGATTAATACGGATATAGAAGAAACTGATATAGACTTATTGAGTATAGATTTAGCAGATAACAAAAATGATGAAGGTATCGAGCATTCAGTTACTCCAAGTTTTAACGATAAATCTACTAATAATGTAAGAAATTCTTCTAGTAACGCTAAAACGGATGAAAGTATGACTGGTATATATAATTGTGATGTATGTAATTTGAACTTTTTACACCCAACTAGTTTACGTAGACATCAACAGTTGGACAAACATAGCGAAGCACAACATACATGCAAAGAATGCGGCTTGATTTTCTCAATTGTATCACTCAAAAAACATATTGATATTCATCATAATATTTATAAAAAGAAATATCCGCACAGTAAAAGAAAACCTAAGATTGATATAAACGATAGTATAGTTGAAAGTGTTTCGAGAATGTTCGATAATAACCAACCTAATACTTCTTCAATTCAAGAAAACATTAATACTAAAAATATTACTTCAATTAATAATACAAATAATTTATCTGAGACTGTAACTACAAATGTAAATAATGAACTAAGTACAAATGAAGAAAATAATATTGAAACCGATAATGCTAAAGCTTCTCAAAGTGTCGAGAATAATCATAATGAAACAAATGAAAATAATGCAATAAGAACTGAAGAACTTAATAAAAATAAACTATTTAAATGCAGTGTTTGTAATGTTTATTTCTTAACAGCTGACGATTGTATAGAACATACTACAAATCATGTTCAATTGGATACATTCGAATATATTGCTTGCAAAATATGTGATCTACAATTTTGCTGTGAATTCTTAGGTAGACATATGAGAAGTCACAGAGAAAAAACGTTTTCTTTAGACGATTTGATCATAGCAGAATATCATCCAAATAATGATGGGGAGGTCAAAATAGATACTTATTTGTTTGTAAAAACTAAATTAGTTTCTACTACAAGTCATTTTGATACTGAGATTGTGGATTCTACTACTGAGAATTCAGTAGAATCTCAGAGAGTAGCTATAAATGATGCTTCAGATTCTACGCCCTGTATCGAAGCAGATACGGATAGTGAAACGTGATTTCGTAATTCGGAGAAATTAATTAATAATTGTTGTAATAATCAAATTTTTTAACGGTAATATTTAAAGCAATATTGCAATGTATAAATAAAACAATCAATAAATGTTACCTTCCGAATAATTAGTTATGGGGAACTCAAAGTAAGATATATTATATTTGTAGATAGGCTTAAAACTTAAATTGGTCCCTATCACTAAGTATTTTGTAACTGAAGACTGCATTAAACTACTTCAGAAATTCTATACTAATATCAGTGGTTCGAAGCCAGGGTAGGCATTGGTTAGGTAGAATACCTACTTACAGGTGGGGAATGATGAAAAATACGCATAGAGTTCATTTAACTGGGGTAAGCAGTGCCTTTATGCCTCTACTAGCTTTTGCCCGCAACTTCGCTTGAGTTAAGTTAGATTTTCATACAAATTTCAAGCCCTATTTTTCTATCCCTATGTATAGTTTTCTATCAAATTTGAGCCCGATCCGTCCAGTGGTTTGAGCTGTACGTTGATAGATCAGTCAGTCAGTTAGTCACCTTTTCCTTTTTGAAGTGAAAACTTCTTTAGCCGCGTTGAGCACTTTTTGGTAGGGGGTAAACTTGTGGATTCGCGTCACCGACACCGTCACCGTCACCGACACCTCGCGTTGTTACGAAGACAAAAGGTCTTAAATATAAATATACTTCATTCGTAATTAAACCTTAATGTCTTAGTTTTAAGGTTTATTATTTTTCATTTTTTTTTGTTTTCACTTTTATCGGCAGTCCCTATGACTGCCATTTTTTTTCTATAATTATACAGAAGTCTTGCACGCCACTGACTAATTAATATAAATGCGAAAGTTTGGATGAATGGATGAATGTTTGTTACTCAATCACGCCAGAATGTACTTTATTTATGCATGGCTGTTTATATGCTTTACATATTAAAATCTAACTTCTTAAGCATGAAATATATAGTCCCACTTATTTGACCCGGTGAAAGCGACGCGACGCTAGTAGATATGAAAAATAAAATTCATAAAAAACTAAAGTCACAAAAATTAGTTCAAATTTTGGCCACCGGGTCATATAAGTTGGCGGAACTGTACTTACTTGATATTGTATTTATAGGTTTTTGAGAAAATGACGTGATATGATTTGTATATGATTTTAATTTGTTTCATGTATTTGTTAATTACTTTTTCCTAGGCATTATAATTTGGTAATAATATGTGTCCCTACTTAATGGTGTTTTTTTGTATAATTCGTACCAGTTTTCTTTTATTGTAATTATTATAATTTCATTGTTTGTATTATTAGTCTTGGAGCAGTCATAAAAGGACAGCTTAAGCAGTCGTTATTGACTGCTTTAAGAAGCGGCTGTGTGTAGCGAAATAAATAAGTTTTCCCTTTTTACATAAAGACTTGTATGAAAAAATTGCAATTTTTATTTTTTATTCATTTTAAAACTCTGAATACTTTGAATAAAACCAATGCGGTTTTTGTTTTTTGGGTATTTAACCTATCAGTGACAGAAAAACACGATTGATTTTACAATTTCCAAAGCAAAATTGGAAAATATTGGAACATTTGGATAATAATGAAGGAACTAGAAGTTTAGTTTGCTATAATCCGCCACAGTAGGTAAATCTATGAAGTGTGTACAGTCAGTCATGATTTGACTGCTTAAGCTGCCCATTTTGATATAACTGATTTTTAAGTGAAATTGTTTGATTTGATAATACATATTATAATGTAAAATTTATTGCATTTCAATAAATGATTTGTTGAAAACTAAGTATCTGGGGTCACGGGAGTGACCCCGCCAAAGCGAGCCAAAGGAAACGGGGCACTACCTACCTTTTCTCGAAGCGTTTCGTCGGATTTTCGAACCGTCATAGCTTAGGTCCAGATGATGCTAGAAAGCTGAAATTTTCAGGATAAGGTGTTGTTGGCAAACTTACCAAATATACCAAGTATAAATTTTCTAGCATATATAGTTTCAGATTTATTGATACCTGAAATACGTCGATTTCGTGACTGACTCACTGACCGTCATCAACATGAAAAAGGTACTTCCTGAAGTGCTAGAAGGCTGAAATTTGGTATGTAGGCTAGAATTTGCATATAAACAACAGGAAAATTAAGAAATCTGAAACTTTTCCCCTCCAACCCCTCCTATAGGGGGTGCAAATCTGACAGCATTTCCTCGTATTTTAGAACAGTCATAACTTCGGTACGGATGATGGTAGAAAGCTTTAATTTTCAGGATAACATGTCGTTGGCACATTTATTAAACATACTAAGTTTCAATTATCTAGCATTTATGGTTTCAGATTTATTGATACCTGAAATACGTACTTTTGGGGGTTTTTTACTTTTACTAAATCACATGAAACACGAAACCTCTAGGGTACTTCCTTAAGTCCTAGAAAGCTGAAATTTGGTATGTAGACTAGGAATTGCACATAAACAATGGAATAATTAAGAAATCTGAAACTTTCTTTTTCCAACCCCTCTTATTGGGGGTGCATATTTGACAGCGTTTCCACGTATTTGCTAACCGTCATAGCTTCAGTCCGGATGATGCTGGAAAGCTGAAATTTTCAGGATAAGATGCTGTTGGCCAACTTATTAAACATACCAAGTATCAATTGTCTAGCATTTATAGTTTCAGATTTATCGATAACTGAAATACATCGGTTTCGTAATTTAGCCTTATAAATCGCTGATGAAAATCAAAACCTCTAGGGTAGGTACTTCCCAAAACCCTAGAAAGCTGAAATTTGGTATGTGGGCTAGGAATTTCATATAAATAATGGGAAAATTAAGAAATCAGGAACTTTTCCCTTCCAACCCCTCCTATAGGGGGTGCATAATAGCTGCACAGTCGGTACTAAAAGAAATATGTGCAAAATGCCGTATACATACATAATACCGTACATAAATAATATATATATAAAATTCATGACTCAGGTACAAATGTTCTGAATACAAACATTATGCCCCTAGCAGAATTCGAACCCGCGACCTCTCCCTCAACAGTCATGGTCTGTACCCAAGTAACAATTCGATGTCGTATAAAAGTCGTGACAACGTTTTTTGTTTACCTTTTAGTCCTAAAGAAAGGTTGTATAAACGTTATTATAACGTTTACAAAACGCGAAAATGGCCCCAGTTATAAGACCATTTGTCGTTTAATCGTCACATAAAGGTCGCGGCGATGACCATTTACGTCGTTTAGACGTCCTGTAGACGTTGCAGAATAGAACGTTTTGATTATTGACCGAGCGAAGCGAAGGTCTCTGAGTCTACTTGGGTGAATTGGCACTTGTCCGTCCGTCCGTCCGTCCGTCCGTCCGTCCGTCCGTCTGTCAGAGCCTTATAACTTCTGAATTTCTGATCGTAATTACTTCAAATTTAAATATAATATGTAAACTGATGGCCTCCCACCGAATATGGCTTAAAAAGTTATAAAAATCTTTATTTCAGGGGGGCTCTCATAGAAGCGAATGCGAAGTAAAATATTTTTTATAGCGTTACATAGGGTTGCAGTATATCATTTTAAAGATAATTAAGAATAGAGTCCAAAAATATTTTATTTGAATTTTTCCCCTAAAATTGACGAAATGGGGGGGCTTTCAAAGTGGCGATTTTCTAACGTCCAAAGTTGACCTCAGAACTCTCAATTTTCTGAACTCTCAAGCCTGAAACTTGATCAATTATTTGAATTATATCCTGTACTTGAACAACAAATACTAAAATTAGATAAATATTATAAGGAAACGAAATTATTTAATTTTTAATGATGATGATATTTTTAACAGAACTTCACACTGATGTCAATAGGTGGCGCTCTGTGAAACCGCGAGGTCTCAGTTCGGGGCGAACCACTAGTATAGACGTTACGAGATAACTCTTACATAGTCATATTAATGTTGTAAAAACTAAAAATTTATGGTTAGAAGGCAATTAAGTAAAACTAATTCTATTAAAAATTAATTATTCTATGTTTGTATTATATTGCGTAGCGTTGATTTCGACTGGAAACTTAATTTTTACGAGAAAGTATATATGAAAATACTATGAATATTTTAATGCCCCCCCGTGATTTTGTGTTTTATGCATTATATTTAAATAATTTCAAATTATCTCTTCATTCAAAACTTCCGGCCATGATGTTTTAGTTAGTGTCCAACCTTTAAACGACGTTAAAATAACTAGATGTCGTGTAAATGTTTTTGTGACGACCATTGAAGACGCCATGTTTTAGACATTAGGGTTCCTTAATATTATTAGGTGTAGGATAAGTTGTATTAAAGTTGGGTCTAGACTCCTACTCAACTTTAAGTCTTATTAAAGTTGGAGTTTGACACTTATATGACTTAATGTCTTGTAATAGTTATATTGCAGTCACAAGAAAACTACTTGGTTGTATAAAAGGCTTAACCACGACGACTAAAAAACAAAGTAATGTTAGTTATATAAATGTTATGAATTAACGTCTACATGACTGTCAGTTATATAAATATCATACACCGACGTTTATACAATCATACGAATGTCGTATAAGCGTTGTGGCTGTTACCATTACATAACGTCATATAATTTCGTTTTATAGACGTTTTCTCGACTATTTATTATAACTTAATAGTCGCACGACTAAAAGGCCGAATCGATGACATCTATAGGACGTTATTGTTGTCTTATTACCATTATAAGACTACTACACAACATGACGTCGTATAACTCTAGATTTATACGACTTTTTTGGACTTTTTTGCTACTTGGGTAACCAATCGGCCAAACAGGTCGCACATAATAATCACGTAATCTTGTCATTTTTATTCTCATTATTTTCATTTTATTACTGAAAAATTATAAAATACCTATAAGTACTTACAACATAAAATATTTTTCAGAGGTAAATATACCTATAGTAATCATTGGCGAAGAGTCCACGTATGACCCGGCATCCCTTTAGGAATTGTTCAATAAGTAATCAACGATATTTTCGTCTAACCCTGTTCTTCGAACTAAACACTGTTCATTGGTTTGAATTAAATTAACGCGTGACAATTTATAGAAAAGTAGATGATGCCCGCGACTTCGTCTGCGTGGATTAAGGTTTTTGATTCCAGCGGGAACTGTTTAATTTTCCGGGATAAAAAGTAGCCAATGTCCTTCCCCGGGATACAAACTATCCCTGTAAATTTCATCAAAATCGGTTGAAAAGATGGGCCGTGAAAGCGCAGCAGACAGACAGACACACTTTCGTATTTATAATATTATATGGATCTAAACTAATATTAAAAAGAGGAAAGATTTAACCGTCAAGTTTGCTGTGGATAAAATAAAAAAAAACTCAACCGATTTTAAAAATTCTTCCGGCACTTCACGTAGGTTCATTCCAGTGCTAATGTAAAATCTTATGTGCTGCTCAGTGCCCACTGGCTTTAGTGGGTAAAAAATAATGGACTATTATCATGATTAGTGCTAGCCTTGCGAAGCGGGGCGGGTCGCTAATCAACAATAAGCAGATATAAACCGGCTGGCCCATACAACCAAATATCTTTAATACTGAGCACCAGACTCGAAAATAAGAACTAACTTAAGTATGTATGGATTTGCCGCTCATTACATACATATACAGCAAACCCACAAAGAAAAGAGGCAACGATAGAGAGTGGGCAATGAAAAAAGGAATAACTGTAGCGCGAGAAATAGAGTCCAAAAAATTAAAAAATCTAGTGCGCCTGCCAAAAAGAAATGAAATCCCACCAAAACCATTTCATGGATAGGCTGCCAAAACTCGCATACAAGTCCAAATCATAATGCTTTCACTGTTAAAAAGTTATGAGATCTCTAGTAGAGCCAAGCCCCTAGTTGAGCTCCGATTTGTGCTGCGCATCATCATAGCCCATGGGGCCAGTTCCAAGTCCAAAGTGTACAGGTTTAAGTACTTTTGGCTGTACCACATTTACTACATAGAAGTCCTGACTCTATAAACTCTACATCTTGATAAAAAGATGTGGCTTGGCCGTTTCGTGATTCTCGCACAAACTATACCTATTCCACGAACATTAAATGATTGATTGGATCACGAAACAGCCAAGCCACATCTTTTTATCAAGATGTAGAGTTTATAGAGTCAGGACTTCTATGTAGTAAATGTGGTACAGCCAAAAGTACTTAAACCTGTACACTTTGGACTTGGAACTGGCCCCATGGGCTATGATGATGCGCAGCACAAATCGGAGCTCAACTAGGGGCTTGGCTCTACTAGAGATCTCATAACTTTTTAACAGTGAAAGCATTATGATTTGGACTTGTATGCGAGTTTTGGCAGCCTATCCATGAAATGGTTTTGGTGGGATTTGGTTCTTTTTCATAAAAATTTGAGATAAGTATTGTAATGCGGAGTGGTGATAGCCTAGCCCCAGTGGTTAAGACAGCTAACCTCCTCTACGGGGTCGCGGGTTCGATACCCGGGGGTTCTTTCTCTCAAACGAAACTTCGCAAACGAACGTAATTAGTCGGTTATTAGACCCACACAAAATCGTTCAATCCAATCGGTCACGAAAATTGTCTATGGATCCGTACTTCGTCTGCGTGTACGAAAACGAAATAGAGAGGAGTACCTATAGAGATTATTATGTAGGAGAGGAGTTAACGAAATTTCGTTCGTTTGCGAAGTTTCGTTTTAGAGAAAGAGAGTAGACCCCCCGGACCTCCAATTTTTTCGAAATTAATAAATATCACTTGCTTCAAACGGTGAAGGAAACAATTAACAACACTCGCGCTCAGTAGTGAGCAATGGAGTTGATAAGAGAAATGCATTTCGGCCGTGGCTAGTTACCACCTACCTACGGCAAAGACGTACCGCCAAGCGATTTAAGCGTTCCGGTACGATGCCGTGTAGAAACCGATTAGGGGTATGAGACATGAGTTTCATACAACTGCCATCCAGGTTAACCCGCTACCATCTTAGACTGCCACCATCATACACTACAGCCCATTAACGTCCCACTGCTGGGTACAGGCCTCCAGTCTCATAGGAGAGAGGGAATTAGAGCTTACGCCCACCACGCTGCTCCAATGCGGGTTGGTGGGCTCATGTTGGTGATAATAACCGGGACCGACGGCTTAACGTGCTCTCCGAGGCACGGGGGTGAGACACCGCCAACTTCATAACTCCGGGCTAGTACCGAGAATTTCCTAACTCCTTACTGAGAATTTCTTAACTGAAAAACCCAATACCTAACATTTTTATGTCCAACCGGGAATCGAACCCAGGACCTCATGATCCGTAGTCAACCATGCTAACCGCTACACCAACGAGACTTGCATCATCACGTACAGTTCGCGCGCGAGTTGAATGCAGAGTATAATATGTATGTACGTGTCACCATACATTTAACTACTCAGCATTTACTCTCGCGCGCGATTATAACTACCCCGAGATTACAGTTAAGGCCTGTTTTTACATAGCAAATGCGATTGATCGTATGAGATTTGAGAATGCGATAAAATTGGTGTCAAAGTAAAATGGACCCAATGTCCCTTGATTTAAAGTCACAAGTTGAGTACAACCGATTTTAGTTTCGAAAAGAAATTGAGCTAAATCAATGCAGTTAAGGATCATTTTACTTTGCCGCTAATGTGATCGAATTCTCGATTAATCGAATTTGCAATGTAAAGACAGAGTACAGACCAAGGTACTGTAGGTAGTCAAATAAAAAAGGTATTATTGTATAATTTTTGTTTATTATTCTTTTTAAATACATGCATACAAAATTATCATTTTTCATTGTACAAAAATTTCGTATAATTAATACAACTTGATACAAAAATAAACATGTTTTTAAATTCGTCATTTTGCAGTACAAAACTACTCTGATTTAATTAGGTAGTAAAATATTAAAAATTACAACCCAAGAATACTTAAAAACTACGATTACTGGTTCATAAATAAATTTAAATTAAGTTAAATAAATTAAACATACGATAAATTAATTTAAAAAACGCCAATTTTCTTGAAAGATCTATAGTTAAATAGAGCGAACAAAAATCGGACGTTTTATATATTCGCTCAACAGATGGCGTTACTATCCTATACATAGAATTAGGAATATTATAAACGGAACCTGCCGAGCGATCGCGTAACTTCTGCATCAATCATTGATACATCGCAATCACCTCTGATTGGTTAACACTCTTCCACTATTGGACATAATCCATTGACGCAGCAAGAATGCCATAAATTCAGCCAATTACAACAATTGATACTGTAACAATGATTGATGCAGAAGTTACGCGATCGCTCGGCCGGACTAAAATAAAAACTGAGTACATCTATTTATTCCTAATTCTTTGACGTCTTATTCTAAAATATAAGGGTGTACATAGACGGACTATGCATTTGGACTGAAAGCCAACTGAAAAAATTCAGTTTGGATTAAATGTGAAAAATAACGCGAAATGCTTTTCAATGTAACTTGTGATAAATCACGACGAAAATAACAATCAATTTGCATATTTGCAGTCAAAATGCAATCCGTCTATAGTTACCCTAATAGCCTCTTATGAACCAAGAGCTTGTTACAATTTGTTCAAAGTGTAAGTACTGAATTTTTACTATAAATCAAGGAGTTTCAGATCCATTTTACTTTAACGATATCTTAATTTTACTTTAACGTTATTTCTATTTTCAAATAAATTTGGCGATATCTAAAACCTCATTCTTTCCCCGCAGAACAAGTTTTAGTTTCGTTTCTAAGTTTAAAAAATAAATATGGCCGACTATTTGTTTGTAAAATTATCATCTAAATCGATCCAGTATTTTTGTGTGAGTATAGTTATATGAAATATCACTTTAAACAAACTGTTTCCACCCTGTATTATGAATCTATGATAATCTTTCTTTCTTTCTTTCTTTACAATTCATTCGAAGTAAGAATAGGAAAATCCAATGTATGTCTCTACTTATCTTTTAAGTGTCATTTCAAAATTATATCCATACTAATATTATAAATTCGAAAGTGTGTCTGTCTGTCTGTCTGCTACGCTTTCACGACCTATCTGTTCAACCGATGTTGATGAAATTTGGTACAGGGTATAGGTTGTATCCATGTGAAGGACATAGGCTACTTTTTATCACAATACACAATATGGCGGACATTAATTCCTATTCTTAGTTAGAACGCCAACAAAATAGCCATTTTTACATTAGAATCATAGATTCATAGACCATAATAGAGGCGAATAAGCTCATGTACCTATGTAAAACAAAAGTTTATTTAAAATGGCGTCGCCGTACCTCCCAGAGGCATACACGTTAAATATAATGATATTTATTGCCAGGGAATATTTGACAGCTTTTTGCGATGACTCATAAGTAAAATAATGACGCTTTCACATTTCTACTCGCCGGCTCTTGGACTAAAATGGCAGAATATCACTGATCTCTACATAATCCTCATTTGAGGTGATTTTTAATTATAAATTATTGAAAAGGCTTTTTAATGGTTAAGGCCTACTTAAGTTTTAAATTGTAGCTTTGTTTGCTTCATTTGCGTAAAATAGTACCTACTTCTACTTATTTCACTACTATTTTTAAAACTATAAAGTAGACTTCCCAACCTCGGGCGATTAAATTTTACCGCACATTCCAAAGGAGTGCGGTATACTTAATATTCATTATTGCACTAGTGCGGGAATATTATGGCCGCCATACAAAACGTAGTTTAATGCGAAAAAGTAATATTTTACTTATAAGAAAAAAATGACTGCATATCTGCACTAAAATGCAACTGTTTCGATAAGGCTGCGTCCACACGCGCATACATGATCGACGAGCAAGCTTGATGGTATAGCCACAGAGTTAACAATAAGTATAGGAGTGGTAAAGAGTGCTGGTCGCCTTGATGACTATTTAAACATCAGTGAATCTTTATACAGACGTATAGTGTCGTATATACATTTAATAGACGAACATAAACATAAAGTTTTTTTTTTTAAATTAATGAATAGATGTCGCCACTGAGATTTCCGTGCCTTGTTCCTGTTTTTGCAAATTTTCTTTTTCGTTCTCGCCGAAATAGGTATATTGCTAAGTCGTTGTCTTCGACGTCTTTACCAAAATGGTAAAAATGGAACCATTATGGTGCGACTTTCTCCGTCCGTCGAAAAAAAAACCGTTCCCCCCCTTATCTCCGAAGTTTACCAATTGAAAAATCTGAAATGGTCAATAGCAGCTTATGTATATTTTACAGGAAAAATAAAACCAACGCTCTAACTAGCATAGTTTTTTTGATATTAACAATAAACCTCTTCAAACAAAGTAAGTTTTGCGGTTCATTTCGTCTTGTTTTTAATACGTCATAAATCGTAAAACTTACTACAGGCTTGTACGGAACCCTCGGTGCGCGATTCCGACTCGCACTTGGCCGTTTTATTTTTTAAGTTTTGGCATGCTAAAGAGTTCTCCTTAGTTTTAACTAAGTTTCGTATGGTTTAGTCATCTGTTAGTCCGAAGGAAGACTTGAACTCAGTATTGGAATGGCGATGGATTGAGACGAAGATGTGACGATGATGATGCTACAAATGTGGTGTTATTTCGAATTAATTAATAGGTGAGAATAGTAAAAAATCGGTGACACGTTTTCCTGGCTTAACTGACCATACTATTAGGTATAATAAAATTTTATTATTTAAATGACAATACTATTACGTATTAGAGATTCAGCTGTTTCTACTAAAACGCGCACTGGCTTCCCATAGTTTGGGGGCCAGTTGAATCCTAGTTTGGAGGCCAGGAACCTTTGCTTGACACTATTTTTGTTATTTTTTTTTATAAAGCTACCTACTACTATTGTTTAATTGTACTATTTTCCATTTTAAACAATGTATATGTTTGTTTTCATGAATAAATAAATTACAAAATTAAATTACAAATTACTGATTTTTCATTAGCAACAACCTCACGCTTTACACACTTCTATATACGTTCTTAATTCTGTGGCGATCCTAAATCGTCGACCAATACACGCCGAGGACGCAGCATAAGACTAGAAACTACATAACTCCTAAAACTCACGACTTCTTAATTTTATCGCCGAACTCCGGCGCTTTTTCATACTGCTCATCTTCACTCTCACTAATAGATGTCGCCATTGAGATTTCCGTGACTTGTTCCTGTTTTTCCGAATTTTCTTTTTCGTTCTCACCGAAGTATACTGCTACGTCGTTGTCTTCAACATCTTCTACTCTTTCGATTTTATCTACATTCGGAGGTGGAACTACAATTGTATGGGTGACAGAATTATCAGCCCTTAAATCACATGCATGTGGTATATCCCCTCTGTGATAATATTCTTCTTTTTGTAAATTATTTGTCCGAACATCTTCATTGGAACTTTGGACTTCTAGGTCTTTTTGGTTATTTTGGTTATTCTTCTTAGTTCGGTCTACCGGTTCGTAACCAGCTGGCAAAACTAAACCGTCTTCAGAATTTTCAAAACCAGAAGTTTGATAGCTGAAACTATTTGATTGGGAACTTATTTGATTTTGATTACTCTGCTGAGAATTCGATTGGTAGATAGTTTGGTGATTTGAGTATTGATTTTGAGTATTTTGTTGGTTATTCGAGTGTTGATTTTGAGTATTTAGTTGGTTATTCGAGTGTTGATTTTGAGTATTCTGTTGGTTATTCGAGTATACATTCTGATTATTAGCTTGGTTTTGATCTATGTTGTTTTTGACTTGATTATTTTGAGGCTGTTCAATCGCTTGTAATATACTTTGTAAAAGACCTTCTGATAGCAATTGTTCATGTGGGATAGATGGTTCTTTACCGTCTTGAGAAGACTGTATTTGTACTGAATACGTGGCCTGACCTTTATCATTTTGACCAAACTGTATTTGCCCATTAACCTTATTCAAATTCTGACTTGTCGATACAATTTTCTGCTGTAAAACCTTAGCTTCTTCATTCAAATTCCTTATTCTCTCCGAAGTTTGATGTATTTGATCTGAGATCGAGTTTTGTTTGTATCTATCTTTTATATCTTGCAGAGATTTTCCTTTTTGCACACTATTTTTAATAGTTTTATCGTTTTCTATTGAATTCGCTAGCACAGTTTCGACTTTAGTGTGTGATGCGGTGGCTAAATCTTTATTAGAGTTATAGTTTATTGAATCGCTATAAGATGCTGTGTTATCATTTTGGGAGATGAAATTCTCTTGTTTATGTAAAGTCAAACCTAAAGTTTTTAAACTTGCTGCATATTTAGATGCTAGATCTGCAGGTATCTTCTCACCCGACTGAGCCGCTCTTAAAATAGCTTCATGATATGGACAGTGTTTTAAAATAGCTGCTGCATCTAATGTAGACAGATTAGCTAATATCATGCCATCTATAGTTGCTGCTACAGAATTACTGGTTGATCCAGAAGCAGTATGGTCACCTACAGTTAGTAATGGTACTGAATATGAGTCTATGGGAGAACCATATAGATTGCTTGGCTGTGGTGCTTGCTGGATTTGTTGGAAGTTTATCGATTGACCTGAATGAGGTAGGCTGTACAAATTCGATGGTTCTATAGATAGGGAAATGTCATTAAAATGACTCTGTTGGTGTGATATTTCGCTATGTCCATGATTTCCATGTTGATGTGATATTTCACTATATCCATGATTTCCATGTTGTTGTGATATTTCGCTATGTCCATGATTTCCATGTTGTTGTGATATTTCGCTATGTCCATAATTTCCATGTTGGTGTGATATCTCACTATGTCCACGATTTCCATTTTGGTGGGATATTTCGCTGTGTCCATGATTTCCGTGTTGGTGCAACTCTTTAACATCTCTTATTGGTGGGGGGAGATATATTGGACCTGATTTGACATGATCGACCGCATGGATATCCTTATGGTGAGAAATATGTCCGATATGCTGAATCAAACCATCAGGGACGGATTCCCTGAACTTTATGGGATGTTTCGGGTGGTGTCCTCCTGTATGGATGGAATGGCCTCCTCCAGAAAATGTTCCATATGGAATTGGCAGGTTTGCTGGTAAAGGTTTGGGTGGTGCACCGTATTGGCTTCCTGGGGGAACACCATAGATACCAGATGGTGGAATCAAGCCTTTAGCCCCTTGCTGTCTATGTGAAGGTGGATATGGTCCGCCCGATAAAGATTCTATAGGTGGAGCTCCGTAAGTGTCAAATTGTACATTTTCTGGAATAGAATTTTGTAAGAATGTCAAATCATCTTGCGCATTACTGTTTTCTGTATAATGCGCTTCGAAAACCGTTTTAGATTGATCTATATGATTTGAATCTCCACCAACGATAGCATTCAAATCTATATTAGCCAACGCATCCTGGTGAACTGTAGAGTATCCTTCAGATATCTGTGCTCCTGAGAATTGAGCCTGGTCCAAATTGGGTAGTGAGTGTCCATCAAGGTTTATGGTTATTTCTTGGACATTTTGAGGAGGAGGTGGCGGTGGTCCATACTGATCTAAAGTTTCTATATGTCCTGATTCAATAACTGCTTTAGAAACCCCTGGAATTGGTTTCCAGCCATCGTATAGTACACGGGGTGGAGTTGGTGGGGCTGGTATACCGGGATGAGGAGGCCTAGGGTTGGGATCTGGCTGTGGTGGTCCATAATGCCCAACGCTTTCAAAATCTTGTACGACAACTTGATCGTTTGGTCCAATCGGTCCTAAAGAATGTCCTGGTGGACCATATGTGTCTGAAGGAATAGGGAATTTCGGTTTCAAATTACCAGGCAAACTTGTTATAGGTGTTCCATAAATGGGTGCTGGTAAATTCAATCCCAAGTCAATATTTGTTCCAATACTGGTCCCAACGCTGGTCTCCAAGCTACCGAAGTTTGTGCCAATACTGCTAATGGGTCCAATGCTTCCAATACTTGATCCAACTGTGCCAAAACTTTGCGGGAAATCTAATGGTATGTTTTGGTTTTGTAAAGGTGGTCCATAATTGAACTTTGGGGGTCCGTACACAGGTTTTGGAGGTCCATACAATGGTTTGGGAGCCCCATATACTGGTTTAGGGAAGGAGATTTTAGGGGGTTTGAATGGTGCACCATAGTTTGGTTTGGGGAGGTTTTGCTTTGGTGGTCCGTAGGTCTTCTTTGGAGGACCGTATGTATGTTTTGGGGGTCCGTAAGACTGTTTTGGTGGGTGGAACTTTGGTGGGCCGTACGAAGGTTTTGGTTTGCCGATGGGCGGTGGGGGTCCTTCATAGTTCTGGCTGGGGAAGACCACAGGTTGTGGGGGCCCGTACGCTCCAGGGGGAGTTTCTAAGAAGATTGTTGTCTCTGGTACTCCGTACACGGGGGCGGGAAACTGTAGTTCTGGAACTGAAAAGAAAGTAAATTTTAATCACAGATTCATAGATTTCATAGAAAAAATTGGGCGTCCGACACGTAGAGCGCGCTCCACACGTGTATAAGCCTGTCCTTGTCTCCGCCATAGCGCTGTTCCGCTATTCAGGCTAGATTGCGTTAGTAAAATAGGTCCACACTCTTTGTTTGACAGGGCCCGTCTATGTAAATTGAGGTCGTTGATTAGTACTTGTATGGATTAGGTATGTCACTCACCAATGTTAGGTATGTTCAGCGGAGGTCCATACGCATCAGGCGGGAGAGGTTCACCGTAAGAGTTGGACAGCCCAGCCTCCCGCTTCTGAGTCTGTGCCCCTGAAATATGAGTTAACGTGTTTTGGAGTAAAATTGTTTGACGAGAGGACATTGACGCAACTACAATGAGCATTCTTTTACTGGCTGATGCTCGCGTGAAATAAGTTTTTTTCAATTCCCACGGGAAATCCTTAATTTTCCGGGATAAAAAGTATCCTATGTCACTCTCCAGGCCCTCAGCAATACCCATGCCAAAAATCACGTCGATCTGTTGCTCCGTTGCGGCGTGATTGAAGGACAAACTAACAAACAAACACACTTTCGCATTTATAAGTAATATTAGTATGATAACAAAATTCAACAACCCATTTTAAACGTGCCTTTACACAAGTTTAAGAAATCCATTAAAAGCTTATTATACTGTTGAAGATTACGTAAATGACAAAAGAGCATGAGTTTGACTCGCTCCAGCAATGCTAAGGACAGCGGTTACTTATGTATTTACACATGGATGTAATTGTAAATGATAATTTTTTTTAAAAAGAGCAATCTTTTAAGCAAGTTTCTTGCTGGTTTTTCTAAGTAGGAAGAACGAACTCCCTATCAATATAAAATTTTCAAACGCCAATATTAATACGAATATTAAGTATTTAAAACGAATATTAAGTACTTATTTACAAAATTAAAAGAAAAAAAAATTGTTATTTATTTACAATACGTCACATGTATAGCTACAGATATTATATCTACTGCTACTACGCATGTCGGTGACGCGAGCCCATAAAATTTTCCCCTAGTGGAACAGGCCCCAAAAAGTGCTCAACGCGGCTAAAGAAATTTTCACTTCAATACAAAGTGACGCACACTTTTTCGCACGAGTTGTTTTTTTTTATCCACTACAAGTTAGCCCTTGACTGCGACCTGATGGTAAGTGATGATGCAGTCTAAGATGGTAGCGGGCTAACCTGTTACATGGCAGTACTATTAAACCCTTATGAGCTTATGTTAATTATTTATTGAATTATTATATGATTTATTATTCTATAATTGAAATGTTAGAATTTTGCACGTTCAAAATCAACAATAATAATTACACTGGAAATTATATATACATAATGAATATTTTAACAGTTTATTAATTGTAATCTTAAATTATATTTTTTATGGAAGAAACACTAACATCATAAATATATAACAATAAATGCATGGTATTGTATATTTTAATATTTTACTAATTATTTTAACATTTTGACGGAGCACTCAGGACTGAATACAGTGTCACTCACACATACATGGGAAAAAAAAAAACATTACACAGTAGATAAGATAATAAATGAGTGCGAAACATTAAAAAAAAAAAAAAAAACTATTAAACCCATACCCCTTCGGTTTCTACACGCAAAAAAAGGGCTTGTTTGGGACAAGCAAAGAAATGGTATACCGTTCTGCGAGGCCTCTCCAGTCAAATCCTGGTCTCCATCATTGCTGGGCGGGCTCTCCTCAGCAGACACTGCCACCGCCAGCGCCAGAACAACCACCCACTGGAAACATGAGAAATGCAATTATTACTAGAGGGCCCGACCCGGCTTCGAAAATGAAATGATTAAATTGAAAAAAAACTAGAAGTTTAATTCGCTATAATCCGCCACAGAAGAAAAATCTATGTGTTAATATCTAATGAAAAATATCTTGAACTTGCGGCACGATATATTCAAGTTCAAGTTCAAGACTGTACCACATAGATTTACCTTCTGTGGCGGATTATAGCGAATTAAACTTCTAGTTTTTAGGGTTCCGTACCAAAATGGTAAAAATGGAACCCTTACGCGACTTTCTCCGTCCGTCCGTCCGTCCGTCTGTCACAGTCGATTATTTCAGTAACTATTAAAGCTATCGACATGAAATTTGGAATAGTTGTGTATAATAGTGGCCTAACATTATTAAAATAAAAAAAAATCGAAAATTATTTTTAGTTTAATTAAAAAAGGGGGAAAATCAGGGGTTTGAAATTTCAAAGTATGATAACTATACTGAGTGGGATATCTTAAGAAAGGGCTTTTACATTCTAAAACAGATTTTTATTTATTTTTATGCATAATAGTTTTTGATTTATCGGGCAAAATGTCGAAAAAAATACCGTCCCCCCCCCTTATCTCCGAAGTTTACCAATTGAAAAATCTGAAATAATTATGGTCAATAGAAGCTTATGTATATTTTACAGGAAAAATAAAACCAACGCTCTAACTAGCATAGTTTTTTTTTATATTAACAATAAACCTCTACAAACAAAGTTAGTTTTGCGGTCCATTAAATTCATTAATCGTAAAGCTTACTACAGGTTTGTACGGAACCCTCGGTGCGCGAGTCCGACTCGCACTTGGCCGGTTTTATTTTCAATGTCATGGACTTCCGCAAAGTAACGCCTGCTTAGAATCCAATATTTGAAATGATTTATTTTAAGACAACTTGTGCCACTTATGATAAACCGTAAGAATCTACCACCGGTTCGGAAAGATGATTCTACTGATAAGAACCGGCAAGAAACTCAGCAAGTTGCTCTCATCATGGACAGAGAAATGTTACACTTCGTAAATAACTAGTAGATGCGCGCGACTTAGTTCGCGTGAAATAAGTAAATAATCTCCCTCGGACTGCCTCGTTGGTCTAGTGGTTAGCATGGTCAACTGCGGCCGACGAGGTCCCGGGTTCGAGTCCCGGGTCGGGCCATAGTAAAGTATTGGGTTTTTCTGTCTAGAAATTCTCAGTACTAGCCCGGAGTTAGGAAGTTGGTGGTGTTTCACCCCCGTGCCTCGGAGAGCACGTTAAGCCGTCGGTCCCGGTTATTATCACTAACATGATAATAGTCGTTAAAGCCCGCCAACCCGCATTGGAGCAGCGTGGTGGGTCTAAGCTCTAATTCCCACTCTCCTATGAGAGTGGAGGCCTGTGCCCAGCAGTGGGACGTTAATGAGCTGTAGTGGTAGTGGTAAGTAAATAATAAAGTATTTTTTATATTCCCACGGGAAGTTCTCCCTAATTTTTCGGGGTAATATATAGCCTATGTCACTCGCAAATAATGTGGCTTTCTATTGCTACCAGAATTTTCAAAATCGGTTCAGTTGATACAGAGTTACCCCCTACAACCTCACAAACTGTACCTCTTTATAATATTAGTATAGATTGTTTTTATCCACTACAAGTTAGCCCGTGACTGCAATCTCACCTGATAGTAAGTGATAATGCCGCCTTAAGATGGTAGCGGGGTAACCCGTCCCGATTACTTATAAGACACAAGACATTTTCTTATAATGTCCTCCCGACCGAATTTCGGCCACGGTGGCCAAACTCCAAAGAGATTAGCCATCTGCGCGGGAGATACTATAGTGCACAAGTGTGTGCGCGTACACAGGTGCACTCTCTGTTCCTTTACTCTCATAGCCCGATGGGACGGAAAATCCGACACGACCGGAGAGAGATCAGGCGCAGGACCGACGGCTTAACGTGCTCTCCGAGGCACGGGGGTGAAACACCGCCAACTTCCTAACTCCGGGCTAGTACTGAGAATTTATTGTTAGAAAAACCCAATACTTATTAAGGCCCGACCCGGGACTCGAACCCGGGACCTCGTCGGCCGCAGTCGAACATACTAACCACTAGACCAACGAGGCAGTCATTATACATTATACATCAAATATAAATATGTATTATAAATGCGAAAGTTTGGATGGATGTATGGATATATTATGGATGTTTGGATGTATGGATGTATGGATGTTTGTTACTCAATCACGCTCCAACGGCTGAACGGATCTGGATGAAATTTGGCACAGAGATAAATTATAGTCTGGAATAGCACATAGGCTACTTTTTATCCCGGAAAATTAAAGAGTTCCCGCGGGAACCGAAAAACCTCAATCCGCGCGGACGAAGTCGCGGGCATCAGCTAGTTTTCTTCTAATGCGCAATAGGCCTTACAGTTTTACTAAAATAATATAGATTAGGCGCTCGTCACGGTACTGCTAAACTTTCTACCTTGTTAGCACAACCGAGATGAGTGACGTATCGATAACTCTGTTCCCATCACTAGTTGAACTAGTTCATAGAGTCGGGGGCGTGCGAACGGCGAGAGTGTATTGTCTGCTTTTTTCTCGGGATGACCTGTGAACTGTAGTGTTCTGAGTATAATATAGTTTGTTGCTCTGTGCTTCCCGTGTTTTTATTCGCATACCACACGTCACTATGGTTTATATTGATTGATTCTTGTAATTTTAAAATAAAACCAGTTTTTTCACAGTGCGTATTTTTATTGGCGCTAGAAAAACAAATAATGATCAGATTCAAATCCTGCCTGTTCCGAAATATTTGATATGTTATAAGAATAGTTTAGAAACTTCCCTAGTGTGAGAAACACTACAATAACAAATTACAAAATTAATAAAACACAAATGTGTCGTTCAAATAATTGTTTCATTGAATATGGGCCTTTGAAAGTAGTTTCGATACTGCAATAGATCGCTATACTAGACGGCATAAGCAGCCGCGTGGACTGCATTAAAATAGATGCACTGCATTAAAATAGATGCATGATAAATATGTACCACTTTTTATCCCAGAAAATTATGAGGTTCCCGCGGGAATAAAAAATTCACAGATTTCGCAGTCCCTGCAAGAATCGGAGCATTGAAAATGAATACAAAAATTTACGAAAAAGTACTTCTCGCCTGCATCCGCATCTTTTAACACCATTACTATGACGATCGGTCAATAATCATAGAAGCTACATCACTTTTTATATACGGAAATACCCGTTTTTCTACAATTCCAAATCTAAAGGGACCACCTACAGGTCACAATTATTAACCGATTTTCAAAAATTTTCCGCCATTTTGTAGCTAAACTAATACGTTCTAAAAAGGACTTTTTTTTGTAAGTCGGTTTAATTGCCGAAATATTTACAATTTAGTAAACAAACACCCCCCCAAAAAACCCGACTTTTTTACATTTTTTCAAAATTCCAAGCAAAGTTACAAGACGATTTTCAAAATTCAAACGCTCACACGTGTCTCGATAAATTCCTCAACTCTTGGTACTATTTTCATCTCGATCCTCCCAAAATCCTCGGCGCTATAGCCAAAAATACGTCTCAGGCGATTTGCATCTGATAATAACCATTTTAAATGGTAAAAACTTAAATCACGCGGACGAAGTCGCCGGCATCAGCTCGTTATTTATATTTCTTTTACATTTATAGCAATGAGTTCACGTGGTAGCTACATGATTAAGCTCCTGCTAAATCAGATATCTTTTTTGCTATAATTAAAATCTATAGACCACAATTTAATTACCGTCTTCCGATTCAGCAAAAACCGTGGGTACGAGACGATTCAATACTTATTGTCATCATCTATACAATGGCATGACAATTAAAAGAATCATGGCCTCTGGGATTCCGGAGCGCGTGGGAACTTGATTTAACGATAATCGATATTCGATAATAAAGTTTAATGCACTGCACTATACATCATCTCAGCCCATTTTTAGGGTTCCGTAGCCAAATTTGGCAAAAACGGAACCCTTATAGATTCGTCAGGTCTGTCTGTCCGTCCGTACGTATGTCACAGCCACTTTTTTCCGAAACTATAAGAACTATACTGTTGAAACTTGGTAAGTAGATGTATTCTGTGATCCGCATTAAGATTTTCACACAAAAATAGAAGAAAAATAATAAATTTAGGGGGTCCCCATACTTAGAACTGAAACTCAAAAAATTTTTTTTTAATCAAACCCATACGTGTGGGGTATCTATGGATAGGTCTTCAAAAATGATATTGAGGTTTCTTATATCATTTTTTTCTAAACTGAATAGTTTGCGCGAGAGACACTTCCAAAGTGGTAAAACGTGTGTAGTATAGAAGTATAGATTTAATCCAATACATTGAAAAAAATGCCAATATCGCGGGCATTACTTAGTTATATTTTATTACATATTAAACAGAGTGTTTATTGAATATCCTACTCTATTATCTACCAAATAAGACACATTATCGTTTTAACAGCTAATCAAAACACAAAACCACTTTTACTTTATACTTTCATATTTCATATACCATTTCGCTTTACATCATAAATCTTGCGTTCGAAAGGCCGCGGAAGATTAGCCGAAGAGGAAGATTTTCACACGATTTAAGATATATACTTAAGTACTTACTTACAGTAGAAGATTCCCGCGACTTCGTCCGTGTGGATTTATACTTTTTTTTTATTCACTACAAGTTAGCCCTTGACTGCGATCTCACCTGATGGTAAGTGAAGATGCAGTCTAAGATAGTATAGCGGGCTAACCTGTTAGGGGCATGGCAGTTATATTAAACCCAAACCCCTATTCGGTTTCTACACGGGATCGTACCGGAACGCTAAATCGCTTGGCGGCACGTCTTTGCCAGTAGGGTGGTAACTAGCCACGGCCGAAGCCTCCCAAGAGGCCAGACCAGCGAAAATTCTGAAATTATAAATTCCCAAATTGACCCTGCCGGGGATCGAACCCGGGACCTCCGCACGTTAAGACAACAGCGCTCAACACTGCACCACGGAGGCCGTCACTTTTTAGGGTACCGTACCTCAAGAGAGACTTATTCATGCCAAAAATCACGACGATCCGTTGCTCCGTTGCGGCGTGATTGGAGGACAAACCAATAAACCAACAAACAAACACACTTTCGCATTTATAATATTAGTAATAAATAGTATGATCACTCATTACATGATTACATAATTTCCTCTCTTTAATACACGCCTTCCGCTTTCTGTTAAAGTGGCCTTTGCCAAGGCCGCCTGTTGTGACATGTCCTTTAGATTTTTTTTTGTTGCATCTTTTATGACGTACAATAAAGTGTATACGCAAGATAGGCGTGCCCGGGAATCGAATCCCTTTTTAACCGACTTCAAAAAAAGGTGGAGGTTCTCAATTTGACTGGATGTTTTGATATACATATTTAAATAGGTAGGTATAAATATGTGTTTGACTCGACTCTTACCGGCCTCCATCTTGGTATCTGTAACAAAGACAAAAGAAAATTAATTTATGTAGGTACATCTTAACTTTTTTTTAAAACATATAGGCCAGCGCTTGGCTGCAATCAGACTTGCTTGCAAGTGGGGATGAAGCCTAAAGCCTGGAGCGCGCTTGCCTAGAAGATGCCTATTCACTCTTGATTTGAAGGTATGTACCTATGTTAAAAAAACCGGCCAAGTGTGAGTCGGACTCGCGCACCGAGGGTTCCGTACAAACCTGTAATAAGTTTTACGATTTATGACGTATTAAAAACAAGACGAAATGAACCACAAAACTTTTGTTTGTTTGTAGAGGTTTATTGTTAATATCAAAAAAACTATGCTAGTTAGAGCGTTGGTTTTATTTTTCCTGTAAAATATACATAAGCTTCTATTGACCATAATTATTTCAGATTTTTCAATTGATAAACTTCGGAGATAAGGGGGGGAATGGTATTTTTTTCGACATTTTGCCCGATAAATCAAAAACTATTATGCACAAAAATAAATAAAAATCTGTTTTAGAAAGTAGAAGTATAGCCCTTTCATATGATACCCCACTCAGTATAGTTATCATGCTGCGACGATCCACCGACACGATTTAAATCGTCAAACAAACCCGAAACAGCCCCCCAATCATGTAAGAACGGCTGATCAAAACGTTAAAGTTCGTCGTCAAAGTTTATAAACCATAACAGCATTAAATTAGAGCTCAATTTCGTGTATATCCATTCTTATACGTTTAGGTATGTACGATACTCAAACGTATAAGAATGGGTACACGAAATTAAGCTTTAATTTAATGCTGTTATGGTTTAAACTTTGACGACGAACTTTAACGTTTTGATCGGCCATTCTTACATGATCGGGGGGCAGGTCGAATTATCCGTTCGAGTTATTCCGTTAATAGTGTTTGACAAACGATTACAATTACGAAATTACGTTCGCCTTACACAATCGGGACACAGATATCTCAAACATTAGCTTACCAAAATATCTCGAGCTTACGTATTAAAAAGTGAAACTTGGCGTTTGGGCGGGAAAGTTGTAAGGCCGGTTATGTCTTTATTGACTCTGTATGAGCTTCAGGCGTTTTGTTTGTCTGTATCACATTCATACGTAACTCTTTAACGCAGGTTAATAATATCATGACATTATAGCCATCTATTGTACCTATGCATATACTTATTGTAAGAGTAGGTAATTTGACTGTTCCTTGGTCTACGAAGGCTGACGTTATTTGAAACTTATTCAAGAGATTATATTTTATTTTGTTTGGAAAATACACATCATATATCGGTCCTTAGTGCAGTACTCAAATTTAATTTAATACTTTTTAATATATATATTATTTTATTTATTCAAGATTTAATTTCTATGAAGTGCTACCATATAATACTAGAACGTACTTGTACAACCTATGTTACTTAAATACTAGATGATGCCCGCGACTTCGTCCGCGTATTTATGATTTTTTGATTCCCGCGGGAACTTTTTAATTTTCCGGGATAAAAAGTATCCTATGTCCTTCCCCGGGATACAAACTATCCCCATACCAATTTTCATCAAAATTGGTTGAACAGATGGGCCGTGAAAGCGTAGCAGACAGACAGACAGACAGACACACTTTCGCATTTATTTAATAATTAGTAAAATTAGTAAATTAGTATTAGTATCCATGGATAGTATGGATTTAAACGCGAGAACTCAGGTCGTTTTCCAAAACGGGTTCCGAGCTTTTGAAAGCAGTTGAACTTTCGGTAAACTACCATTAAGTTCGGACCATCTGTCACGTAGATAATAATTAATAATGATATTAATAACACAGCGCAAGTATAGGTATATTCGTACAGTGGGTCGACGCCCATGAACTTCAAACTTCAGTCTTTATAACCGACTTCCAAAAAAGGAGGAGGGTTCAGCGCGTATTTTAAAAAAAAATTCAAATAAACTTTTTAAAGTGCTTTTGAATTGTCGAGTGAATCTATCACTGGTTCCGATTGACATTCCTACCGAAAAGAGACAGCAAGAAATTCGGTGGTTGCTGTTTTTAAAAAATCATTTACATCAATGTGTACATACAGTAACCGCTGTCCTTAGCAAGAAACTCGCCAGGTCAAATCAGTAACTTTTTCAAACGTCAAAACGTGTCCTAAGTATGGGATTTATATGAAATTCTGAAATGTGACGTCATCAAAGTTTGACGCGCTTTTTTACTTTAATCGATTGTTTAAAATGGTTATTCAACATAAAACTAACATGGTACGTACATTTGGGAGATCCTTTATTAATAATCACTAAAAAATAATTTATTTGAATAGTTATCAAATACCCAATTATAAGGATACAAGTAACTGTAGCCAACCCCCAAGTATGCCCATACAAATGGCAAACCCGGATACCGTGACAGCATCTAAAGGAAGAAATATAGAGGTAGAAAACTGCATACGAATGTAATACTAGTGACTATAATAGCTGATGCCCGCGACCTCGTCTGCGTGGAATAAGTTTTTTTAAATTCCCACGGGAACTCGTTAATTTTCCGGGATAAAAAGTAGCCTATGTCACTCTCCAGGTCCTCAACTATACCCATGCCAAAAATCACGTCGATCCGTTGCCCCGTTGCGGCGTGATTGAAGGACAAACCAACAATCCAATAAACCAACAAACAAACACACTTTCGCATTTATAATATTAGTATGAAGTGTGATATATTATTATTTGACAACAAGACAAATCAGCAACTATCAGCAACTTGAAAATTCTGCCAGTTTCCTCTGTCACCCCACAGCGTTGCTCTGTGTGTGTGCGTGTGTGTCTAGACTCCATCGAACGACTGGGAGCAAACCACTCCATATACTGTGATAATAACCTGAATAAGTAGGTAATTGCCGTAATAATAACTGCGTTGCGTAACTCTTGCACTTAAAGATTTTCAAGTTAATGATTAAGTTTTTTCGAAGACGGCTGGCTATACCTATAACCTTCCCTTATTTGGCGGACTTGAAAATTTTGCAAGAATTATTTTTTTATATGACTAGCTGATGTCCGCGACTCTGTCCGCGTGGATTGAGGTT
The DNA here is from genome assembly GCA_917051295.2 of Erebia ligea. Taxonomy (NCBI): domain Eukaryota; kingdom Metazoa; phylum Arthropoda; class Insecta; order Lepidoptera; family Nymphalidae; genus Erebia; species Erebia ligea. The sequence goes on from OU785247.1 coordinate 7,455,170, forward strand.
TCCAGTTCCCGCGGGAACTCTTTAATTTTCCGGGACATAATCACGTCGCAACAGAGCAACGGATCAACGTGATTTTTTTGGCATGAATATAGTTGAGGAGCCGGAGGCTTTTTATAATATTATTACTAGATGATTCCCTTGAATTCGTCCGCGTGGATTAAAGTTTTTTGATTCCCGCGGGAACTCCTTAATTTTCCGGGATAAAAAGTAACCTATGTCCTTCCCCGGGATATATAACCTACCTCTATACCAAATTTCAGCAAAATCGGTTGAAATGATGGGCCGGGAAAGCGTAGCAGACAGACAGACAGACTGACAGACAGACACACTTTCGCATTTATAATATTAGTATGGATTATTTTTTCCATTTCATCTATCTGCTATCGGCTCTCTAGCCATAATCATATCTTAGGAATTGGTTTGCTAGTTATATATTGAGGGGTATTCCAATGAATATCCTCCCCTAGGTTTTATTGTCATAGAGGAAGTTTATCTCTCATCAAAATCCAGTACATGCCATCTTAAAAGGCGTTTTGTGTTAATATTATAAATGCGAAAGTTTTGAAGTATGGATGGATGTTTGTTAATCAATCACGCCAAAACGGCTCAATCCACGCTGACAAAGTCGCGGGCAATTGCTAGTAGCAGTATAGAAAAGTTCAATCGTAATTTTATTTTAACCATATGGGAGTGTATTAAATAGTATTCATATATCGGATATCGTATATCAGTCATTGATCTCCCACCTGCAACTTTCACTCGTGGAATGTCGTGGGGGGCCCACTTTACAACAGGTTCCATTTATATCATACTTTAAATTACTATATTTGACTGTTGATTGTAAGATATACTTTGGATCAAATAAAAATTATAAACTAGCTGATGCCCGCGACTTCGTCCGCGGGGTCAAAGTTTTTTTGATTCCTTAATTTTCCGGCGGACTCCCAAAGATGGCGGACTAGTTATTTTTTATGCACACCCTTAAGGAGGGTCCATCGTTTCCTTTGGCTTCTGTTCGCAAAAGCCAGTGGAAACAAATAGGTTCGAGGTTAGGATCTAGAGATAAGAGTACGAAAAATTAAAATATGACATCACGCGTTAAATTCTTTTTAAAAGGCGATAAAAGCATAGATTTAATTTGGTCTGGATTGATAAATCTATGGATAAAAGCTTGTTTTTTAAAAAAATGTTTTTAATGATTTAAGTTTTATTGACATTTAACTGCCTAGTGGTTAGCTCATGTTTGAGTCCTGCGGCCGACGAGGTGCCGGGTTCGAGTCCCGGGTCGGGCCATAGTTAAGTATTGGGTTTTTCCGACTAGAAATTCTCAGTACTAGCCCGGAGTTAGGAAGTCGGCGGTGTTTCACCTCCGTGTCTCGGAGAGCACGTTAAGCCGTCGGTCCCAGTTATTATGACTAACATGATAATGGTCGTTAAAGCCCGCCAACCCGCATTGGAGCAGCGTGGTGAGTGTAAGCTCTAATTCCCTCTCTCCTATGCGAGTGGAGGCCTGTGCCCAGCAGTGGGATGTTAATGGGCTGCAGTGGTGGTGGTGGGACATTAAAGCTACTTTAAAATAAATGTTTTTGTAAAGATGTAATACTTGACATAGACAACTTCTCTATTTCTAGTTGCTCGGGAATTATTTATGTTGGAACGTAGTTAACTATTATGTTCATGATTACGTTGTAATTGTAAATTAAATTAACATACTTTAAAGCTGGATTTTTAATTGTTATTACACTTCCGCAGACGGGAAAAGCTACTCGTAAGAGTAAGTGATTTGACGACCTCCGTGGCGCAGTGTTGAGCGCTGTTGCCATAACGTGCGGAGGTCCCGGGTTCGATCCCCGACAGGGTTTGGAAATTTATTATTTCTGAATTTTCCTGGTCTGGCCTGGTGGGAGGCTTCGGCCGTGGCTAGTTACCACCTTACCGGAAAAGACGTGCCGCCAAGCGATTTAGCGTTCCGGTACGATGCCGTGTAGAAACCGAATATAGGCCATAGGGGTATGGGTTTAATATAACTGCCATGCCCCTAACAGGTAAGCCCGCTGCCATCTTAGACTGCATCATCACTTACCAGCAGGTAAGATCACAGTCAAGGGCTAACTTGTAATGAATAAAAAAAAAAAAAAGAAAACAGCAAATAAATGATTATGATTGGAGCGCGTTGATGTCTAATATACGTGAAAAATGGTACCAACTCTAATCCACTCAGCTAACACACATTGAACTAGCGACAATTAAGGAGCGTGTACTGCAACTCATTAATGAAGTTACTCCGTTAAGATTAATGAAGTCACTTAACCGACGCATGCACACAAACTGAACTAACTTACACGGAAATCTTGGAAAGCAATACTCAAAAGACAAATAACTTAATCTCAGAAATTGATATTAACGATCCCAGTACAAGTACCGATACGAATGTAGTTAAAAAACAAGTTTTTTTTCGTCTATAATCATTTGAATATTTTGCATCAAAACATAAATGGTCTTCTGAGTAAAGCTGACCTGTTAATAACACATTTAGATGAATTTAATAACAATAACGAACCAATTGATGTTTTATGTATCACAGAGCATAACATGACTTCTGAAGACTTACAGCTATTGTATATTCCTAATTTTACTTTAACTACACATTTCTCCAGAAATAAAAGGAATGGTGGTTCGTGCATATTAATAAAAAGTGATCATAAATTTAAAGCAATAGATAACCTCAACAACCTAAGCATATCAAATGTAATAGAAATATCTGCTATTGAGTTGATTGAACATAACTTAATTATAGTATGTATTTATCGAGTACCAAATAACAGATTAAATAACTTTGACGTTTTTTTCAACACTTTGACTGATATTCTTGACTCCATCTGTTTTACAAATAAAAAAATTGCTATTTGTGGCGACTTCAATATTGATATCCTTAAACAAAGTAATATAACCGATAAATTTAAACAACTAATAACAGCCTATAATTTAAAATTTTCAGTTAATGAGCCAACTCGACTTAGTAGTGGATCGTGTATTGATAATTTTTTGCATAATGTCACGAAAGGCAACACGAAGGTCAAAGAATTAGCATTATCTGACCATACTGCTCAGATTTTTAAATGCCCTGTCAAAAAGTCCTGCCGTATCCCACATTGGTTTATAGAAAAAAGGGATTATTGTAAGGAAAACATGAATAAATTCAAAGAGTGTATCTCAAGCATAGCTTTCACTAACATGATGAACTGCAGATCTGCTAATGAAGCATTTGACGAATTTTATGACACTTTTACATTATTTTACGATCTTTGTTTTCCCGTCAGAAGAGTTAAGATAACTCACCATAAAAGACCGCGCTGGATCTCTAAAGGTATAAAATTATGTTGTAAGCGGAAAAGAAAACTACTTTGGAATTATAGGCTGAACTCGAACGACCAAAACAAACAGGATTTTATTAATTACTCTAAGCGATTAAAATTAATAATCTCATTAACACAAAGGTCCCAAAATACCTATCTAATTAATAATTCTAAAAATAAGTCGAAATCGATGTGGAATATAATTAAAGAACCGCAAAATAATTACCCTAAAGAAAATATTATACAAGTAAAAGTAAATAATAAAGTATTAAGTAATCCTACAGATATTGCGGAAGCTTTTAATGAGTTTTTTGTAAGCCATCCCTCCAAAAATACTAATGGTCAACTATGTGCCAAATCCTTACAAGCTAATGTACCCCACTCTTTATTCATGTTCCCAATAACAACTCAAGATGTAAATTCAGTCATTAAAAATTTAAAAAATACAAACAGTACCGGCTACGATAATATCTGTACCAAAGTTATAAAATATATTTCACCTATCATTGCGCCTATTTTGTGCTACTTAATTAATCTGTGCTTAGAGCAAGGAACGTTTCCGGATAAATTAAAAACATCTGTTATCAAACCGCTATTTAAAAAACTGCACAAAGATGACGTGTCATGTTACAGACCGGTAGCCTTAATTCCTGTATTCTCCAAAATTATTGAAAAAATTATTTATAATAATTTTTACATGTTTTTCGAAAAATATAATATTCTCGCTGCTCAGCAAATGGGCTTCAGAAAGACTAAAACAATAAACACGGCTATATATGACTTTATTTTTAAAACAATGAAAAGTATAGATAACAAACAAATTGTATCTGCGTTGTTTATGGATTTATCAAAAGCTTTCGATAATGTAGACCATAATATTCTCTTGACAAAACTAAATACCTATGGAGTTAGAGGAATTGCATTAAATCTAATAAAATCTTACCTTGAAAATCGGACTCAAATAACACAAATAGACAGGATTGATGAAAAAACACAAACAGAAACTAAATACTTTTCAAAACCTCAAAGGGTTACTCGTGGAGTTCCTCAGGGTAGTGTGCTAGGGCCACTTCTCTTTCTTATTTATATAAATGATCTGCCACAAGCAACAAACTACCCTATGGTGCTTTTCGCAGACGATTGTACTGTAATCTATACAAACAATGATATGAAAGAACATGAGAACGCAATAAATAATAGTTTAACGGACATAATGAAATGGCTAGATGAAAATACTCTCACTCTTAATTTTAATAAAACAAAGATTATGAATTTCCATAATATACGAAGTAAAATCAGTTATGATATAAACGTAAACTATTTAGGCAAAACAGTTGAAGAAACACACGAAACAAAATTTTTAGGCTTGCGAATTGACGAACACTTTAGCTGGAAGAATCACGCTGATCATGTTTGCTCAAAGTTAAATCAATTATCTTACGCATTGTACATGTTGTCGAAGAAGGTTAATGAAAAAACATTATTGGTGGCATACCACGCACAAGTAGCTTCAATTCTTCGATACGGCATAATTTTCTGGGGAAATACTAGCGAAATTAACCACGTATTTGTTGCGCAAAAAAGGTGCATAAGAGCGATATGTAAAATAAAAAAAAGGGATAGCTGCAGACCTTATTTTAAAAAACTCAATGTTCTCACTGTTACGTCGCTATATATATTTGAACTTGCTCTATTCTTAAGGAACAATGAAAATCTGTTTGTTCGAATGAATCGAGAACGCTGTAAAGATTTATTCCGATGTCCCACCCACAAAACCAAATTCTTGAGCAAAAGTGTTTGTGTGATGGCGATTAAGATATATAATAAGATACCTAAGCAGATAAGGAAATGTAATAACATTAATCAATTTAAAAATAAATTACGCGACTTTTTATTAGATAACACATTTTATAACATTAATGAATTTTTTCAGCTGAGACATTTTTAAATTTTACGTATAATTTTAGATTTGACATTTCGATAATGATTAATTTATATTTTCCTTATATGCTAGCATTATTAGATCATATTTATAATTTTTAAACATTGTTTGTACTTTGTTGCACGCCCGAAGAGGCAATGTATTAATGCAATAAATGACTTTGACTTTGACTTTGACTTTGACTTTGAGAACGAGCCTTTTCTCGAAATGAGAAGGGTTTAAAGTCCACCAAGCTTGTCCAGTGCGGTTGGGCAGACTTCACACATCTGTGTACATTATGTGGCCAACTCTCGGGCATGCATATCCGCACAATACTTGCAAAGGAAAAACAAGCAAAAAGAAAGGGCTAGCTCATTTTTTGCGCAAAGGATCAGCCTGGCTGTCCAGCGCGGGAATGCAGCCAGAATTCTTGTCAGCATTCCACGCGGACATGATCTGAGTCTACTTGAGTGAATTGGCACTTGTCCTTCCGTCCGTCCGTCTGTCAGAGCCTTATAACTTCTGAATTACTGAACGTAATTACTTCAAATATAAATATATTATGTAAACCGATGGCCTCCAGCCGAATATGGCTTAAAAAATTATAAAAATCTTTATTTGAGGGGGGCTCTCATAGAAGCGAATGCGAAGTAAAATATTTTTTATAGCGTTACATAGGGTTGCGGTATATCATTTTAAAGATAATTAGGAATAGAGTCCAAAAATATATATTTTTTAATTTTTCCCCTAAATTTGACGAAATGGGGGGCTTTCAAAGTAGAGATTTTCTAACGTCCAAAGTTGACCTCAGAACTTTCAATTTTCTGAAAGGCTGAGCCTGAAACTTGATCAATTATTTGAATTATATCCTGTACTTGAACAACAAATACTAAAATTAGATAAATATTATAAGGAAACGAAACTATTTAATTTTTAATGAGCTGCCGTATTTTTAACCGAACTTCACAATGATGTCAATAGATGGCGCTCTGTACAAGTTAATGGATAACGCGAGGTCTCAGTTCGGGGCGAACCACTAGTTTATATAGTAACTTCGTGCCCGCGACTTCGTCAGCGTTGCTAAGTTTTTTTTTAATTTCCGAAGGAACTCCTTAATTTTCCCCGGGATGCAACCTATCTCTATACCAAATTACATCGAAATCGGTTGAAAACATGAGCCGTTAAAGTGTAGCAGACAGACAGACATACCTTCGCATTTATAATTTGGCATACAGATAGCTTTTATGACGTCTAGACACATACGCTAAGAACTGATTTTTGAAAATTCAACCTCTAAGAGGATAAAATAGGGGTTTGAAATTTGTATAAAAAATCGAACTTAACGTAAGCAAAGCAAGTTTTTTAAAAGAAGCAAAAGAATTCCATTAACAATTTAGCAAAGTTAAAAAAAGAAAAGAAAAAAAAAAGAAAAGAAGAAAAGTTAAAGTTAAAAGCACTTAAAGTTTACATACAAAGTAATTAATACTAATGTTTGTAGAAAAGATTTCCTAGTTGTACCTCGGAAACGTAGTTGCATGTAGTTGTAAAGTCAACACGTCCGCTTTCTCTGAGAAGAAAGGAAAACCTGAACGCGTAGAGTGTCATTATGTAGGTATTATGTACCTACGCACTACCTGTAATAGGTTGTTGCACTGTTGACTGTGCATTTATTTTTATTATTAATGATTATAATTAGTTGCACTAATGGATAAGATTCATAATATCATTTTTAACGCAATGGAATTAAAATATAGATCAAAACGCGTTTTAAACGCGGAATAAATGCGTTTTTGTAAACTATCAATAATTAATTGACTGAGAAATTAATCTAAATATATAAAAGGCTTATCCCTTTTATATATTTAAATTTATTTTTCTTTTTAGACTTTCGAGAAATTTAGACAAGATGAAGAAGAGATATAAAAGAAAAGGCGACTGACTGACTGACTGACTGACTGATCTATCAACCGAGCTAGCTCGGCTAGGTTATATCACGTCACACTTGTTGTGCGTTAAAACACTAAACTTTAGTAGCGGGGACTAACTAAATTTTAAATCCCTATTTTCATATTTACCCCCCCTTACTGAAATTTTACCCCCTTAGAACTTTTTTCGCAAAAATCCTTTCTTAGCGGATGGCTACGTCATAATATTCAAATGCCAAATTTCAGCCCGATCCGACCTTTCCCGGTGATTTTCCTTGTTAACCGACTTCAAAAAACGAGAAGGTTCTCAATTCGACTGTATATTTTTTTGTATACGTAATACGTATGTTACGCGATCATTAAATCAAATATGGCTCAATTTTGATGTTTCTTTTTTTGTTTGATAGATCATTCATCAGAGGTGGCCCCATATAAATTTTATCGAAATTGATTTATCGCTTTTGAGAAAATCAACAAAAAACAAAATATACCACCCACCCACCCAGATAATGTTTTTTACTTTTTAGTTTAAGTTGGTACTTATAGGTATAGATTTGAACTCGGTTTTTGTTTTAGATGAAAGTGAATAATTTTATATATATTTAAGATTTAAAAAAAAAAGGAAACTACTCCACTGTGGACCTCTTTCGTGGAACTTCTGGTAACGCATCGTCACTCTACGTCTATGACAGGGTCGCATGGAGGTTCGCTTTCAGAGTGACATTCATCTCGCGCAGTTCGTCGACCCCGCGGCGATGACGTATGCGCTATGTAGATGCTTAGAAAGTATTAGCTGATATCATAATCAAGGTTATGAGAGGAATGTTTACTGGAATGCGGAAGGATAGTTATGACTTAGACCTACTCTATTTTGCCCGCATACTAGCCGAGGCCCGCGACTACGTCCGCGTGGATTGAGCTCTTTAATTTTCCGGGATAAAATGTAGTAAATGGAATAAATATCCTATGTGTTATTCCAGACTATAATCTATTAGCTCTGTGCCAAATTTCAACCAGATCCGTTCAGCCGTTGGAGCGTGATTGAGTAACAAACATCCATCCATCCATCCAAACTTTCGCATTTATAATCCATATACTAATACTAATATTATAAATGCGAAAGTGTGTCTGTATGTCTGTCTGTCCTTCTATCTGTCTGTATGTCTGTCTGCTACGCTTTCACGGCCCATTGTTCAACCGATTTTGATGAAATTTAGTATAGGGATAGTTCGTATCCCCTTTTTTATCCCGGAAAATTAAAGAGTTTCCCGTGGGAATCAAAAAACCTTAACGGGACGAAGTCGCGGGCATCATCAAGTTAAAAATAAAATAAACAATTAGCAAACCGTTTCTAGCTTGTCTCGGGTGGAATTTCTGAAGGTCTCATCTGGTGGTAAGTGACGATGCAGTCTAAGATGGTAGCGGCCTAACCTGTTAGGGGTACGGCATATTAAACCCATACCCTTTATCGGTTTATACACTGCATGGTACCAGAACTCTAATATAGGTACGTCTTTGCCGGTAGGGTGAAGCCTCCCACCAGACCAGAACAGAGAAAATTCAGAAATCATTATAAATTCCCAAATTGACACTGCCAGGAATCGTTATCGAACCCGGGACCTCCCTCTATAAAACCACAGCGCTAACCACTGCGCTATGTAGGTCATAAAAAAAACAAATTGGCAGTCATAGGAAGGGAGATTTGTTTTTTAGGGTTCCGTACCCAAGGGGTAAAAACGGGACCCTATTACTAAGACTCCGCTGTCTGTCTGTCTGTCTGTCTGTCTGTCTGTCTGTCTGTCTGTCTCCAGGCTGTATCTCATAAACCGTGATAGCTAGAAAGCTGAAATTTTCACAAATGATGTATTTCCGTTGCCGCTATAACAACAAATACTAAAAATTAAAAAAATATATATATTAAGGGGGGTCCCCATACAATAAACGTGTTTTTTTCGTATTTTTTTGCTCAATATTAAAAACGGTAACAGGTAGACGGTTCAAATTTTCACAGAATATTAACTTGTATATTACCTTTCAAAATAAATAATTAAATATCAATAAAGTAAATATTAAAGGGGGGCTCCCATACAACAAACGAAATTTTTATTTTTAATACGTCATAAATCGTAAAACTTACTACAGGTTTGTACGGAACCCTCGGTGCGCGAGTCCGACTCGCACTTGGCCGGTTTTTTCTTTTTTCGCGAGCATGTCGCTGATCGCCAGCATGTCGGTGTTCGCGAGCACGTCGGTGACGCGAATCCACAAGTTTGCCCCCTACCAAAAAGTGCTCAACGCGGCTACAGAATGATATTTCAATTTTGATTTCAGTTTAATGAAGAAGTCATAGTTTTAAGAAATTATAGTATAGTTAGGATTGTCATTTGTCACCCATTGTTGTACTTGTTAGTGATAACAACCGGAATGGCGACAGTTACCTTGCTCAACGAAGCTTGAATGTAATTGGCGTCACAGTTTTTTTAGGGTTCCGTAGCCAAATTTGGCAAAAACGGAACCCTTATAGATTCGTCATGTCTGTCTGTCTGTCTGTCTGTGTGCCCGTCCGTATGTCACAGCCACTTTTTTCCGAAACTATAAGAACTATACTGTTGAAACTTGGTAAGTAGATGTATTCTGTGAACCGGGTCCCCATACTTAGAACTGAAACTCAAAAATTTTTTTTTCATCAAACCCATACGTGTGGGGTATCTATGGATAGGTCTTCAAAAATGATATTGAGGTTTCTAATATCATTTTTTTCTAAACTGAATAGTTTGCACGAGAGACACTTACAAAGTGGTAAAATGTGTGTCCCCCCCCTGTAACTTCAAAAATAAGAGAATGATAAAACTAAAAAAAATATATGATGTACATTATATTGTCCTGCTGTTATGCTCCAAAAATGCAGTGCAATAATTAATCAAGCAACTCTACTTATGAATCTTTCTTTTACATCAGGAAAACTCCCTTCAGTCTGGAAAGAAGCAGTGGTGACACCTATTTTCAAAAAGGGTAACAAGCTAAAGGCTGAAAACTACAGACCCATCAGCTTAACAAGTATCTTGTGTAAAGCTATGGAGAAAATCATAGCTGACAGCCTGAGGGAATTCATTATAAAAGAAAACATAATCATTTCAGAGCAACATGGTTTCACTCCAAAGCGATCAACAGTTACTAACCTTCTCACCTGTCTTAGAGAGTGGATATTAAATTGGAACAAACGTCAACCAACTGATATTATCTATCTTGACTATGAGAAAGCATTTGATAGGGTCCCAATCCGTCGACTACTTCGTAAACTAGAACACCTTGGCATACGTGGTAAACTGCTTGTCTGGATCAGCGACTTTCTAAATGATCGAAAATTCCGTGTGAGGGTTGGCGATGAATTATCAAGTACCCGTCCGGTACGTAGTGGTGTGCCGCAAGGCTCTGTACTGGGACCAATATTGTTCACGTTATTCTTAACGGATTTGCAAAATGTTATAAGTCTCCCATTCTCATTATTCGCGGATGATACAAAATTTTTCGGGAACCCCATACATCAACAGAATAACATTAAACAAAATTTAAAAGCCATTGAAGAGTGGACAAAAGATTGGCTACTCTCGCTGAATGTCAACAAGTGCACTGTTTTACACATTGGGAAAAATAATCCACGAGTACCATATTTCTTAGGTAACAAGCAACTAAAAGCGGTGGATACACAAAAAGATCTGGGCGTTACCATAAGCAGTGATTTAAAATGGGAAGCACTTATAGTAGCTATTGTAAATAAGGTCAACTCAATCCTGTACCTAATCCGCAAGGCATTCTTCAACATCACCAAGAAAACCTTTTTGAAAATTTATAAGACTTATGTCAGACCTTTGTTGGAGTATGCATTCCAGGTCTGGAATCCATATTTCGCCAAGGACACAGAAATGTTGGAAAGAGTACAGAGGCGAGCCACAAAAATGCCAAGAGAGCTGAGAAATCTTCCCTATGAGCAAAGACTATCAAAACTTGGGCTTTGTTCCCTCAAAAGTAGGCGAGAAAGAGGCGATCTAATTGAAACATACAAAATACTGAACAACTACTATAATGTCCCAAAAATGAAGGAAATATTCGTAAAAAAAAGTAACCCCGGTCTAAGAGGACACGATCAAAAGCTGCGTCATCAATTAGCATCATCAAATCCCTTTAAACACTTTTTGAGCAACAGAGTAGTGCTTATGTGGAACAAACTGCCCGAGGATGTGGTGATGTCAACCTCTGTAAATCAGTTCAAGAATAGACTGGATAAGCACCTAAAGCAAAAGCACAAGATTTGATATAGGCGCATCAGCGAAAGCTGCCTAGCCTATTATATATAATAATAATAATAATAATAATAATAATTATCATGCAAACTTCCACCGAAAATTGGTTTGAACGAGATCTAGTAAGTAGTTTTTTTTTTAATAATTTAAAACTTACTACAGGTTTGTACGGAACCCTCGGTGCGCGAGTCCAACTCGCACTTGGCCGGTTTTGTTAAAAATTGTTACGAAATCAACCTTATAGTTCAAGGTATACCCCACATACTTATCTTGACGACCTCCCTGGCGCAGTGTTGAGCGATCTTGTCTTAACGTGGGAGGCCCTGGGTTCGATTCCCGGCAGGGTCCATTTAGGAATTTATAATTTTTGATTTTTTTCTGGGAGGCTTCCGCCGTGGCTAGTTACACCCTACCGGCAAAGACGTACCACCAAGTGATTTAGCGTTATCGGGTGAGATTTCAGTCAAGGGCTAACTTGTAGTGGCTTAAAAAAAACTTGTCTGACCCGGTGGTCAAAATTGGTACAAATTTTTATGCCTGTTCAGTTTTTGTTTTTATTTTATTTTTCACTAGCTGATGCCCGCGACTTCGTCCGCGTGGATCGAGATTTTTCGTTTCCCGCGGGAACTCCTTAATTTTCTAGCCTATGTGTTATTCCAGACTTTAATCTATCTCTGTGCCAAATTTCATCCAGATCCGTTCAGCCGTTGGGGCGTGATTGAGTAACAAACATCCATACATCCATCCAAACTTTCGCATTTATAATATTTATTTGATTAATACCTACTAGTGATCGCAGAAGGAGACGACAGTTAATGTACTACTTTTATCAATTAATCCTTACATTATGACCTAACCTAATGCTACGTGGATTTTTAACCGACTTCAAAAAAAGGAGGAGGTTCTCAATTCGTCGGAATCTTTTTTTTTAGACGCAGCGATTTACATTAGCTATGAGTTATAAATGATAAATGATTTATTTATTTCACGTAGGACAACTGGTGTCACTTATGAAACGTTAAGACTCTACCAGCGGTTCGGAACGCTGTTCTACTGAGAAGAGCCGGGAAGAAACTCTGCAGTTACTCTTTTCTTAAAAAACCGGCCAAGTGCGAGTTGGACTCGCGCACCGACGGTTCCGTACAAACCTATAGTAAGTTTCAAATTATTAAAAAAAAAACTACTTACTAGATCTCGTTCAAACCAATTTTCGGTGGAAGTTTGCATGGTAATGTACATCATATATTTTTTTTGTTTTATCATTCTCTTATTTTAGAAGTTACGGGGGGGGGGGGGGCACACATTTTACGACTTTGGAAGTGTCTCTCGCGCAAACTATTCAGTTTAGAAAAAATGATATTAGAAACCTCAATATCATTTTTGAAGACCTTATCCATAAATACCCCACGGCCACACGTATGGGTTTGATGAAAAAAAAATTTTTGAGTTTCAGTTCAAAGTATGGGGACCCCCAAAATTTATTGTTTTTTTTCTATTTTTGTGTGAAAATCTTAATGCGGTTCACAGAATAGGGTATTTGACTGCTTTTAGAAAATAGTCGCATATTGTTAATAATGATTTATTATAGCTAACAATATATTTATTTCGTCTTAATTTTCAGTATTTTATATAGAAATCTCAAAAATAAATTCAAAAAATTAAATTGCCGCGTAAACGCTCTCTTTGACAACATTTGGGTGACATGACTTCTATGACGTAACTATGTAGTAAAAACGTAAACAAAGTGTGTGATATTTCAGTTTCCCTTGATAAAAACTTTGTTTTAGAGATTGTTTTTATAAAACTATGGTTTACCAATGGTGTGTGGTGTGCATACTACTGCAATGTACAAACAAGTCTACAAAAACTCGAGAGTAAACTGTTTAGAAGTGTTCCAAAGAAAGCCAAGATACGGAAGAAGTGGTTGCAACTTGCTCGAAGAGACCCTATAGTGGTCACTGAGGGTCACTTTAAGTGTTTATTTTTGCGAGGATCGCTTTGATGTGAGTTTTACACTATCTACTTATCTAACAAACTATTACTAAATATAATTATATAATGGTCTAAAAATGTGTACCTACTTCACCTGTTCTGTTTGAGGTTAGACATGTCCGTTTGTATTAGCTGGTTTGTAGTATGTTTATTAAGTATTTACAAACACATTAATAAGTAATAACTAATTTAGAAATTCTAGCCAATTTATGTAATTCAATAATTTCAGTAGATCATTACCTACTTGGAACTTTGAAGTGGAATTTGCAATCAAAAACTTATTATGGTATACTTATTATGGTACTTACTATGGTTACCACTTATTGTTATGGCTATTGGTTACTACTTATTGGTGTACTTATTATGGTATTACAGTTGGAGAAAATTCTAACCTACAACCAATACAAAATGGGCTTCACTTCTCTGTCGGTCTGTCTGCTATCTCTTCACAGCTCACACATCTGTTTAACCAATTTGATGAAATTTGGTACACAGATAGCTTGCATCCCGGGAAGGACATAGGGTACTTATTGTTCCCGATAATCACAGGGTTCACCCGAATCACACATTTTGATTTGATTTTTTGACTTAATCAGTATGGATTTAGGTTTTTTTTTGGAATTCCAGAAAATCCTTTCTTCACCGAGAGAGAACCTACATACAAAATTCCAAGTTTGTAGACATTGATGTATAATTTTAGTATGTTTGTAGATCCACCAGGTGGCTGTGCAATTTGCATTGATTGTCAGTAAGTTAAGGTACTGTTTCTGTAGGTATAGAAAATTAATTTTAATGAATATTTTGTCTTTTCAGAAACCACAAACACATCACGATAAAGGAATAAACACTCAACCAATCGCAACTGCTGATAAATCTGTCCAAATAGATTATTTAAAGTATGGTTGGTAATGACTAATTGAAACAATAAAAAGCACAGAAACATAAAGAAAAACGGAAAAACACTCGTAATTGTTCGAATTTACTACACCACAGTTAGATTTTATTAAATAGTTACGTCACTAACGATTCAACCAATCATAGAGCGTTTACGATCACGTGAACATAGATCGAAAATTAATTAATTTATTTCATGTTTTATAGAAAAACAATACATTATTTTTTAGTTCGGTCAAATGGAATATTACTTAAAAATAATAATCTATTAGGATGGCAACAGCAGAAACGATATTTTTAATACAGTCAAATACCCTATACATCTACTTACCAAGTTTCAACAGTATAGTTCTTATAGTTTCGGAAAAAAGTGGCTGTGACATACGGACGGACAGACAGACAGACAGACAGACATGGCGAATCTATAAGGGTTCCGTTTTTGCCAAATTTGGCTACGGAACCCTAAAAAGAAAAGGTTACAATAAGTAGACAATACAACACATACGTTACAAGTATTACACTGACTTGTGGGTCATTGGATACGAGGCCGGTTGCTTCCATGCAACTTATATCATTAATAACCTAATCTTAGGCTAACCTAATCTACCATGTGAAGGATTACTTAAATGACAAGGAAGCTTGGCAATAATTTGCTCTAATGGCTCTGATAGTTCCTTAGTTAAGATGATTTGTGAGATGGTGATAATGAAAAAAAAACCCAGCTGAGTTTGTTGTGGGCTCTTCTCAGACCTGGGCGCGTTTGGAACCCTCGTAGCTTTAGTTTTAAGATACCGTAACATATTATCACCATCATATTTTTATGTAACTGGACGTCAATAAGTGTAGTATATCTACCTAAATTGAATAAATATTTGTGACTTATGACTTATACCCTAACTAAATGATTAGACAGAGAAAATTTATAACTTATGAGTTAATGTGACTTCTCCACTACAAAACTAGTTTTGTAATTTGTTCTCTTGCTTATGTTAAAACTACCCTCAAATCATTTTTGTTTTGATTTTGTTAGTCTAACCACTTTATTAGTTGCGACACAGACTCATGCCATATTATAACGTGTATTTACAAATTATGTATTTACAACAAATATGTATTTTCTCATTGTAAGTGAACTCTGTGTGTTCTTTATGAGAAATAAATGTCTTTAAACCGAATATGTATGTTTATATGATGACACCTGCTAGCAAGTCATATGCAAGTTAGAAAGTCAGTCTGTACAGCAGCTAGGCCTAGACCTGCTTAGTTCCGGGAGCGCCGGAAGCTGACAATCAGGTTTTCCGGCGCTGCCAACATTTAAAACGTTGCGTGAGAACAAACATCTTTTAGGTATAAAAAAGCCTCTTCAAAAAAATTCTTTCCAAAAAACCGACTTCCAAAGCCACTGTAAAGTAAAAATAATTTTGATTTCTACACACTATGTTGAAGTCGAACGGGTATAACAAAGTTGACGCGTCTGGTGCCTTGTTGTCTCTATGAAGCGAAGTGGCTCAAATTTCAATGATGGTGGAAAATTTTGACGTCAGATTTCGCCAAAGAGAAATGACACAGAATCTCAGATGAATGATAGAAACTTATATATCCAAACGAAAGTGATTTTTAAATATATTACCTCGTTTCGCTCAGAAATATAACTATCTAATCGAAAGTGGTTTGAAGATGCGAGCGTGTCTATGTTTTGATATAATTTTTGGGTATTTTTTAAATAACAGGCGATATTTATGCAACTTCGTACGCGTGGATTTTGATTTAAAAATAGCGTAACAATGCAATTACTGACTCTAGAATATAAAATTAGTAATACCTAGAGATAAAAATTGTATTTGTAATTGTAGACTTGTAATTATTGTTATAAAAGAAAATGGCGTCTGACTCATTCCTTTTAGTCAGTGAAAGAATTTAATTAAATTTAATAAGACCCATTGATGTTGAATTTTAGTCTCATTCTATTTCAAAATTCTAATGGTTTTTATTCAAATAAACTTTTACAAGTACTTTCGAATCGTCGAATGAATCTACCACTGCACGCAATGACCTTCTCGGTCATTGACTGCATGCATGCATTTCGATGCATGAACCATTGTTTTTTTAATCACTTTGACATTTATTTATTTATTTATGCATCGCACATTCAGACGACCTCCTCTACGGCGGGTGCAGCGGCCATCAGCGCCGAACAGGCCAAGAGGCGCAAATATGAAAACCTCGATGGGAGCTTCATATTCTTGCCTTTTGGTGTGGAGACCTTGGGGCCGTGGGGCCCGGGGGCTCGAGCTCTTTTTGAGGAAATTTCAAAAAGGGTTATCGAGTCAACCGGGGACCCGAGAGCTGGCAGCTACCTTGGTCAAACAATTAGTTTGGCCATCCAAAGGGGTAATGCTGCCACCATCTTGGGTACAATGCCTCGCTGCGGTGGTCTCGATGAGGTTTTAGATTTAATTTAATTTATTTTAGTTTTATATTTAATAGTGTTTGTAATGTTAGTTTTAATTTGGATTTCATTTAAATAGTTTGTTTATTGTCCTAGTTCTAAGTGTGTGCAATAAAGAGGTTATTTATATTTTTTAAGGTTGTATGGATTTAAATATGTATTGTAAGTAATAATTAAGTAGGTACCTAATTCTTTAATTTGCACGTCAACAGTGACAAAACATGTTTGGACTACTTTTGGACTGTCATCATAATTGTAGGTACAATGTTTAAAGCAAATAAACAATTCATTGATTGATTGATTGAACAGTCTCTCATTGTATAAAAACACGACAAGTGGGTTATTACGCATTTTTGAAGTGAAAACCTCTTTAGCCGCGTTGAGCACTTTTTGGTTGGGGGTAAACTTGTGGGGTAAACTTGTGGATTCGCGTCACCGACATGTTCGCGTATACTACATTCATAATTAAACTTTAATACCTAAGTTTCAAGGTTTCTATTTAAATATGTTTTTGAAGTGAAAACTACTTTAGCCGCGTTGAGCACTTTTTGGTTGGGGGTAAACTTATGGATTCGCGTCACCGACATGCTCGCGTATACTACATTCATATTTAAACTTTAATACCTGAGTTTCAAGATTTCTATTTAAATATGTTTTTGAAGTGAAAACTTCTTTAGCCACGTTGAGCACTTTTTGGTAGGGGGTAAAATTGTGGATTCGCGTCACCGACACCGTCAAGTTTTCACTTCTATCGGCAGTCCCTATGACTGCCAATTTTTTTTAAATAAGACTCATCCTCACTTTCCATCGAGTGTGGTATAATCCGCGCGCGATGAGAATGGGATGGAACCTTGTCAAAGTAAATAGAAAATGACCGTTCTCAAGTAGTGTTAGCAAAAAACTTCGGAATATTAATTATAAATTAGTTGTTTCTACGATCTATCATAGGGTTATGAAATTATACACAAAAATGTTTCGTTGTTGTAATCCTTTTAATAATAATGTTTAGGTATATTATTTTACTCATTTTCGATTTAATTGGACAAGGTTCCATCCCATTCTCATCGCGCGTGGAGTATATCGGTTAAGCGTGTGCCTATAGTATAGCAATTTTTTTTTTTTTTTTTTTTTTTTTTTTTTTTCTTTTTTATATTTTTTTTTTTTTTTTTTTTCTATTATTAAGTACCAATGAGGGTGCTTAATATAATTACAATCTAGCCAAATTATTTGACTAATAAGTAATTTTACTTTAACCTAAGCTTATAATTATCTTATGTGCTAAGAAATTGTCCAATGACGTATCTTAGTCTTTCTTGTTGTAAATAGACACTTTGTTCATGTGTTCTTTTCAGGCAGCACTATCACTACACTATCACTAGTCACTAATCACTATGCACTAACTCAAAAGGTTTTGTCCTTTTTAGTCTTCTCACTAACTGCGTAACGTCGAGCAACTGGATTGCCTCAACGTTAACGTGATGAGTATAGCAATTATGCACAAATTAGACGCACATCTCTAACTAACGTAGATTTAATTAATTTCACTTCGAAGATTGGCGAGATTCGGTGAAAGCCGATTTTCAAATGATAGCAATATGTTGTGTAACTTAGCTTGACTATAACTTTGTATTTAAACCATATCATACTATATAATATTATAAATGCGAATGTGTGTTTGTTTGTTGGTTTGTTGGTTTGTCCTCCAATCACGCCGCAACGGAGCAACGGATCGACGTGATTTTTGGCATGGGTATAGTTGAGGACATAGGCTACTTTTTATCCCGGAAAATTAGGGAGTTCCCGAGGGAAAGAAAAAAACTTAAACCACGCGGACGGAGTCGCGGGCAATCAGCTAGTTAACCATATTAATTTAATTTGTGTTGTGTCATTTTTCAACTAATTTTGTGTGATTTAAATTATTTTAATTTTTAATTAATTATTATTGTTATTATTTGTACCTACCTAAGTTGTGCTGTGTCATCTTTAATTAATTAGTGTAATTGGCTTGTGCCGTGCTAATTTTAAAAAAAACTAACCGAGTTCCGGTGGGAGGCTTCGGCCGTGGCTAGTTACCACCCTACCGGCAAAGACGGACCGCCAAGCGATTTAGCGTTCCGGTACGATGCCGTGTAGAAACCGAATAGGGGAATGGGTTTTAATTTAATCATCAGGTGAGATCGCAGTCAAAAGCTTACTTGTAGTGGATAAAAATCTATACTAATATTTCTATACACTTTCAAGGAAGGCTGGAAGAGATTTCTTTTTAGAGATAAGCTTTACCTTTGTCCACTTTTTTTCTGTTAGTTTTAAGACAATATTTTGTACAAAAATAATAAAAATAAATAAATAAATAAATAATATTAGAAACTTATAGCTGATGCCCGCGACTTCGTCCGCGTAGTTAAAATTTTTTGATTCCCGCGGGAACTCATTAATTTTCCGGGCTAAAAAGTAGCCTATGTCACTCTCCAGGTCCTCGACTATACCCATGCCAAAAATCACGTATATCCGTTGCTCCGTTGCGGCGTGATTGAAGGACAAACCAACAAACAAACACTTTCGCATTTAAAATATTAAAGTATGATGCGAAAGTTTGGATGGATGGACATTTGTTACTCAATCACGCCAGAACAGCTGAACGGATGAAAGACACAGTGATAGATTAAAGTCTGGAATGACACGTAGGCTACTTTTTATTTCGGAAAATTAAAAAGTTCTTGCGGGAACCGCAACGGGAAACGCGGAGGAAGTTGCGGGCGTCAGCTAGTAATCAATAAATATGTACCTAGGTATGCCCGGAGGTCTAAATATTTGGACAAGTTTCTTTCCGACGGATGTAAAAGTAAAGTAAAAGCACTTAAATAGCCAATTAAAAAATACCTACCTAGATATTATTACCGACTTATTTATAAAACTTCAGGAAATTACGTAAAGTATTGAGTAATTTATACATGAATATTCATTTATGTATTTTAGGAAGTAGTTTAATTCGAAGTAGGTAGAAGTAATTCGAATTTTTGTCTGGCTAATTAAAACTTTTTTTGGCTGCGTTCGCGTGAAATTCGGATTAAAATATTCATATCTGTAAGTAGGTAGGTACAATGAACTTTTTAATTATTTTATTGGTTACTAGTTTATGCCCGCGACTTCTTACACGTGGAATAAGTTTTTTAAATTCCGACGGAAACTCTTCAAATTTCCGGGATAAAAAGTAGCCTGTGTCACTCTCCAAGTCCTCAACTATACCCATGCAAAAAATCACGTTGATCCGTTGCTCCGTTGCGGCGTGATTGAAGGACAAACCAACAAACAACACACACTTTCGCATTTATAATATTAGTAAGATCGCAGTTATTAGCTAACTTGTAGGGGATAAAAAGTAATTATTTTTTAATTGCTGATGCCTGCGACTTCGTCCGCGTGGATTGAGGTTTTTTGGTTCCCGCGAGAACTCTTTAACTTTCCGGGATAAAAAGTAATCTATGTATTAATCCAGAGTTCTACCTCTGTGTCAAATTTCATCTAGATCCGTTCAGTCGTTCTGGCGTGATTGAGAAACAAACATCCATCCATACATCCAAACTTTCGCATTCATAATATTATTAAGTATAGATAAATAATTATTCTTATCAACTCTCGAGGCTAGTAAGTCGGAGTAAAAATTTAAAAATCGTCTTCAAATGTAGATTCAAATTAATTATTTATCAATACAGGGACAATGTATGTTTATTTATTTGTGCGTTCCACTTTCTAGCCTCATCTAGGCAACCTAGGTCATCCAATTAGCAAGTCATTATGACTGAAATACTAACGCCCTATCCGGATTTATTAGTATTTTGAAGTGAAAACTTCTTTAGCCGCATTGAGCACTTTTTGGTAGGGGGAAACTAATTTATTTATTTTAATATTTAGTTTTTAGCTTTTTAATATTGTATTAAGTATTAATCTATAAATAAATCTATTAATGCAGAAAAAAAAAAAACATTTATTTATTTAGATAACATAATTGTGGATTCGCGTCACCGACACCGACATGCTCGCGAACAGCGACACCGTCGCGTTGTTACGAAGACAAAAGGTCTTAAATATAAATATACTACATTCGTAATCAAACTTTAATGCCTTAGTATAAGGGTTTATATTTTAAAAAAACAATTTTTTTTGATTATATATTTTTTTTTAAATTATACTTTGTCCCTGTATTGATAAATAAAATTAATTAATTTGAATCTACATTTGAAGACTATAAATTATAATATTATAAAGAGGTAAAGTTTGTGAGTTTGTGAGGTTGTAGGGGGTAATGTGGATCTACTGAACCGATTTTGAAAATCCTGGTACCAATAGAAAGCCACATTATGTGTGAGTATCATAGACTATTTTTTCCCGTGGGAATTTTGAAAACTTATTTCACGCGAACGAAGTCGCGTGCATCGGCTATAGTACTTTAATATTATAAATGCGAAAGTTTGGATGGATGGATAGATGTGTGGATGGATGTTTGTTTCTCAATCACGCCAGAACGACTGAACGGATCTAGATGATCTATATTTAAAAAAAAAAATATTTAAATTATAAAATATATTCGTTTTTACTTCTATCGGCAGTCTATGACTGCTTTTTTTTTTTAAATCTACTACAAGTTAGCCCTTGACTGCATTCTCACCTGATGGTGTGAAGTGAAGATGCAGTCTAAGATGGTAGTGGGTTAAACTGTTAGCCGTTAGGGGTACGGCAGTTATATTAAACCCATTCCCCTAATCGATTTCTACACGGAACGCCAAATCGCTTGGCGGTACGTCTTTGCCGGTAGGGTGGTAACACTGGTAACTAGCCACGGCTGCAGACACGGCTTCTGTCATTTTTAGGGTTCCGTACCAAAATGGTAAAAATGGAACCCTTATGGTGCGACTTTCTCCGTCTGTCTGTCTGTCTGTCTGTCTGTCCGTCCGTCACACTCGATTATTTCAGTAACTACCGAAGCTATCGACATGAAATTTGGAATAGTTGTGTATATTAGTGGCCCAAAGACACTGGAATTAAAACAAATTGGAAATTATTTTTGTTCTTATTTTTTATTTAAAAAGGGGGGAAAATCGGAGGGTTGAAATTTAAAAGTGAGATAACTGTACTGTGTGGGGTATCATATGAAAGGGTTTACTTTGTACATTCTAAAACAGATTTTTAATTATTTTTAGTCATGATAGTTTTTGATTTATCGGGGAAAAAGTCAAAAAAAATACCGTTCCCCCCCCCCCCCCTTATCTCCGGAGTTTACCAATCGAAAAATCTGAAATAATTATGGTCAATAGGAATTTATGTATATTTTACAGGAAAACTATAGCCAATGCTCTAACTAGCATAGTTTTTTTGATATTAACAGAAAACCTCTACAAACAAAGTTTTGCGGTTCATTAAATTCCTTAATCGTAAAACTTGCTACAGGTTTGTACGGAACCCTCGGTGCGCGAGTCCGACTCGCACTTTGCCGGTTTTTATATTTAAAGCAATTTTGCGCTATTTGGGTAGGGCACACCTGACACAAACAAACACACAAAAAGTGTGTGTTTGTGGGTTTGTTATACAATCACTCCGCAACAGATCGACGTAATTTTTCACATTGGTATACCTGAGGACAACCGCTACCTTTTATCCCAGAAAATCGAAGAGTTCCACGGTATTAAAAGTACAGTAAAAGTATTAAAGTTCCAGGGTTACAGCTTACAAATTCGAAATTAATTGGCCGATTTTCAAATTTAAATTCAGCTGTATCGCCTTTTCAGCGATTACACGGAACAATTTATTTTTGTAGTTATTTTTAACCGACTTCCAAAAAGGAGGAGGTTCTCAATTCGGCGCGTATGTTTTTTTTTTAATGTATGTCGGTGCATATCTCCGTGGTTTCTAAACCGATTTGAAAAATTTTTTTTTCAGTGGTTAGAGGAAGCTCTCGAGGTGGTAACACTATGTTGAAGTCGGGCGAGTATTAACAAAGATAGGCAAAGTTGACGCGTCAGGCTCGCCCGACTTCAACATAGTGTGTAGAAATCCAAATTATTTTTCACTTTACAGTCAGTGGCTTTGGAAGTCGGTTTTTTGGAAATCATTTTTATGTACTAAGTAAGTAAGTTTAGTAAGTATTTATTCTGTTGTTATAATTTCTCATTTCTGTGTTTCTTTTCATTTATTGCGTGAAAAGCTAAATAAACTTTAAATTTATTTATTTAAATAGGACACGGAGATACACTGCGCTGTTCCAGTATTACAGAGGAGCTAATTCTATTACCGTATTTACAATTCTGCGGTAAACACTTTTGTGTTTGTCGAAAGCGGTAAAACTAGTCAAAAGGCTAAATATGTAGAATCATAATAATTTTTATGTAAATTTATTCCAAAGCCATGTGAAAGTAAAACTCCATGTACTTTTGGTTAACAATTGACTTATGTTCGGTGTAATTATCTATTTTAAACCCAAAGTGGTGGGAACTAAGTTATCTTTTATCTATTCGACTAGCCTTTGACGTCAACTTTACCCGTGAGAATCTATACACACTAGTTTAACCTCAGCTTCGCACGGGTGGGTTAACTTTATATTATACTACTACAGCTCAATGACGTCCCACTGCTGGGCACAGGCCTCCACTCTCGTAGGAGAGAGGGAATTAGAGCTTACACCCACCATTATCATGTTAGTGATAATAACTGGGACCGACGGCTTAACGTGCTCTCCGAGGCACGGGGGTGAAACACCGCCAACTTCCTAACTCCGGGCTAGTACTGAGAATTTTTAACCAGAAAAACCCAACACTTAATTATGGCCCGACCCGGGACTCGAACCCGGGACCTCGTCAGCCGCAGTCGAACATTCTAACCACTTAGACCAATGAGGCAGTTACTAAAGAATTACTACAAAATTCAATTCAATTCAATATCCATACTAATTTTATAAATGCGAAAGTATGTCTGTCTGTCTGTCTGCTACGCTTTCACGGCCCATCTGTTCAACTGATTTGGATGAAATTCGGTATAGTGGTAGGTTACATCTAGGGCTTTCGAATACCGGTTTTTTTCAATACCGGTATTAATACCGGAAAGATTTTTCTCAATACCGGGATCCCGGGATCCCGGTATTGGAAAAAATTTAAAATGTTTTTTAACTTAAAACTAGTATTTTCTTAAGTAAACGGCACCATAACAAACAGTTTTTTTCATAAAATTTTTTTTACAAAATTTCATAAAATTAACTCAAAATGGGAATAATTATTTCGGATTTAGAATGCTGTGGATTGGTATGTCTATTTCATTGCCTCACGTTATGTAACTCCTTCACTCTATTTTATTTTATGCAATATTTTATGAAATTGTATTTTCTTTAAATATCACCAAGTATTGATTTTTAGATTTATTTGAGCTAATGTGCTTAAGAAACAAGTTTTAATATTAGCCGAATATAAAACAGTGGCATTTACCAAAAAATATATGCAATAGTCACTGTTTCGTTTACAATTTCACCAATACCGGTATCCCGGTATTAGACATTTCAATACCGGTATTGAAAACCGGCGAAAAAAGTCCGGGATCCCGGTATTAGCCAATACCGGGATCCCGGTATTGGAAGCCCTAGTTACATCCCGAGAAAGGACATAGGCTACTTTTTATCCCGGAAAATTCAAGAGTTCCCGTGTGAATTTATACGCGCTAGGTCCACCGCCCCAGCTTCGCACGTGTGTTTTTTTATCGACTACAAGTTAGCCCTTGACTGCGATCTCACCTGATGGTAAGTGATGATGCAGTCTATAAGATGGCAGCGGGCTAACCTGTGAGGGGCATGGCAGTTATATTATACCCATATACACGGCGGTTTATACACGGCATCGTACCGGAACGCTAAGTCGCTTGGAGGCACGTCTTTGCCGGTAGGGTGGTAACTAGCCACGGCCGAAGCCTCCTACCAGGCAGGGTGTGTTAACTTTATATATTACAGCATTCAATTCAATTCAATATTTATTTATTCAATTTAGTTACACTGCACACATATCCCTTTCGGACCGCTCCAATACAATTGTGCGGGTCACAAAGTCGAGTATAGCTCAGTAGTTTTACGTTGGCAGTGGACGGGCCGAGTACAGTACGATTGTGCGAGAAGCGAACTTTTACCTACCGCACAAATTTTGTCCGACGCGCAGTCGGCGAGCAGGTTTCAACGTATACAGTTCGTGACTGATTGAGCTTCCCGACTTGGCGAAAGTAAGTACCTACTATTGTTTTATTTTGTAACTGTAGTAAAATACGAGTTATTGATTAATAAAATAATTAAACATAGGATGTTTTTGTGATAACAGTGACAATGGACAAGCAAACGCTTTGGCGTAACGGCTTAACGAACTTTATTGACACAATTGTATCGACGTGGGCCCTACACTATCTCATGTGTATTTTAATTTTCTAATTATTATTCATTTTTCACAGTTTCCGCAACATGTGTCTGGTTTTAAGCGACGCTGCTATCGCAGATGCTCAATGACTCTGGAGACGAGGGCGATGACGACGATTTGGATAACTTTATTGAAGAAAACCCCGAGTATTCGAGTTCCTCTTCTTCTGATGAAGACGAAGAAACGGATGACGATAACATACCTCTGAGTATGCTAGCAGGTTGGCAGAAGAAGCCCTTCAGTGGCAAACCTCTTCCAAATGACTCTGTTCGTGACCCAGTAGAATAAACTGATATTAAAATGATGCCGTCCGAAACAGATGCCTGCAGTTGCCAAGAGATGCTAGTAACTATTCAATCTATTATTGTGATTAAGTTGATATTACGAGTGTGATTGTAATTTTTAATAAATATTTTTGTAAATTTTATGTTTATTTCATTCATAGTTTCTTTTCAGTAAACCGTATAAAAGGAGGCTTTAGGCCCAATTTGATACAATTGTGACCCTCACAATTGTACGTAGGAAATGTAAGGCCCAGATTGATACAATTGTTGATATATGAATTTTCCAAAATGGCGGCGGAAAACCCGGAAAATTATAGCAGATTCGTAATCTGCGGCCTCAAATTACCTAAGATTCAAGTTCAAAGTTACAAATTTATTTGTAGTTTAAGCGCCGGTCCGAAAGGGTTATTGATGTCCGAAACATAAAAAAACAATCAATTACGGTATCTTAAAACTAAAGTTACGAGGGTTCCAAACGCGCCCTGGTCTGAGAAGAGCCCACAACAAACTTATTTTGATAGTTTAGTGTTAGTAGCAGGCATTCAAAATATTAATATCGGATATTTGATGAAAATGTATTTATTTTTACGAAGTTATTTTAAATAAGTAATTACTGAGTTTGTTGTGGGCTCTTCTCAGACCAGGGCGCGTTTGGAACCCTCGTAGCTTTGTAAACGTTGACGTTGAGAAGGTGTACCTACTGTATAGGCCTAACTTTTTTGAATAATATATATAACTTTGAATTTGACTTTAATTAAGTACTTACCTAGTAATTTAACGGACTAAAGTCAACGTCATAAAAATTACAATAAATTAATTTATGATTATTTTAATTAAAAAATTAAATAAACTCACCATTATTCAGCCGCCACAAAAAACAAGAATCCACTTCGAAAAAAAAACAAAGTCACCACACCAAAAAAATATGTCAAAATCACAGGTCACAGACAAAACACTATCACTATTTTTTTAATTCCTTTTTTTTTAATTCTTTTTTTTAAGTGTAAAGCTCACGGAAGGCAAAGCCTAACTGAGGTGACGAGATGTAGTAAAGAAAGCTGGGTTGCAACTTCCCATGCTTAAAATTGTAGGCCATTCTCTCATCTCCACACTGTTACAGTATAACCTTAACTACTCTAGTATTAGAGTTTATTTTTGCATGGCAAAATTTTACATGTAGTATTAACTTTTAATACAAGTTAAAAGTGACTTTGTAAACATAAAAATAGAGCTTAAATTTGTTTGGTTCGAAGTTGTTTTTTGTAAACCTGTGTCCGATGTATGAAACGCTCATATTAACACATATGTGGAAAATACAACTTTGTGTTGTGAAAAATAGAGTTGAATTTGGTTTGGAGAGAAATTATTTGTTGTGTGGAAAAGCTATGAACTTTAGAAATATGGACGTAAAACGTAAATATAAATATGGCTGACTTTAAAACAGGATAATTTTCTCTTATTTTGTGTTTTTGGGGTTCCTTAAGTTTATAAAATATTTAAAATAATATCCTCCCGACCGAATTTCAGCGACGGCGGCCTATCTCCAGAGAGATTAGCCAGGTGCACTCTCTGTTCCTTTACTCTCATATAGATACTCTCATAGTGGTAGATTTACTTGACGATTCAAAAGTAGTAACTTGTAAAAGTTTATTTGAATAAAAAACATTTGAATTTTTTTTTAAATAGCCCGATGGGACGGAAAAGCCGACACGTCCGGAGAGAGATCAGGCGCAGGACCGACGGCTTTACGTGCTCTTACGGAATCAATTTTCCGGGTTAAAAGTAGCCTATATATTATTCCAGACTATAATCTATCTCTGTGCCAAATTTCATCCAGATCTGTTCAGCCGTTCTGGCGTGATTGAATAACAAACATCCATCAAAATTTTCGCATTTATAATATACTAGCTGACTAGCTGATGCCCGCGACTTCGTCTGCGTGGATTGAGGTTTTGTTGCTTCCCGCGGGAACTCTTTTATTTTCCGGGATAAAAAGTAGCCTATGTTGTTACCTAATCCAAACTATAATATATCTCTGTGCCAAAGGGGTTGTTTCATCTTGGGCCAGGTACTTGTACAGTATTCCAAAAAATAGTATAAAATCATAGAAAACAAAATAAAATATGCTTTTTGGCAGTTTTACAGTGATTAAGAGGTACAAAAATAAAATGTTTAATTAGGTACATTTGTAGAATGGCAACTCTCGCAGCGCATCCATCCATCAATCTGACTGCTGTTGGATATTTTAAGATTAATTCACATTTCCCAGGTAATTTTATGTCAAATGTCATCATGACACGTGTAATATACGTCAATGTCAAAATGGACGCATGTTGTTGCGCTTTTATTTTGCAAAATAATTTCGCATTGTACCTCGTAAATTGAACTTTTTAGTAAGAAATAAAGAAAAAAATGTTACTATTTTATGACCCCGAACATTTTTAAATACCGTACAAATACCTGGCCCAGGCTCCATATAAATTTGAAACAACCCCTTTCATCCAGATCCGTTCAGGCATGATTGAGTAACAAACATCCATCCATCCATACATCCATCCAAACTTTTGCATTTATTAGTTTTACCTATTTTTAGATTTATAAAATTCTTATATAAAAACTTGATATTTGGGCTTCCGGTTAAAAATGATGAAATACGGATTTCAAAGTTTTTGAAATTTATATCCCCAAGAACGTCAAATAGAGAGTTTGTCCTTTAATCAAGCCGCAACGGATCGACGTGATTTTTTGCATGGGTATAGTTGAGTACCTGGAGAGTGATATGGGCTTCATTTTATTCCGGAAAATTAAGGACTGCCTGTGCGAATTAAAAACTTATTAGCCACGCGAACATAGTCGCGGGCGTCCGCTAGTATTAGGATAGATGCATTGGCACGGACTACGGAACCCTATTAAGTCGCGCGTTAAATTCGCTCTTAACTCCTTATTTCCATAGGTGCGGTTTGGAATTCGGCAAAATATTTGCATAATGTCACCGAAAGTGATAGTTTTTGCCGCTTTTTGTTCTCATTACAATAATATTTCGATTAGGAAACATTTAAATCCGGATATAATATATGTAATTACATTATTTTCACTTTTAAGGATGTGTTTATTGTTAGGAAATAGTTTTATAATATTTGTACACCACACTGTGGTAGAATACATGATACTTTCTGTAAAACTAACATCTGTTTCAACTGTATTCACAAATAAATGAATCTGAATCTGAATCTGAATCTGAACCTTTTCCTGTTATGCATTATCTTTGGGGTCCGAGTTTCTTGCTGGTTTTTCTCGGTAGGAATGGCATTCCGAACCAGTGGTAGATTCATTCGACTATTCAAAAGCACTTGCTAAAAGTCTACTTGAATAAAAAATATTTGTTCTTGAAGTGAAAACTTCTTTAGCCGCGTTGAGCACTTTTTAGTAGGGGGTAAACTTGTGGATTCGCGTTACCGTCACTGACATGCGACATGCTCCGCACCGACATGCTCACGAAGACAAAAGGTCTTAAATATAAATATACTACATTCGTAATTAAACTTTAATCCCTTAGAAAGAGAGAGACAAGTCATATGTGTAACCATGTTAGTATAGACAAATAGAGATAACGGGTAGACATAATTTTGCTCGTTGTGCGCATGCTATGGCAGGTGCTGGAATGGCAACGGTAGGTACCCTAACATTATCTTCTGGCGCCTTATTACGTAATAGTATATTGTGTGCCTAGGGGTAAAACAAGACGATTTCAGACGAGTGGCATCACCCGAAGCCTGAAATCGTGTTTAATCCCGCGGCACACACTATATTTTTCATATAATCTGCATTGAAATTGCGAGTTTTATTAAAATTGTATTTCTTATTTATTTTAGTTGCTAGGTTGTTGTTTACAAATATGATATATATAGATGTCAGTTCAGTTGATGGGTAAAATGACAATTATAAAGGTTTGAAATAAACAAAAGATACTCTGACAGGATTGAAAGGATTGCTGCTACGTTATTCAGCGGGTAGAAAACTATCACTTTCTGCCCTAGGACAGTATTCGTATGACGTATTCGTCTGAAATTGACTAGTTTCGGGCACGTCTAAACGGGCATTGAAACTCGCACTTTCAATGCAGGTTATATGAAAATATAATAGCGAGGTATAATGTTCTCTTCTAACTTCTCGAAAAAAACCGGCAAAAAATTCACTTTTT
Organism: Erebia ligea; assembly: GCA_917051295.2. Lineage (NCBI taxonomy): Eukaryota > Metazoa > Arthropoda > Insecta > Lepidoptera > Nymphalidae > Erebia > Erebia ligea. The sequence continues at coordinate 7,484,928 of OU785247.1, forward strand.
TGGATAAAATTCATAGTAGTTTTCAAGATAAGTCATAGTCATAAATATTTATTCAATTTAGGTAAGATACACTACACTTATTGACGTCCAGTTACATAAAAATATGATGGTGATAATTTGTTACGGTATCTTAAAACTAAAGCTACGAGGGTTCCAAACGCGCCCAGGTCTGAGAAGAGCCCACGACAAACTCAGCTGGGTTTTTTTTTCATTATCACCATCTCACAAATCATCTTAACTAAGGATATGGACTGAAGTCGGTTTAACTTTCAATCTTTTAGATTATCACTTGTTGATTCCCAATATAGACTTGATCTGGGTTTGACCACTTTCTTATTACGTCACTACTCACTAGTGTAATAATAATGAGTAAATATATGACCTCTTGCGTAATAAACCTGTGACCGTAACGTAAGAATTTAGTACAGAGAAACTCTCGTACAGTTTTTACAATATGTAAATACTTACGTAAACTAAGTAGGTAGATATATTGTTATGACTTTGCAAATTAATTTTAAAATTAAAAGGTTTGTTAAATTTTTGACTAACTATTACTCTCTTGCTGCACCGTATTCCTCATTGCTGAGAGTTGTGACCCCTTTTTATTAATCACATAATGACAGGGGTTTTCTTGGGTTAATAATGCCAGGGTAACTTCCGCATACGACTCAACTAATATTTCAACTCTTATAGGTTTCTAACCATTATTATCAGATATTAGTGATAATAACCGGGACTAACGGCTTAACGTGCTCTCCGAGGCACGGAGGAAACGAAAAGGCAAATTCGGACTTCCAAATTCGGTCACCCATCCAGTTACCGACTTGGGTCAACGTTGCTTAACAATCGCAAATCGCAAACGACTGATATGCGTTTCAATTTATTTCAATTTATTTAATTAAAACATGTAGGACATACAGGTGTCTCTTATGTTAGACTGTTGTCATGTTTTGATTCTACCACCGGTTCGGAAAGCAGATTCTGCTGCGAAGAGCCGGCAAGAAACTCAGCAGTTGCTCTTTTGTTTTTTTAAATAATATATTACAATACGTTACAATACGTTGTCAGTGGTCACGGCTAGGCCACTCGTCCCTCCATTATTAACTTCTGTATCTTAAAACTAAGTTTAACTACGAGGGTTCCAAACGCGCCCTGCTCTGAGAAGATCCCACAAAAACTCAGCAATACTTTCCACCATGTGACCGAAGGTTCTAAAAGAATTTAAATTTTAATATGTTTATTCCATCAGTCCACACACCTATCTAAATTCAACTTTCTCGAATACCATTTGATAAATGCTTTCCAAAATATTTTAATTTAACGACATTTGCGTGTAATATTTGTGTTAATTGTTAAGTAAATATTCTAAAAATAACTAAGAAAACGGATGAAGGAAAAATACTAAATATTGAAAATGATATTTAAGAGTTAGAAAACACATTAAAAAACTAATTAACAAGTGTTAAGTTACACTATTAATGATTTTACCATTGAAAATGTTTATCAGATGCAAATCGCCTGAGACGTATTTTTGGCTATAGCTCCGAGGATTTTGGGAGGATCGAGATGAAAATAGTACCAAAAGTTGAGGAATTTATCGAGACACGTGTGAACGTTTGAATTTTGAAAATCGGCTTTTAACTTTTTTTGGAATTTTGAAAAATGTAAAAAAAATGGGGTTTTGGGGGGTGTTTGTTTACTAAATTGTAAATATTTCGTAAAAAAAACTTTTTGAAAAAAAACAAAAGATTGACTTGACAATGTACGATTCTTTACAATCGTGCATTGTCGAGTCAACATCTCCTGAAGATGCTCCGTTTTCGGAGTGAAACGTACGTTGAAAGTGATTTGGAAGATTTGTGTGGTGTGGTGCTGTGCCGGTGCGAATTGCTGGGTGGTGGGTGTTCGCATGCTATTGGTGAAGGACACGCACTGTACCACATAGATTGGTCTGCTGTGGCGGATTATAGCGAATTAAACTTCTCGTTCATTCATTATCATGGACTTCCGCAAAGTAACGCCCGCTTCGATTCAATATTTTGTAATGTGTTATTCAAAATAAAATATTTTTTTCGTAAATTTAATCGATTGTTTAAAATGGTTATTCAACATAATATTATAACTATCAGTGGACATGGATATTATACGACTGTTGGGAGATCCTCTATTTAATAATCACTAAAAAATTATTTAATTGAATAGAAGTCAAATACCCAATTATAAAACAATACTTCTTTAACTGTAATAATATATCACATGTGGGCTTACTGCCGTCGTTTAAAACAGTATTATTTTAATATTGTTGCTGCTCTTGTTTCAGATCAGAAATATAATCTAGAGGTCGTCCGCGTCTTCGTCCGCGTACAATTTCTGATTTCCTATAAGAATATGAAATTTTCCCGCTGCGAAAAGCCTATCTATAGAGGCTTTATATACACCACAGAGGCTTTATAATTATTTATACTAGCAGACGCCCGCTACTTCGTTCGCGTGACATAAGTTTTTTCATTCCCACAGGCACTAATTTTCCGGGATAAAAAGAAGCCTATGTCACTCTCTAGGTATAGACCGTATAACTATAATATCTACCTTTGTAAAAAAAACACTTCAATCCGTTTCTTTTGTTGCGGCGTAATTGAAGGACAAACTCGCTATTTGACGTTCTTGGGGACATAAATTTCAAAAACTGTGAAATCCTAATTTCATCATTTTAAACCGGAAGCCCAAATACCAAGTTTCATGGATATAGCTTGAAAAACGACGGACTTTCATACAAACTTTCAACCCCTATTTTACCCCTTTGGGGGTGAAAATTCAAAAAACCCTTTCTTAGTGGATACCTACTCTTCACAAAGAACACACCCTCCAAATTTCATGTCTCTAGGAGCAGCGGTTTAGGCTGTGCGTTGAAATCAGTCAGTCAGTCAGGACTTTGAATTTTATATATCCATACTAATATTATAAATGCGAAAGTGTGTCTGTCTGTCTGTCTGCTACGCTTTCCCGGCCCAACTACTCAACCAATTTTGATGAAATTTGGTACAGAGACAGGTTACTTCCAGGGGAAGGACATACGACATACTTTTTATCCCGGAAAATTGAAGAGTTCCCGCGGCTAAAAAAAATCAATCCACGCGGACGAAGTTGCGGGAATCACTAGTTTAGATATACATCCACCCCAAAAGTTGGGGGTGAAAGGTTAGTCATAAAATTCAGCAATTAAGGTTAAGGTTTTAAATAATAAAAACCTGCTTGAGCTATATATAGCCTCTATAGATAGGCTTTTTGCAGCGGGAAAATTTTATAATCTCATAGGAAATGAGAAATTGTACCCGGACGAAGTCGCGGGCGACCTCTAGTCAAATAAATATTATAAATGCGAAAGTTTGGATGGATGTATGGATGTATGGATTGTATGGATGTTTGTTACTCAATCACGCCCCAATGGCTGAACGGATCTGGATGAAATTTGGCACAGAGATAGATTATAGTCTGGAATAGCACATAGGCTACTTTTTATCCCGGAAAATTAAGGAGTTCCTGCGGGAACCGAAAAACCTCGATCCACGCGGACGAAGTCGCGGGCATCAGCTAGTAATAAATATTTCACGATAGGTCAACCCCACACTCGTGGTCTATAACAGGTTCTTACTAATTGCTGTGTCGATGCGCAGCAAACTTTCACCTCTCGCGCAAGGCCGTAAGGGCGGGGTCCGCTTTCACTCGGCGTGGGGTCGCCATGGGGTCCACGTTGTATGGGATTTGTTCGACATTTTGCCCAATAAATCAAAAACTATTATGCATACAAATAAATAAAAATCTGTTTTAGAATGTAGAAGGAATGCCCTTTCATAAAAACGCTTAAATATACTAAACGCCATACGATTAAAGTAAAGGTATTTGGATGTACACAACTACTCGTATGTTAGGTACATTAATACCTAATGAAAGACCAAATCATATCATACTATTGTTAGGGTTTATAAATATTAAGAACTCATTTGACTTTAAATTGTATTCAAGAAATATTGTGTCATGATCGGTGTTATAAAAAACGTCATTATACTAAAATGTGTCTTCTATAAATAAGCTCGTTTGGCGGTATTTGAGTGAGTCTTCATCTGTTAGCGAAAGTGTAATTTATTATTATAGCCAGTTAATATAAATAAGACGTGTAAATTGTATAAAGTGTAAAATAATAAATAGTGATTGATATTCAGGGTAAACTAATCGCGTTACAAGTATTAAACGCATGAAATAAGTGAACATGGAATTATACAATACGAAGCGTTATCAGTGTGTATTATTTCTACGAGTATCCTGCCTGCGGGTAACAGTTCAGAAGTGCTAATGAACCTCGTCTTCGGCTAAAGTTAAAGGTACGTGTGAATTGATTATTATTTTTATAGTAAAAAAGCATCGTAATTCAAATCAGATTCGAGCCTTAATCAAGCAATGGCATATTGAGGTTAACAAAAACGTGATAGTTGTTTTCTTTTGAAGAATAGAAATTAATTTTTTAGAAGTAGCTAAAATTGAAAAAAAATATATAAAAACTTTAAAATATCAGCCGAGTGTAAATAAAAATAGATTGTTTCCAATTGTTTATGTGTTTGTAGTGGCAATTAGGTACTTCAACTACAAGAATTCTATTGGCAGCCTGCATATATTCGATTTAGTTTTTTTTTTTTGATGGTTTCACATGATTTTCGTTTCGAATAACTACTTCGATTTTCCGATACTTATGTACCATCGTGTGTTGGTTTAAGTATCAGGCAGTAGGTACCTGTACCTTGCCATACCTAGTACTAAGTAGTGCCAACATATCAAAAGCACTTAGTAAATTGTTTTGTTTCGTGAAATGATTCAAGTATAAATGTAGATTTTAATGTTAGTAAGCTGAAAAATAATTCCACTCATTTTAAATTAATTTTTAATATTATTTCCCAAGTTTGCTATCGATGGAATATTTTCGTGTTCATTGTATTTCATACTATATCATATCATATCATTTATTAATTGCATCCATGTAGGTATATATAAAATAAATTAAATATAAATTAATATATACATGAGGCCTCGTCAGGGCATTGCAGATTGGTAACATTAGTGTTGAAGCTAAACAATTTTACGTACTTTTATTTGTTATTTTATTTGTTATTTTATTATTATTACTTAATTATTAATCTTATAAAATGGACATAAAATTAGCGGATAGCGTTCTGGCCACGTACATTAAGGGGAATTTTAAGTTTTCTTTAGATATTACAGAAAAAACAAAAGTTATATTTGAGTGAAAGTTTTATTTAGTAAACACGTACCTACAAGTTGAAATTATCTATTTAAATACGAAGTTGCATGAAATGAGCAAGCAATAGGTAGGTACATTAATTTATTTGTACTATTGAACGATCTTTTTTTGTATCGAAACTTTTTTAAGAACAAAGCAACTCGACCAATAAAATAAAATAAAAAAAAACTCTATAACTCACTTGTGAATAATAGTAATGAAAAAGTCAGTTTGATTATAGGTGTCATTATGTGCCTAATTGCGGTGAACTTAGAGCCACTTTATGAGCAAGTGTGTTGAAAAATTATGTTACATACAGTGCCACAAAAACCACAGTCGGTTTTACTATGCACCGTGTTAATATGATATGTAAGATCTAAGAAATTAAACAATCATGCGACAAAATTAAAATATAGCGGGTAGGCTTCAAAAACTTAAACTCAGCGTTTAGCAACATCGCGTCGCTGCCAGCGAAACCGGTTATACTAAGGTTGCGGTTTTCAGTGTTAACTATTAATTATACAGGTTGCTTCAAAAAAAAAAATATTTTTTTTTAAAGTTGGTATTTGAAATTTCTTCGTTCATGTTTTCAAAGTTTAAGGAGGTTGTTCAATAGGGTTGGAACGATGAATTTGAGTCTTCTTTTGCAGTAATTATTCACAAATTTAGGTATATGCAGTCTTGGGTTTTTAGGACTTCTTAATTTTTTACTATATTGTACCTTTACTTGTTGCTTTGAATTTGGGTAATTTTCGGCTAGTATTAAATATTTGACATCTATGGGCATTACTTTACAATATTTAAATAATAAGTGGTAACTGTGTTGTTCTTTATTTTTTTTGGGTACAATAGTTTTTAGGAGTCTCGAATAGAGCTGGTATAACGATTGATATGTGTTTTATATGTGAGCCCATAGCTACTCAGTCCATATAATTATCGATTCACCTGGTGCATTACATTAATGTCGAAAAAAAAAAGGCGAAACTTCTAAATAAGAAGATTAACGATTTCAGTCAGTCTACCTTATAATTGTTACATTGCATTATATTATTACATTTCATTTTATCTACGTGTGCTTCATAATTTTTAACTACTATAGATATTAAAGATAAATGTTAATAGGTATGTCATGGGTCATGTCACGACGTCATAGTTTCATCTGCACAATTCATAATAATAGAGAACCAACAATTAACGTGTTTTTGTTTCTTTCTTTTTTCATGTGGACATGAATGAGTACCTACGAAATAAACAAGGTGTGATGATAATGCTTTGACGCTGCGATGGGAAAATACTGGATTATGAATAACACAGAGGCACGTGTATACTTGCGGTATCGGAAACCACATTGTTGCGATGGAAAAATACTGGGCTATGAATAACACGGAGGCGTGTGTATACTTGCGATATCGGAAACCACATTGTTGCGATGGGAGAATACTGCACTATAAATGACATGGAGGCGCGAATATACTTGCGGTGTCGAAAACCACATTGCTGCGATGGGAAAATACTGAACTATATGGTGAAATCATTCATTAATTTATCTATTTAAGCAAGTTTATATAGAATCATGTACTTGTTGCTCAGTTGAATAATAATATTTTAATAGAATAGGGGCCGGTTGATTCAAACCACTGGTTATCGTAGCTTACGTTAACGTCTGTTAATTTACTAGTGTTGCTTCATGGAAAAAAATGATAAATCGACGCCTTCTTTGACTAACGCTCGTTAGCGCCATATTATGAGGTTGCGTGTCTGTCAAAATGTGTTGATGCAACCCAACCTAAGCTGTAAATTTAACAAATCGTTAAGCATGATATTTAATAATTTCATGATTGGTTTTAAAATAGAACTTTCAAAACGAAAATAATGATTCATTTTCTTTTTATTGAATTAGTTAGGTTGTGTGTGTAATAGATGATGAAGAGATAAATTAATATTTGAGTCTTTGTTACCTAACGAGAAAGAAATAAATTCCATATACTTTTTTACATTGTCTGAGGAATAATGTGATTTGATAACATTGCTGTTTATGGGTAAATTTTATGTTTGATTATAGTACGGCATTGATCGATCGATCGAATTGAATTCTGATGCCCAAAATGTTGTGAATATAATGGATAATATGGCTGTGACAAAGTTATTTTAGACGCCTTCAAGTTTGTTGCTGATTCTTCTCGCTAGATCCATTTCGAATCAGCGGTGGATTCGCGGTTGTGAAAGTGCTCTTATTTTACGTGACAACACTATTGGACTTGTATGTTTTTGAAGATGTTTGGGATGTTTCTGTTTGATGAGGTTGAAAGTGAAATGCTGTGGGTTGCTCAAGTTATGTTGTGGTTGTTGTGAACGTGGAGAGATCTTTTGAGAGAAATATTTTGGTTATCGTGAGCGTGAAGGATTCGCGCAATTGATGTGTGGTTTTAGTTGACGTGAACGGAGGGGGTCACGCAACTGATATTGTGAAAGTTATAGTTAAGTAATATTGTGAAAGTTAGATATAAGTGATATCGTGAAGGATATATGGTTTTAATTGACGTGAACGGAGGGGGTCACGCAACTGATATTGTGAAAGTTAGAGTTACGTAATATTATGAAAGTTAGAGGTAAGTGATATCGTGAAGGATATATATGGTTTTAATTGACGTGAACGGAGGGGGTCACGTATCACGCAACTGATATTGTGAAAGTTTTAGGGTTACTGGTTGTAAACGTGAAGGCTTCGTTCGATTGTTGTGATCTCATTTCGATAATGTGAAGGTTACATGGCTGCTCCACAAATATCCGATTGCATAGTATTTTTGATAGTTTAGTTAACAAAATTTTTATTGAGTTGAGTTTTCATAGAGAGAAGTCTATTCGCTTAAAACTGTACTGTACTGTAAAATTATTTTTGTGGGAGCCATTCTTTAAAATCGGGCTGAAATTTGGGGAGCAATTAGCTATTATGACGTGGACATCTGGAGGTGGCTAGGAAAGGATTTTTGAAAGTGCAATAATATTATAGGAATTATTCCTAATAGGGATAACCGGATGCCCATAAATACCAACGGCAAGGTATATAAAACAGCACTTCAACCTGCAATGCTGTACGGCGTTGAGTGCTGAGCAATCAAAAAAAAAAAAAAAAGATTCAAGAACAGAAATTGCATGTTAATAAGAGGAAGATGCTTAGATGGGCGGCAGGTGTAACGAGACTCGATAAAGTGCGGAAGGAGCACATCAAAAGAAGTTATAAAGTTGCCCCAATAACGGACAAAATGGTAGAGGGTCGTTTACGTTGGTACGGACACATTATGCGGCGAGGAGAGGATCATGTTGTGCGGAGAACATTGGCACTCCCTCAGAACACGAGGCGGTGAGGGCGCCCTGCAGCCACATGGTGGACAACTGTAGCCAAGGGTATGGAGCGCGAAGCAGTTTCGGAGCAGACAACTCAAGATATAATATTTTGGCGCAAACAGATGAGAAGAGCCGACCCCAAATAATGGAAAAAGGCTAGGAGAAAGAGAAAGAGAATCCCTTATGCAATAAGGAAGGGGTTTGAAATAGGAAATTAGAACTCGAGCCGCAGAATTTTTTTTTTTTGCCACGGAACATACTTTCTGACGTAATAACTAAGCAACGGGAAAATGATTTCATTTATTTTAAAACAGTTACCTACTAAATATTCCAAAGAATACTTAGGTATACATCGCCATCAAATTTACTAACTCAGTCACGGTGTTTACAACTCACCAACATTTTATGTTTTAAAGCTTCAACATAATATAATGTTCCTCGTTAAAAAGGAGAGCGCCATTCGAATTTATGCAGTTAATTTTTTTTTTAAATAAGTACTATATTTATATCAAAATCTTAGGTTAGGTTAGGATTTAACATAAATATTCAAAAATAATTTTATATTTTGATTAAAATTAGTTAAATTGAAATGTGGTTGAGGTTTCGGTGGTCATGTTCTAATTTTGGCGATCGTTTGCTATTTCTGGTGATTAGCTAAACATTTTCCCTTGGTGGTTTTTAATATTTAGTGGCCACAAATCTGATGATAATATTGGGTGAACTTTGATGATGGATCATTTATAGGGCGAGGGTAAATTATTCATGTTTCACTGTATTTTAAACATGCAGAGTTGTATTTACTTCGAAGATTAGCGGATTAGATGGTATTTTTCAGACTTCCATTGATAGTGTCTGACTTAGTGATTTAGAGGATGGTGTGAGTTTTTGGAGACGAGTAGTGCTATCGAGAGTGGAGGTTTGTTTAATGCTAATTGTAATTACTGTAAACCCATTTGTAATTTGCGAAGTCTAGTTTATAATTTCCTTAATTTAATTTTTTTTTTCCCTTACAAACAGGGTTGTCCATTAAATACCTACAAGGTAACATAGACTTAAAAATAAAAACTTATGTTATTAAGAGGATCGTCTAGTTGTAAATTTTCATACAAAAAGCGATAACGTTTTTCTTCCAGTCAATGTTGTCCAATTTTCATAATTTTTAGAAATGTTGTAGATACAATGAAGAACTATGCTCGTACGTTTTAATTTTAAAGAAATATTGCTTATGTTAAAAGTGGTTAGCGTCTAAATATCCATATTTTTGACCTAAAAACTTCCTCGAGTATTTTAATTTTCTTTTTAAATTTAACTAAACTAAAATACTTGAATATACCTACTCGCGTCGCGTTTCGTCACTAGACGATACTCTTAACGTAAACTATTATGTTTATACGTAAGCCGATCGGTAAAGTAGCCTTAAAATAAAGTACCTAAAGTAAATATTTATTTGGTAAAATATGGTACAGACAAGATGTTATTAGGTTATTATGCACAAGCATATTTTATCGTTGCCTACGCACAAATATTGAATTAATATTTTAATACGTCAAAGAATTCAAGAATTCTTGGACCGAATAAAAACAAGGATCTAAAAGATATTTGAAAAGTCCTTTTTTTTTAAATATGGTAGATTTAATTCTTTTAGTGTATTCGGTAATTTATTATAGATCCATAAGACATTACAATACTAATAGTTTTTACATGCAACGAAATGTTGTTTTTGTATCTTTTGCTTGTGTATGGTGGTGAATATGTATTTTGAAATAAATTAATATTTTTAAACACAAATAATGCAGATTCATAAATGTATAGGCACGGAAGTGGTAAAATCTTTGTAGATTTAAATAATGGTTTACAAATTTGAAGATCTAATCATCTTGCTTGAGTTGCCCCTTTTATTGGTGCCATACTTCAATAGTGAGGAATAGTGAGGATAGGCAGTTAATGATGCCTCTGGAGAAACAGTTTTTCATCTAGATAGCGCAAATATAAATTTATTAATTTTTGTACATAATTGAAATACGTGTTCTTTCCAGTTGCACATTCTATCTATAGTTATTCTCAAAAATTTTGTTGTATTTACTTCTTCTAGGGTAGATGATTTATGGTCAATTTTCATAAATTTTTTGTTTTGAATCTTTGGTTAAAATCTGCGTGATGTTTGTTTTAGTGATGATTAGAGTTAAATAGAAATAAGTTTTATGATTGAGTGATTTGAGTCTTGGAAATGACTCCCAAGTTTTGTGGTTGTTGTGATGATTCGAGTCTTAAAGATGACTCCTAAGTTTTATGATGATTAGAATAAGAAAAGTTTTGTGATTTCGGAGTTAAGTTTTGGGGATAAGCAGTATGTGTGATGAGCAGCTGATCTTAGAGTTAATTCATAAGTTTTGTGATCTTGGAATCGATTCTAAGGTGTATCCTAAAGTCTTGAGATTTTGGAGTTCAGTTTTGGGTGATAAGTTTAGTTAATTTAGAGTTATATTGTTGAGAAAGCTTTGAGAAAGCTTGAAAAATAATGATGTAAATTGAGAAAAATTATAATTATTTATACCATCAGTGCAAAATATCAATAGTGAAACTGAAATAATGATGACAAATTTTAATTTAAAAAAAAATATATTTGTTAGCTACTTATTGTTGAGTGATGAAATCAAACTAAATTACAACAGATTTTCGATTGAAATTAAGCATATTATAAATAAAAAGCACATAGATTTCAAATAAAATAATAAAGATTACAATATGTCAATAGCAATTGGAGGACCAATTAAATGATCAGATGGCCGGAACAATTATCATTTACCGATAAAATAACTATTTTTTTATGCATTCTGCAGAGTTTCTTGCCGGTTCTTCTCTGTAGAGTATAGGTTCCGAACCGGTGGTAGATTCACGCGAGGACTCGTCTAAACAGGACGGCCGAGCTGTTAGGGTTTATAAATATTAAGAACTCATTTGACTTTAAATTGTATTCAAGAAATATTGTGTCATGATCGGTGTTATAAAAAACGTCATTATACTAAAATGTGTCTTCTATAAATAAGCTCGTTTGGCGGTATTTGAGTGAGTCTTCATCTGTTAGCGAAAGTGTAATTTATTATTATAGCCAGTTAATATAAATAAGACGTGTAAATTGTATAAAGTGTAAAATAATAAATAGTGATTGATATTCAGGGTAAACTAATCGCGTTACAAGTATTAAACGCATGAAATAAGTGAACATGGAATTATACAATACGAAGCGTTATCAGTGTGTATTATTTCTACGAGTATCCTGCCTGCGGGTAACAGTATAATATTATAAATGCGAAAGTGTGTTTGTTTGTTAGTTTGGTTCCTTCAATCACGCCGCAACGAAGCAACGGATCGACGTGATTTTTGGCATGGGTATAGTTGAGAACCTGGAGAGTGACATAGGCTACTTTTTATCCCGGAAAATTAAGGAGTTCCCGCGGGAATCGAATAAACTTAACACTAGTTTGCAATAAATGAATCTTGAATCTTGAATCTCAAAGACAGTCCAACAAATCCACGAAGCCGTGGTCACACCAATCTTCCTAAGTGGTTACGTAACCCGGACATCTCGCCCGCGTGTCCGCGTGACGTCACCGGACAGACGGACATTCCAACGCTATGTATATCTGGATTATGAAACCGCTACGGAACTTTACTTCCGGTCATAATTACTATCGTCCCACTAAATTAACTTGCACAGGTGGCCTAAATTAGGACTATTTTTTATAATTCATCAAATAAATATTATAAATGCGAAAGTTTGGATGGATGGATGTATGGATGTATGTTTGTTACTCAATCACACTCCAACGGATGAACGGATCTGGATGAAATTTGGCACAGAGATAGATTATAGTCTGGAATAGCACAGCTACTTTTTATCCCGGAAAATTAAGGAGTTCCCGCGGGAACCGAAAAACCTCAATCCACGCGGACGAAGTCGCGGGCATCAGCTAGTAATTCATAATTCATAATTTTTATTTTGCCAAATTGTGGGTAAAACAGTTGTTATCTTATAATTAGTGCCGTTCACAATTTATTGCTAGTAGCAGTGTGCAAAACTAGACATGTATTGCCTTAAATTACGTTACGCCTGTTTAGTTGTTGTTTTTAATTTTATTTTTAACTAGCTGATGCCCGCGACTTCGTCCGCGTGGATATACCAAGTTTCATCGAAATAACTTGAGAAATGACGGACTTTTATACAAACTTTCAACTCCTATTTCACCCCTTTGGACGTGGAATTTTGAAAAACTGTGAAACACGTATATGTTTTCATTCCTAACCCGCAGCTCATATACCAAGTTTCATGGATATACTCGTAACTTGAGAAATGAAGGACTTTCATACAAACATTCAACCCCTATTTCACCCCTTCGGGGGTAAAATTTACGACAACTGTGATACTAGGTCACCGGGTCAGATAACTATTAAGGGACTATAAATGACTAGCGATCCGCCCCGGCGTCGCACGGGTAGCACTAATAATCCTAATAGTCTATACCCAATATAGCCAGTGGGCAGTGGCCAGTGGGCAGGTTTTTTCATTTTAAATATACACTGTAAGAGTACGCCCCGTCCTCACCACACCTGCCACAGCCGCCCACACCAGCCCGCCATGATGTAAAGGAAAAATTCTTATATTTTTTTTTTTTAACACCTTTCAAAATTTTTCTTTGGTCTCTAACTCCCAAAAAAGTAAAGACTGTGTTATGGGAGTTAGTTAGTGCCTTCCCAAGTACATAGGTGCTATTTTTGCAATTATTAGGTTAACATGCAAAATAAAATTCAATAAGATAGTATTATTGTGACGTATGGGTGTGAGTATGTGTGTGTGTGTGTATATGTGCGTGTATGTGTGGGTGTGTATATGTGGGTGGGTGTGTGGGTGTGTGTGTGTGTGAGTATGCTAGCGTAATTTTTAAATGGTAAGTGTACGTGATTAGATACTTGAGATGAATAAATATTTTGATAAGGATTATTGATGATTAAACGAACTTACCTGTAAGTGAAGTTCTGTCCCAATTATATGAGTAGGTAGGTACGTTTCATTCGAAGAATACTATGCCGGTAAAACATCTTCGCAAGTAAAGCATTGGTCAACCATCTTTGAAAATCATAAAAATGGTTCTAACTCGGACTTTTTTTTAAAACTTTTTGAGAGGAACAATTCCACCATACATTGTTTTCGTTTAACTTTAACTATTTACATGTTAAAACATGTTAATCCATGTTGGATGGATGGATGAAAATGACAGATGGCTGTTTGTTACTCAATCACGCCAGAACGGCTGAACGGATCTGAATGAAATTTGGCACAGAGATAGATTATAGTCTGGAATATCACATTTACTTTTTATACTGGAAAATTAAAGAACCAAAAAACCTCAATCCATGCGGACGAAGTCGCGGGCATCAGCTAGTTTTGTGTATTAATAAAATGTTTGACACACATTAATCAGGTACCTACTTATGTCTGTACGTTGAAGGTGAAAGGTGCAATAAGCACAGCTCAATGAAGATGAAAACATGGAAACCGAACAGGGGAGGCCATAGAGATGGTATACGTTCCTTTAGTTTTTGTTTTTGTTATTTTGGAAAATTCCAAGCAAAGCCCATTTTATATCGTTATTCATCAAATAAATATTATAAATGCGAAAGTTTGGATGGATGTATGGATGGATGTTTGTTACTCAATCACGCCCAGTTCTATATTTAAGTAATATTTTATATTATATTTCGTCGCTTCATTCTTCAGATATATACTATGTAGTTTCCTTAATTATACAACAACAATCGTACGATTTTTAGAGATGTTTTATTTTAGTTTATCGACAAAATTCTCGCGCTTGAGCCATCTCTACCTGACTGCGTCATTCTTTTTTCGTACGTAGCAACGATCGGACGTTCCCACTTTCAACAAAGTTAATATTATTATTTTATATCTAAATAAAAAGAAACAGCCGCTGCCTCTTACAGGAAAACGGTGAGTCTTTAATCTGTCATTTTCAGCAATTTATTTCATGCCTGACACTTGACAGGCTTAAGAAATTATACTTATATTAATATTTCATGCAGTGTTAAATTACACTAAAGGTTTTTTGAGGGGTTACCCGAGAGGTATCAACAAAGGAGAATAAACCTTTCAGCATGACGCGCCTGAGGAATTATATTTTCATGCAGTGTCAAATTACACTATGTGGTATGTGGGTACTTAAACAAAACAGTTCGGTCACTTTCATTGTGGCTCTCGCGTATTTATTGCATTAATAATTATAGTTACTTAGTACTTACACGAAGTACGTGTTAAAGTACGCTAATCTACTGGGAGGTTACTAGCGAAGTAACACGACGGAAATCAAACCTTCCAGCTAGACACTCCTAGCGATAGCAGGATAAGGAGAAATATTGGCGCCCGTTAGACTTGTCTGATGACGAGAACTTTGCAGGTTAGTCGAAAATTCTATTACTAAGTGTTAAAAAGTGTTTTTAACTCGGGATTGACTGCGAGTCAATTGCGAGATCATAATTGGCTGCGAGCCAATTATGAGTCATATTCTTATGACACTCATGCAGTGAATATGTGCCACCTTGACTAGATAATATGCACATTAACTGCAAGCTAAAAAAGGTGTTTTTAACTCGGGATTGACTGCGAGTCAATTGCGAGATCATAATTAGCTGCGAGCTAATTATGAGTCATATTCTTATGACAATCATGCAGTGAATATGTGTCACCTTGACTAGATATGCACATTAACTGCAAGCTAAAAAAGTGTTTTTAACTCGGGATTGACTGCGAGTCAATTGCGAGATCATAATTAGCTGCGAGCTAATTATGAGTCATATTCGTATGACACTCATGCAGTGAATATATATCACCTTGACTAGATATGCACATTAACTGCAAGTTTTTGTCCGCGAGACAATATTAACGCAAAATGCGTAAATACATACTACCTCCATATTCGTCCGCTCACTTATTGTATTCTTTAGAGATCCAAATGAGGTTGAGCCCCATGCACAAGACGAATTCACCATTCTCTGAACAAGGGGGAAGTCGTGGAGGGTCAAAGACGTGCCGCCAAGCGATTTAGCGTTCCGGTACGATGCCGTGTAGAAACCTAATAGGGGTATGGGTTTAATATAACTGCCATGCCCCTAACAGGTTAGCCCGCTACCATCTTAGACTGCATCGTCACTTATCATAAGGTGAGTTCGCAGTCAAGGGCTAACTTGTACGACCAACTATATCAGATTCGTCACTAAGGACCGGCTTAGCAAGCCTAACACAAATTGATTTCGTTTCGTTCACAAATACTCGAGAAGTATCCGGAACACAGGTAAATTTATTATTTACCTACTTTTAAAGAAGGTTACTTTTTACTCTTATTATATTTTTTTCGTGCGAGGTAGCAAACGCACGTGCACTGTTTGTTAAAACTTTTAAATGTGAATATTTAAGTGAAATGCCGAAACGAAAACGCGAACAATAGAAACGTAATCGTCGAAGGATTATTATAAAATCCTCATCAGAGTCCCGGTATGCATTCATAATTCAACCTACCCTCTTATAAAAATATTTTTTCACTATCATAATATTGCATTAAAATACAGCTAAATTCTATCGCTTTCAAAGCAGAAAACCGGCTTATTCGAACGTACAAACGCCTGGTGATTGACCAAGAGTTAAAACGATGGCCGTCTACCTTACTTTTAATCATACCTGTGTAAGAAAAACATATCTACGATTGCATTTTTCTCAAGAAATCACAAATCATTGTGTAACTGAACAACCTGGCGGTTCACAGAGTGTTAACACGAAGGTTTCATAGAGATAAAACCTTAGTCTCGTACCTACATTTTCAGACGGTAATATTATGTAACAGAACAACCTGGCGGTTAACCGAGAGTTAACACGAGGGTTTAAATACACGCTAAAAGTTTCGTCTTGTACGTTCCATACAACAATGGGGTGTAGGCGAACAACCTGGTGGTTAACCGAGAGTTAACACGAAGGTTCAATAAATACCTACTAAAAGTTTCGTTTTGTACGTTTCATAAGATAATGTTGTATTGCCGAACAACCTGGCGGTTAACCGAGAGTTATCACGAAGGTTTAACAGATGATAGAAGTTACGCCTTGTATGTTTCATACGATAATATTCTGTAACCGAAAAACCTGGCGGTTAACCGGGAGTTAACACGAAGATTTAATAGATGCTCTAAGATTGTCCAGAGCTCGATCCAGAGCTCCTCGGGGTACTCGGAGAAATAAATATTCCAAAATTTGGTGAAAAATATAATAAATGAATAGACCTGAAAGAAACGTAAATCATTCAGTGAATGAAATAGTCAAGATTCACAATATAAAACCTCTCAGTATAAATATACATACACCGTCAGAGAGGTAACAAGAGGTCGGAGATAATGAATATATCCTTTTTATCAGTTATCTAGGTACTTTAGCGTTATATATATTCAATTTATTTACGAATACTGTAGATACAGAAAACGAAAATAAAAGCTGCTAGCATCTTGCCTCATAGTGGTGTGCAAAGAAAATTTGCAACGAAAATGTGTGGTAAAATTGCAAAAATTACCCACAAGTTTTATGTTTTTCCTACCCACATGTTCTTGGGCTCAAATCTCTAGTTTTATATCTCCATCGTGCTGGAAGCATAATTTATCATACATCCGGTGACGTGTAAGAATGGTTGACTAAACTTAGAAGACGGCAGAAAAACAAAAAACAAATTGAGAACCTTTTCCGTTTTGGAAGTCGGTTAAACGGCGAGTATTTTTACGACCGGAAGTAGACTTCGTATGATGTACCTACCTATCTAACAATGTAAAATTTCTATCGTATTATTGTTTTTTAAAAAGATTTTTCGCGGGCTAGCGGGCAAGCATTTCTGCAAACTCGGGATAATGCTGCCCGAAGCGGGATCTTAACTTTAGTATCTATACATCGTCCATATATTGGAAACAATCTTTGAAAAACCGTCATAAAACTGTCGTTATTATAATACGTACATCGTTATCACTCGTGGAAAACATACAATTTACTCCGCCTTAACAACATACTCCATAATAACTTGCTTAATGCAAAATTAAAACACTTGGTTTTTTGTAAAAAGAGTAAAGAGTATAGATCCACGCTGTCAGCGCGTCTACCTTAATAATTGACGGAGGGAAATGATTTAACGCATTTATTCAAAAATAAGTAGGTACTTATGTATATTAAATAATTTATAATGACTGATGACACATGTTTTTAGCGACATGAACAACTAGGTTGTCCATTGTTAAAAAAGTATAATAGCCTGATATCTCACTTAATTAAAACTTCTTACGTCAGTGGGGTTTAAAGCCCAAACCGACCGATTTACACCTCCAAGTCAACATTATTACTACCTAGTAGTCTATCACAATATCGACCGAGTATATGCATCATTTTTCATTTATATTCTGCGGGGAACTTATACACAGATAGGAATTTGTCGTATTCCATAATCTTGAATAAGGCATAATTTTTTGACAAACATCTTAAAATGGTACCATTATTAATAATTTTATTAAATTATGTGCCTGTAGTAGACCTCTACAACAGGACCAGAATAACCCGTTCTTCTCCCGCCGCGTTTTGAAAAATAATAATTTTCTCCCCCCTTCTGGGTAGGTTTCCACACGTTCAAACGTCCCATTGGACGTCTGTTGTGTGTAAATAAAACCAAGTACATACTGGCCCAGCTAATATACTTTTGATTAGATTATAAATCTTGCAGCATTAACATAAATAATTATTGGTTTGCATCCAATCTGTAAGCTTGTTACTCAGGAGCTGATGTAAAAAGCGCAACATTGTATTTCTAAAGTAAAATGAATACTTAAGAAAAATCTTAGACTCATCTTAACTATACGTAGATGAGAATCTCAAGAAATCCGCACATGATTCCAACCTTAAGCATAAAGCTGCTTAAAACATTACGACTCAAATAAGAGATTGGGAAGAATAAAAAAAAAAAAAATAATAATAATTATTGACATCAATAATTAGTATCTATTCAACGTGGATACAGTTCTTGCAAAAATAGATATTTTCTGTATCTCTAAACATCTACATAGTATATATCTGAAGAATGAAGCGACGAAATATAATAGATGATCAAACGAACTTCCTGAAGTGAAGTTCGATCATTATTATATGAGTCGCTTCATTCGAAGATATATAAATAAATTCCCAACCCACCCAACCCGAAACATATTTTTGCAATAACATTAGGTATATATCTCTAAAAAGAATGACGCAGTCAGGTAGAGATGGCTCAAGCGCGAGAATTTTGTCGATAAACTAAAATAAAACATCTCTAAAAATCGTACGATTGTTGTTGTATAATTAAGGAAACTACATAGTATATATCTTCGAATGAAGCGACTCATATAATAATGATCGAACTTCACTTCAGGAAGTTCGTTTGATCATCTAATATTCACACAGACACTTTCGCATTTATATGCGAAAGTGTCTCTGTCTTTAACGCTTTAACAGCCCATCTTTTCAACCGATTTTGATGAAATTCGGTAGAGATATTCCGGGGAAGGACATAGACTACATTTTATCCCCAAATATTAAGGATTTTTCGCGGGAATAAGGAAATAAAAACCGACTAAGTGCGAATCGGACTCGCGCACCGAGGGTTCCGTACAAACCTGTAGTAAGTTTTAAATTATTAAAAAAAAACTACTTACTAGATCTCGTTCAAACCAATTTTCGGTAGAAAAAAATGATATTAGAAACCTCAATATAATTTTTGAAGACCTATCCATAGATACCCCACACGTATGGGTTTGATGAAAAAAAATTTTTTGAGTTTCAGTTCTAAGTATGGGGACCCCCAAAATTTATTGTTTTTTTTCTAGTTTTGTGTGAAAATCTTAATGCGGTTCACAGAATACATCTACTTACCAAGTTTCAACAGTATAGTTCTTATAGTTTCGGAAAAAAGTGGCTGTGACATACGGACGGACAGACAGACACGACGAATCCATAAGGGTTCCGTTTTTTGCCATTTGGCTACGGAACCCTAAAAAACTTAATCAACGCGAACGAATTTGCAGGCATTGTCTAGTTTTCATAAAATGCACACCCCACTTTGTAAGTAGAGGCCGCTAAGAATCATCTCTGACACTAGCTTTTTCATAGCTTCAAGTTAGGTTTTCAATTTTCATAATTTAAACCCCCTATTTTACCCCCTTACCAAACCCCCTTTCTTAGTGGATAGTTAGGTACCTTCAAATCAAGCAAGCGCGCTTCACCTTAGGCTGCATCACCACTTGCAAGCAAGTCTGATTGCAGCCAAGCGCTAGCCTATATATAATATTATATATTTTTTTAAACCTGTGTCACTACCATTTTAAACTGCATCCTCACTTGCCACCAGGGCCCCAATCATGTAAGAATTGTCCATCAAACGTTAAAGACTTTCGTCACAGTAAAATTAACCATAATTGCATTGAATTAGAGTTCAATTTCGTCTGCCCATTCTTATACGTTTAGGTATGTACGATACCCTAAACGTATAAGAATGGGCAGACGAAATTGAGCTCTAATTCAATGCTGTCATGGTTTATTTTACTTTGACGAAAATCTTTGACGTTTGATGGACAATTCTTACGTAATCGGGGGGCAGGTGACATAGCATCGATCGCTGAGTCTAGCGCTAACTTTGGAATCGAATAAAAAAGTTATCTCATATTATAGCCCCAGTCGCCTCCACCGCCCGCTTTGTTCTGACTACATGCACCGCTGATCACCAACCCTTAATTAAACGGGCGGTTTCATTGCATAAGCGAGCGATTTACCTACTTACCCAATTCCGTAGAACAAATATTACATAGTCTTTTCCTCGAATTAATTTCTGGACTGATGTTACTTAAAATTTAAAAAACCGGCCAAGTGCGAGTCCGACTCGCGCACCGAGGGTTCCGTACAAACCTGTAGTAAGTTTTAAATTATTAAAAAAAACTACTTACTAGATCTCGTTCAAACCAATTTTCGGTGGAAGTTTGTATGATAATGTACATCATATATTTTTTTTAGTTTTATAATTCTCTTATTTTAGAAGTTACAGGGGGGGGGGACACACATTTTACCAGTTTGGAAGTGTCTCTCGTGCAAACTATTCAGTTTAGAAAAAAATTATATTAGAAACCGCAATATCATTTTTGAAGACCTATCCATAGATACCCCACACGTATGGGTTTGATGAAAAAAAATTTTTTGAATTTCAGTTCTAAGTATGGGGACCCCCAAATTTTTTTTTTTTTTCTAGTTTTGTGTGAAAATCTTAATGCGGTTCACAGAATACATCTACTTACCA
Source organism: Erebia ligea (assembly GCA_917051295.2). NCBI lineage: Eukaryota > Metazoa > Arthropoda > Insecta > Lepidoptera > Nymphalidae > Erebia > Erebia ligea. The sequence goes on from OU785247.1 coordinate 7,505,964, forward strand.
AGTTTCAACAGTATAGCTCTTATAGTTTCGGAAAAAGTGGCTGTGACATACGGACGGACAGACAGACAGACAGACAGACAGACAGAAAGACAGACATGACGAATCTATAAGGGTTCCGTTTTTGCCAAATTTGGCTACGGAACCCTAAAAACGAGGTTAACAATGGATTTTCATACACATTTTCTGCCCACTTAACACGTTGACAACGAAATTTCATACATTTTTTTCCGCCCGCTTATTATGACGTACTTTCTACCTCGTTTTCAAAATGTAAGAAGGTAATTTCAAATGTAGTATAAATAAATAAATGTAGTACTTAATAATGTCCTCCTCACCGAATTTCGGCCACGGTGGCCTATCTCCAGAGAGATTAGCCATCTGCGCGGGAGACATAATATTGCACAAGTGTGTGCGCAAACACAATATGTAAACTCTCTGTTCCTTTACGCTCATAGCCCGATGGGACGGAAAATCCGACATGACCGTAGAAAGATCAGGCGCAGGAACGACGGTTTAACGTGCTCTCCGAGGCATGGGGGCGTAACGCCGCCAACTTCCTAACTCCGGGCTAGTACTGAGAATTTCTTGTAAGAAAAACCCAATAGTTGTTATGGCCTGACTCGGGACTCAAACCCGGGACCTCATCGGCCGTAGTTGAACATGCTAACCACAAGACTAACGAGGCAGACCTAAGACTTAATCAGCCATTGATAGTATTCTAATGAAAAGTCGTTAGCCCTAAGCGATTTCTAGAATCTAGACAACATCGTGTTGGAAATTGGAATTCTAGATACTCTGCCATTAATAATGACCTCTTGACCGTTTTTTATCCACTACAAGTTAGCCCTTAATTGCAATCTCACTTGATGGTAAGTGATGAATCAGTTTAAGATGGCAGCGAGCTACTCTAAGGGGTATGGACCCATACCTTTTTTTGGAATGTCTTGTAAAAAGGGCTACATTGGGCCATACTGGCAAAGTACCATATTATACTGTAGAGTTTCATGTTTTAGAATAATAATTGATGCGAAGGTCTATTGAGTGAATTTGCACTTGTCCGTCCGTCCGTCCGTCTGTCAGACCCTTATAACTTCTGAATTACTGAACGTAATTACTTCAAATTTAAATGTACTATGTAAACCGATGGCCTCCCGCCGAATATGGCTTAGAAAGTTATAAAAATCTTTATTTCAGGGGGGCTCTCATAGAAGCGAATGCGAAGTAAAATATTTTTTATAGCGTTACATAGGGTTGCGGTATATCATTTTATAGATAACTAGCTGACCCGTGCCCACTTCGTTGGGCGGTAAACATTTTTACTTGAGATGAAATTATGAGTGTGGTTCGGATGTTACAGAGTGCTATGATTTATTTCCTGACTTCCAAAAAGAGGGTTATATTTTTACTGCTTATGTATGTAGGTATGTATTTGCATGCCAATTTGTCTATATTACCGAGTTGATTAGTATTACCAAACATATGCCACTTTCCCCACAACGACCAACGCGGTCGCGTTGGCCGAACATTAATAAAATTGTCTCGCGTATTTGATATTTTAAATTATCTCTTAAACTATGCAACCAAAAAACATACTGTAAAAATTCTTTCCAAAAAACCGACTTCCAAAGCCACTGTAAAGTAAAAAATAATTTTGATTTCTACACACTATGTCGAAGTCGGGCGAGTCTGACGCGTCAACTTTGCTTAACTTTGTGATACCTACTCGCCCGACTTCAACACAGTGTGTAGAAATCAAAATTATTTTTTACTTTACAGTGGCTTTGGAAGTCTGTTTTTTGGAAAGAATTTCTGTTTTTAACTTTTTAGTGTACCTACTTTAAATCCCCACGGCTTAGGAGTGCAGTACCCTGCAGCATTAGAGTTGAGGAGTTGGAACTTGGGTTTAAGTATGAAGTCGTTGCTTGACACTTACAATATGAATTCACCATAAAAAAATCCTACACGGGGCACGGGGGTGAAACATCGCCAACTTCCTAACTCCGGACTAGTATTGAGAATTTGTAGTCAGAAAAACCCAATACTCAATTATGGCCCGACCCGGGACTCGAACCCGGGACCTCGTCGGCCGCAGTCGAACATGCCAACCACTAGACCAACGAGGCAGTCTATAGTAATGTAGCTTATTTGCTTTACGCGTTGTCAGTATGGCCGCGTGTGCTCTACGCTGCCCGCTCCGCTGCCCGCTCCGCTGCCCGCTCCGCTGCCCGCTCCGCTGCCCGCTCCGCTTGTCACAGTGAACGTGTGTGTCTATTGAAGCGTGTCAGTGGATTATGGGCCTTTGAGCCAGTGTTAGAGGGGTGACCCACAGGGGCACATGCTATAAACGAGAATATGGGAGATTTTCAATAGTTTCGTGTTTTTTTGGGAATAAATTGGTGAGTTGTAATAGTTTATTATCGTAATCTTGTTTTTTTTTTAAATGCACATTATATCTAAGGTATGATTAACTGATGTCCGCCGGATTGAAGTTTTTTGGTACCCGAGGGAACTCTATACATGTACGAGTATATATTTGTTTGTTTATAAAATTTATTAAGTTTATTTATTTTGTGTTCTCGCATGTTTATTTAAGTGTAACCGTTTTGACTTGTTGACAAACTTAAGCATACCAGAGTTAATTAGGAAGTTTGAAAGATTTTTAAGTTTAGTTAAAAACTAGCTGATGCCCACGACTTCATCCGCGTGGATTGAAGTGTTTTAGTACCCGCAGGAACTCTGTAATTATCCGGGATAAAAAGCCTATGTGCTATTCCAGACTATAATCTATCTCTGTGCCAAATTTCATCCAGATCCGTTCAGCCGTTGGGGCGTGATTGAGTAACAAACATCCATACATCCACACATCCATACATCCATACATCCATCCAAACTTTCGCATTTATAATATTTATTAGATTCGTATAGATAGTACATTGATTTTCAGTATCTATTTTCAGTACAAAATGCATAATTCGGAATGGGTAGACGACCCAGATGGCGCCATAAGTAGGCCAGGTTCTAGAAGAAACTCCGGCCCATTTTCCAGAAGAAGCAGCATAAAGAAGGAGCCAGATAGAAAGAAGATTAGTACACCCCCGAATTCGACTTCTTCCACGCCGAAGAAAGTTTCCAAACAGAGTTTAGATTTTGTCGTGACTGGAAAGCAGTTGTTGAAAAGGTAAGTACCTATCTTCCGGGATGAAAAGTAGCCTATGTCCTTCCCCGGGATACAGCCTATCCCTGTACCAAATTTCACCAAAATCGGTTGAATGGACGGGCCGCGAAAGCGTAGCAGACAGACAGACAGACACGTATATGAAAGTATGAATATGGAAATATTAATATGGATGTAATATCGTATGTATTTCAGAAGCGATCGTGCAAATTCCCTCCCAGGGTCATATCATAGAAGACAATCAACAGAATCCTTACTCAAAACAAAAAGGGGCATAGACTCGCCGAAAAGGACCAACTCAGCACAGTCTAGAAGTAGGGAGACTTCGCTAGAGGATGATATGTCTTTGGATTTATCTCAGGTACCTTTTTGCCAACTCAATCAAATCTCAAAACATACATAACTCAAATCTTTTTTTCGAACGTTTTTAGCGCAAAGGATCAGCCTGGCTGTTCAGCGCGGATAATATGCAGCCAGCATTTTACCACTATTCCACGAGAACCGATCTATGCTATTTTTAACTTTTATTGTAACCTTTTTAGGGTTCCAAAGTCAACGGTAGGTACCCTTATATAAATCCGTCTGTCCCGCGCGCGATTTAGCGCCAACAAAATGGTAAAATCAAAATTTTAATAAAATCGTATAAATCGCACAGGTATCAGATTTCGAAGATCTAAGCTTGAAATACTGTTTAAAAGACAAACTTGGTCCTCTCGCGACGTCTACACCCAAGAAGCTCTGTCAAAAGGCCAGAAGCTTCCAGACACCCAGCTCTCACCAGAAGGAGCCTAGAAGGGTATTGGAGTCTAAGAAGAGCAGGGAGAGCGTCATGTCTTCTAGAGATAGCGTTTATAAGACATCTTCTAGTGGGACTTACAGGTTAGTTTTTTTTAACTGTTATAACAAGAAACTTTATTGACCGAGCGAAGCGAAGGTCTCTGAGTCTACTTGGGTGAATTGGCACTTGTCCGTCCGTCCGTCCGTCCGTCTGTCAGAGCCTTATAACTTCTGAATTACTGAACGTAATTACTTCAAATTTCAATATAATATGTAAACCGATAGCATCCCGCCGAATATGGCTTAAAAAGTTATAAAAATCTTTATTTCAGGGGGGCTCTCATAGAAGCGAATGCGAAGTAAAATATTTTTTGTAGCGTTACATAGGGTTGCGGTATATCATTTTAAAGATAATTAGGAATAGAGTCCAAAAATATTTTTTTTTTAATTTTTCCCCTAAAATTGACGAAATAGGGGGCTTTCAAAGTGGCGATTTTCTAACGTCCAAAGTTGACCTCAGAACTCTCAATTTTCTGAACTCTCAAGCCTGAAACTTGATCAATTATTTGAATTATATCCTGTACTTGAACAACAAATACTAAAATTAAATAAATATTATAAGGAAACGAAATTATTTAAGATTTAATGATGATGATATTTTTAACAGAACTTCACAATGATGTCAATAGATGGCGCTCTGTGATACCGCGAGGTCTCAGTTCGGGGCGAACCACTAGTATTTTAAGACTAACATATTACACTAGCATAAGCCCGCGACTTCGTCCGCGTAAAATAAGTTTTTTTAATTCCCAGGGGAACTCCCCAATTTTTATCACTCGCTTTCTATTGGTACCAGAATTTTTAAAATCGGTTCAGTAGATTCAGTGATTATCCCCTACAACCGCACAAACTCACAAACTTTACCTCTTTATAATATTAGTAGCCATATCCATACTAATATTATAAATGCGAAAGTGTGTCTGTCTGTCTGTCTGCTACGCTTTCCCGGCCCATCTTTTCAGCCGATTTTGCTGAAATTTGGTATAGAGGTACTTAGGTTATATCCCGGGTAAGGACATAGGTAGGCTACTTTTTATCACGGAAAATTAAGGAGTTCCCGCGGGAATCAAAAACCTTAATCCACGCGGACGAAGTCGCGGGCATCATCTAGTAGATAATATACCGGAGTATGGAATATCATTGTTAACCCGAATAAACGAATATAAAAAATTTATAATATGTACCTACTTATACTAAAATCTATTAAACTAACTATAAAATCCTTCCTATTTTGTGGAGTCCATTTTATCAGAACCTATACCCCTAACCTGTTAGGGTATGACAATAGCCCTAACAGGGAATGACATACGAACTAGCTGACGCCCGCGACATCGTCCGCGTCAAATAAGGTTTTTTAAATTCCCGCGGGAACTCCTAAATTTTTCGGGATAAAAAGTAGCCTATGTCACTCTCCAGGCCCTCAAGTATACCCATGCAAAAAATCACGTCGATCCGTTGCTCTGTTGCGGCGTGATTGACCAATAAACCAACAAACAAACACACTTTCGCATTTATAATATTAACTAGGTATGATAGGTACCTACCCCTAATTGGTTTCTTACACGGTATCGTACTGGAATGCTAAATTGCTAAGCGGTGTGACTTTACCCGTAGGTTAGTAACTAGCCACGGCCGAAGCCTCCTACCAGACCCAGACCAGAGAGATTCAGAAATTGTAAATTCTCATATTGACCCTGCCGGGGTTCGAACCCGGAACCTCCCACTTATAAGACCATAGCGCTTACCTGTGCGCAAGGTAGGTCGACTAGAATCGATGGATGTCAAAGTCTTAAAATAATCTTCAATGTGTCTTCTGGGAGTTTATTATAAAAACCGGCCAAGTGCGAGTCGGACTCGCGCACCGAGGGTTCCGTACAAACCTGTAGTAAGTTTTAAATTATTAAAAAAAAAACTACTTACTAGATCTCGTTCAAACCAATTTTCGGTGGAAGTTTGCATGATAATGTACATCATATATTTTTTTTAGTTTTATCATTCTCTTATTTTAGAAGTTACAGGGGGGGGGGACACACATTTTACCACTTTGGAAGTGTCTCTCGTGCAAACTATTCAGTTTAGAAAAAAATGATATTAGAAACCTCAATATCATTTTTGAAGACCTATCCATAGATACCCCACACGTATGGGTTTGATGAAAAAAAAATTTTTGAGTTTCAGTTCTAAGTATGGGGAACCTCCAAAATTTATTGTTTTTTTTCTATTTTTGTAAGAAAATCTTAATTCGGTTCACAGAATACATCTACTTACCAAGTTTCAACAGTATAGTTGTTATAGTTTCGGAAAAAAGTGGCTGTGACATACGGACGGACACACAGACAGACAGACATGACGAATCTATAAGGGTTCCGTTTTTGCCAAAGGGTTTGTTTCATCTTGGGCCAGGTAGTACAGTATTCCAAAAAATAGTATAAAATCATAGAAAACAAAATAAAATATGCTTTTTGGCAGTTTTACAGTGATTAAGAGGTACAAAAATAAAATGTTTAATTAGGTACATTTGTAGAATAGCAATTAACTCTTGCAGCGCATCCATCCATTAATCTGACTGCTGTTGGATATTTTAAGGTTAATTCACATTTCCCAGGTAATTTTATGTCAAATGTCATCATGACACGTGTAATATACGTCAATGTCAAAATGGACGCATGTTGTTGCGCTTTTATTTTGCAAAATAATTTCGCATTATACCTCGTAAATTGAACTTTTTAGTAAGAAATAAAGAAAAAAATGTTACTATTATATGACCCCGAACATTTTGAAATACCGTACAAATACCTGGCCCAGGCTCCATATAAATTTGAAACAACCCCTTTGGCTACGGAACCCTAAAAACGTATACCGTTACCGACAAATGAGGTTATTATCACTAACATGTTAATAGTCGTCAAAGCCCGCCAACCCGCATTGGACCTCTAATTCCCCCTCTCCTATGAGAGTGGAGGCCTGTGCCCAGCAGTGGGACGTTAATGGGCTGAAGTGGAAATGTTGATGTTATTCCAGTATCCACTCCAGCAGACGCCCAGTCAGCACAGAGCTGGACTATTCGTCCATGTCTCCGGAATACTCCGCCGCGTCGTCTGGTGATAGCGTAGCTGGCGTGGCTGACACCCTGGTGTCTCCGCGCAGCCAGGATCTGCAGGACAGGTGACTGGTCTATGGTTCATGTATTCATGTATGTACTATAATTAAATTGAACTTAGTAAGTGACACTACGCGTATACTTTAATCCTATACAAGTATGTATCAGCCTTCCTAGTTATTGTCCATTTTTGGTAACCATAACGCGTCTTTCAGCGGCGATAAGTACCTAATCAGTTTCCCAGCCGCATGCAGGCAGACTGGCAGTTTTTACCAGAGGAATAGAATAGAATAGAATATAATAGAAAGATGTTTATTTCCCTAGTTCATATGTTACAATATGTCCAGCAGGGCGATGGTTTATTCGGCCTTTGGGTTTTACCAGAGGAGAGCCCCACACCCACCAAATAATGAATCGGCCTTCCTAGCGATAGTTACCAATTACCAAAAGTACAGATATCTCTCATAATAATAGAATCCAGGATTTCTGAGCCAATTCGGTTCATCTTCGAAGCCACGTGTAATAGAAGGTGGGTCAGGATGGAAAATAATAACTAATCCGTATTTCACTTTACACAATTATTTATATTAACTACTTGAAAGCTGTGCTCGGGACGAGTGCTACAAAAGGTATGGCTTGAGTCACTCCAAATACAATATCACCGGCCCCAAGTTACAATAATCATATTTCAGTTAACCTAAACAAAACTTATCTTACACTAAGCCGAAATAATCACAAAGGAAATAATAAAAGCTCCGAACTGTGAACGCGATCTCAACGTGTAACATAAACATCTCTATAAGTCGCTAAAACAAAGGCCCATTGATAGGTACTTACTAATAACTACGCAACTCGCAAGATCGGGCAAAGTATAAACATACGGTCAGAACATTAATGAGGCCCAACAATAGCCGCTATGAAGAATTCTATAACATTCGGCCTTCCTGCAATCGCGTCGTGTCTCACGGCGCTCAATGTAGTTTGTCCTCTGGCACCTGCGACAAAAAAAAAACGCAGTAATTGCCATTTGTAGCAAAACACTAAAATGCTTAAGCAAGGATTCACAATATAAACCTATTATCACACAGTTTTACTCATCATGTCACACAGTTATACATAATACAGTGCAAAGCTTATCACACAGCAGCTATGCATTTCACACAGTGTTCTGGATCAGTCTACCACACAGTAAGTTTAAAGAGTCGTTTTAAAATTATATTTGTTCACATAGTGTAGACTGTAGAGCATGTATCACACAGCTATGCTCTACACATGGTGCAGGACGTATCACACAGTTATGCTTTTTCACACAGTCTAATCGATTTATCATGCACGATCAGACAGTAGGTGCGCTATTTATTTATCACACAGTATTCACACAGCTATTTATTTATCACACAGTATTCACACAGCTAATAAGCTCCATAATTATCTGTCTTTACATAAATTTTATTACTGGTACATGTCACTCAGATTTACGTTCACATAGCTTATTTCATATTACGTATTAGAGTGGGACAAAATAACGGTTCTCTGGTATAGTTTCCAATTCGCATTACTTTATTAATAATAATATAATAATTCTACATATTCGCCGTTTGTTCTGTGCATATCACATTATTATTTGAAATGATTAAGATTATTATTTAAGATGTTTAACTTTCTAACAAATCAATTAGGTCGTCTCTATCTATCTCACTATTGCTACCAGAGCTATCATCGTCAGACACTGCTGGCTTATACGGTCGAAGAGCTTCACCTGGAACTACAGCGTTAAACCTTCTGTAACCCTTCATACCTTTAATACTGACAATCGTGTAACGGTCTAATGAGTGGTTGGCCGCACAAACTTTATAAGGACCCGTATAGAGACCATTTAATTTTCTTACCACTTTAGCATTTGCATCTCTAGCTATTCCGCCTCTCCATAGAACGAGCTGCCCTACAGTATACTTATTGCATTTCTTATGTTTGCGATCAAATCTGCTCTTCATTAGCGTCATATTACGATCTATACGTAATTTAGCAGTGGCCCTACGCGCCTGCATTTCTTCTTGCTGGGTATTGTAATTATCTGAATCGGTACTAGGGTAAGCTGGCAGACGAGAGTTCCCGTGGCCGAACATGAGTTTAAAGGGTGAAATGCCTGTCGTGGTGTTGGGAGTGTTGTTGATGCCCCATACAACATCTGACAGCTTATCATCCCATGTGCACTCACTCTCAGATGTTGAATTGAGACCATTTAGAAGCGTGCGGTTTACGCGTTCCACTTGTCCGTTTGATCGAGGGCTCGCTATAGCATTAAGAACATGTTTAAATTGAGTTTCTTCCGCGAATTGTTTAAAATATCTGCTTGTGAATGCTTTTCCTCTATCCGTCACAACTCTGTGAGGAAATCCAAACAAATTGAAAACGTCTTTAAGTAGTCTGATCGTTTCAATTGAACTACAACTTTTGGCGGGCTTGGCAAATACAAATTTTGTAAATGAATCGATAATTACAAGGACGTATGTGTGCCCTTTTCGTGTCTTGGCGAATGGGCCGAGATGGTCTGCATGTAGTGTGTGCATAGGAACAGGTTCCTTGTTAATGGGATGCAATTCCCCTTGTTGTTTACCATGGTCACCTTTACCGTAAGCGCATTGTAAGCAAGAGTTAATATACTTGCGTATGAAACGCGTCATGCCTGGGAACCAGAATTGCTCTTTGATAACTTGTTCACATCGATTGAAACCTGGGTGGCCTATCTGATCGTGGAACTTCTGGAGCAAGCTATATTTAGCGGTTTTCGGAATCACGAATCGTTCGCCTGTTAGCGTTTTTCTGAACAAGACATCGTTTTTAATCATGTAATTATTTGTGATATCTCTATTGGTCGTACCTTCTCGAATTTGAGTGAATATATTCTGAATATTATCATCTTGCAATTGTAGAGTCAGTAACCAATCTGCATCATCGATGAGAAGTACAGTATTTATGACAGGATTCCTGCTCAAGGCATCTACGTGTTTCATCCGTTCGCCTGGCCGGTATTCTATCTCCAAATCAAAGTCTTGAATGGTGAGCCACCAGCGTGCTATACGTGGAATTAAGTCCTTTTTCTGCAGAGTCGTGCGTAATGCCGCGCAATCCGTAACTACTTTGACATGGATGCCTGACAGGTAAATTCTGAATCGCTTCAATGACTCTACTACGGCAAGAGTTTCAAGTTCATAGCTGTGGTAAAATTGCTCTTCTTGACTTGTGACCCTACTATAATACGTTATTGGTTTTAAACAACCATCATCTCCCCGTTGTAAGAGAATTCCTCCCAGACCTAGCTTACTTGCATCGGTATGGAGTTCAGTTTCTGCATTTCTATCATAAATACCTAATATCGGACGCTCTATAAGTTTCTGCTTAAGAGTTTCGAATGCAAGCTGTTGTTTCGGTCCCCATCGCCAGTCAGTTTCTTTTTTGGTCAATTCTGTCAAAGGTCTTGCAATTTCAGCAAAACCACGAATGAATTTTCTAAAGTAAGACGTTAAGCCGATGAATTGCCTTATCTCATGAACATTTCTTGGCGCTTTATATTCGGCAACACATTTTATTTTCGCTTGACCGGGCTGTATTGTACCGGCTGTAATCTCATGACCCAGATAGTTAGTGCTCTTCTTGAGGAAAGAACACTTCTTCAAGTTTAATTTTAAATTTGCATCAGTAAGTATTTGCAAAACCCTTTCTAACAGCTTCAGTCCTTCTTCTATGGATATAGAAGGAATCATAACATCATCTAAATACAGCGCTATTTCTTCCTTGACATTACGTAAAATCATGCGTATTAATCGAGAAAATACAGCTGGTGCATTGGCAAGGCCAAACGGCATTTTTAAGAATTCAAACTGCCCCGAAGGTGTTACGAAAGCAGTTTTATTTATAGAGTCTGCAGCCATAGGTACCTGATAATAGCCCTGCGCAAGATCTAAAGTAGTGAAATAAGATTTTCCACTCAAACGTGTTAACTGGTCTTCTATATGAGGTAAGGGGAAACGATCTTTTATAGTTCGTGCATTCAAGGCACGATAATCGACACACAACCGATAGTCCCCCCCTTTTTTCTTCACTAGCACTACAGGACTGGCATATTCTGACATAGATTCTCGCACAATGCCTGCATCGATAAGATCTTGAACTTTGTCATTCACAATGTCATTTTCTTTGAACGATAGCCTGTAGGGTTTAAAGTATACGGGTTGATCTAATGTAGTCTGAATATTCATTTCCATTAAATTAGTACATCCTAGTTCTTTCGTAGAGAAAGCGAAAGATTTCACAAATCTATTAAGTAAACGTAAGAGTCGATCCTTATCCATGTTATCAAGTTCACCTACATCTAGGTCAGTTATTGTGAGCACAGTCGGTTTAGTTTCAGAAATCTGATTCACTGATTGGGTAGTATTATGTTCGTTGGCCAATTTAGTCTGTGAAATTACCTCCGCCCTAACTAATAGTTTGTTCGCTTTCCACTCAATAGGCTCATCACCAACATTAATGACCTTTAGATACGATTGCTTCGAACTTATTATACCTTCTGGAATAAAATAAGAAGAATTACCTAACTGGAAGTGCACTGGTTTCGTCAATAGTGTAATATCTGGATCGTGGTGTTGAAGCTTAATATTTACTTCAACATAACTATAACTCAGTGCTGGTAAGACGGTGTCGTATTTCAGATAAACTGGAAACTTCGAAACGTAATCTAATGTGTTTAACTGTATGTCTGATATAATACTTTCGAGGCCACAGGTTGATACAAAAGTCACAGAGTCTACCGTTGTAACTAAACTAACATTTATTTGATTAATCATTGTTTGCCCGATAATCAAATCTACATCAGAAAGATCATAATCTGTTATTTCAATTACACCTTTTAAAACAACATCATCAATATAAACATTAATATGTGACGTACCCAAAGATTGTGTAGATGCACCTCCAAATCCCTTCATAATCACATTAGATGGTTTAATTTCTAGATTTAAATTTTTAGCTTGTGCTGCCGTAATTATATTTAATTTACTGCCTGTGTCTATATAAGCTATTAATTCTAATCTGTTGACATGTACTATTCTTTTATATAAATCCTGAAATAAATAATATGTGACAAATTTGATGTCACTGACCTTATTTAATTGCTGTCGCGAAGAGCCCGCAGCAAACCAGCAGTTCGCGGTGGCGTGCCCGACGCGCTGGCACACCTCGCACCGTGGCGGCTGAGTCTTGCAATCCCTCGCCTCATGGCCAGGTTTTCGGCATGCGTAGCAAATCTTCGGTAATGGCTGCTTCGATGTACTAACTATTCCACCCGTACTTGTTGTGGTTTCAGAATTATTGTTGCCATATGAGCTTCTCCTCCAAGTAGACTTCCGTATAGTGTTGGCTGTTTCAACTCGTTTGTAATTTTCCAGCGACGATAAATAACCAAAATAAAGACTTTCAGGTTTGTCGCACTGATAAGCCTTAGCATTGGCTCTCAATTCCACCGGCAGGCCTCGTATAATGCAGGAAATTGCTGCTTCTCCGTCAATGTTGCATTTCTTGAGCAAGGACAACTTCGCGTGGTAATATTTTGTCATTGTTTCAAAGTCTGACTTCGTTCTTGCTAACATTTCTTCAAGTCTGTTCACGTAGTCTGTTGATCGCGGAAATGCGGTTCGAAGTGCTTGCTTCCATTCGTCCCAAGTCAAATCGTAATCCTCTAAGTCATCGTACCATGCACGTGCAGAGCCGCGTAAACGTACCTGCATGATGAACTGTCGATCTTTATTATCCCAGCCGTAGACGTCTCCAAGCTGATCTATTTTATGTAACCAACCTGTCACGTTACTTCCTTTATCATCCGGACGAAACTTCGGTATCACTTCGGCATCCGTTTGAGTAACACGTAGTCTCTTGGTTGACTGAAAGTCCTGAATCTTCAAAAAAAAATTCTCATTTTCTTCGTCATTCGATGACACTGAAGTCGTATATTCACGTCTCCGTTTGCCTAAGCCGTTGATATACGGACCGGACATTGTTCTTCAACCCACTTCTGAAGTGTAATAGAAGGTGGGTCAGGATGGAAAATAATAACTAATCCGTATTTCACTTTACACAATTATTTATATTAACTACTTGAAAGCTGTGCTCGGGACGAGTGCTACAAAAGGTATGGCTTGAGTCACTCCAAATACAATATCACCGGCCCCAAGTTACAATAATCATATTTCAGTTAACCTAAACAAAACTTATCTTACACTAAGCCGAAATAATCACAAAGGAAATAATAAAAGCTCCGAACTGTGAACGCGATCTCAACGTGTAACATAAACATCTCTATAAGTCGCTAAAACAAAGGCCCATTGATAGGTACTTACTAATAACTACGCAACTCGCAAGATCGGGCAAAGTATAAACATACGGTCAGAACATTAATGAGGCCCAACAGTAGCCGCTATGAAGAATTCTATAACACACGTATAAAACTTACAAAAATCAACTTGTTTTCCAGTTTCTGCGCGAGCACGTCGTGGCAGGATTGCAGCGAGGGGGGGCAGGGGCAGGAGGGGGAGTGGGGCCACTTCTGGGCTAACTACAACAACTCGCTAGCCAAAGTGCCCGTCAGCAGATACTACGACCAGTGCCCTACTCCGTACAGGTCTGAAGACATCGAGCTGGCCGACCTGGGTACGTAGACTGCTGTGCTGCCGCGACGTTGGTCCGCCAGTCAATGATTTGACTCGTAGTTGGGTAGCGTGCAGTACCCACCTGTACACACTACACTGATAATACGTGTAGCGTCTACTGTTGTCCAAACTCCAAATGTAAAAAAAAAAAATTTTTTTTTAATAAATAAAAAAAAATTTAATGATATATATGACGGAGCCGAGGTTCCTATCCTGTTTTTAAAAAGCATGACGTCAGCATGGCTGACGTCATGATCTTCTCTATCACTCATGTTAGTTAATAAGGACAGGCATCTGAATTTCTAATAAAAGGAAACAAAGCGTAATGGCTAATTATTTAATTAACTAATCACCCTAGATTTACTTCACAACCAAAGAAAAACCTCTCTAACGTTTAAATGTAGTAAACACAGGTACGTGGCCCGCACATTCAAAACAAACGCAATAGTCTCAACTATTTTTACGAAACAACGATAAACGATGTTGGTTAACTCACCATGATTATTTAATTAGCTATTAACTTCTAGATTTACTTCACAACTAAAGAAAAACCTCTCTAACGTTTATGTAATAAACACAGTTATGTGGCATGCACGTAAAAACACATAGACACAATAATCGTTACTATTTTGCAAGATGAAGGTAAAAGATGAACAATATTGGTTAACTCACCCAGAACACGTCCGCACCGTCGGGCCGCAGGTACCAGAATGAATTCATAAAATATAGCGGCGGTCGACGGTGCCGGCGTGTTCGAGAATATGCTAACCCAGCGCCCTCCGGCGGACACGATGAATTTTATCAACAATATTCGTTTTTAGCAACTCTTAATTACTTATTTTACCTAGATGAAATTAGTTACTTCATGTTAAAATCGTCTTTTAATATTTACAAATTATTGGTGTATTACTTAGTTAAGTCTAAACCTTTTATGTTTTCATATTTTAACTATGGTAGCCGCGTTTAACAGAAAAGTCAATTAAGAATCAATTTACACAGCTAATTGTTATTTTAGTTGATTCGTTATGAAAATAAATCTGAATAATCATAGAATTATTATTAAATCAGTTTATAATTAGATCTGAAACCCTATTAGACCTCTTATTTAACTCTGGCGAACATGTTTGAGCCGATACGGCCGTTTTGATGATAAGTGCGCGCTCTGCACTCAATCATACCTGAAACAAGAAAGATTAAAATTTTGAAGCTCGTATCTGTGATACGTTACTTATGAATCTAGGTCTTGGTCCGATGGTTGGGAAAATAATCATGAACTTAAATATGAAGTCAAATTTAAATATGGACTATCGATTCAGAAATTTGATACTGCTTATAAATTAAGATTATAATAATATTAGGATTTTCATTTGTACCACTGATCGTCTGATTACGTCAGCAGTAGGCATAGTCGGTTTGTATTTTGTTTTTATGTCACTGAACGCCTCGCTACGTCAACGACATTTTATTAAGGAAGAAAGGTCGATGCTGGGCTCTAGGCATTCCTGTCTCGGTGCCGTGGTACCCAGAGGCTCTAAAGGAATAGGGAAAGGTCGAAGCTGGGGTCTGGGCCTCAGAGTTATGACCGTGGTCCCCAGTGGCTCTGAAACAATTGGGTTGATGCTGTGCTCTAGGTGTTCCTGTCTCGGCACCGTGGTACACAGGGGCCCTAAAGGAAAAGTGGGAAGGTCGATGCTGGGGTCTGGGCCTTAGTGTTATGACCGTGGTCCCCAGAGGTTCTGAAATATAAACACATGCACATGGAACAGGCGTAAGGATTTGTAAGAATAATCTTATAATAGTCGTTGTGACTAAGTACGTTGTAGTTTTAAGTTTTATCACTTTGATATTCATATTTGTAGTAGAAAAATAAACCATTAATTTTATATGAAAAAGTAATTACTCATGTACTGGATTTTTAAATTAAGTAAGTAAATATCATGATCTCACCGTTGTGGTAGAGCTAGGCAGCGTCCTCGTCCTGGGCCCTCTCGCATGACGTAGAGGGTTGAGGCTCAGGTGTTGTCGGCACCGGCGCCTCGGTGTCGTGTGGCTCGTGGCTGGTCACCGGCAGCGTGGTGGCGCGCTGCGGGGAGCGCTCGGGAGCGCCCGCGTTGCTGTCGTCTGTGCCCGCCGATACGGTCGCCTGCTGGCCAGGCTGCGGTGCTCGCCGAAGTTGATCGTGGGCCACTTTCCGGGGGCGGCCTTGTCCTACCACCTTTTTGACTAAATAGCGATCGTTATCGAGTACACGACAAATTTCGTACGGTTCACTAAATTTCAGGTCTAAACACGTTTGGTTGCGAGGGTTGTTTTTTATCAACACGTAATCTCCTCTTTGAAATCTATGAATTTGAGCTTTATTTTTGTCGAAGCGTATCTTCTCTTTTTCTGCCGCTGCTGACATCTTTTGAGTGACGTGTCGATAGAGCTGCTCGATATCGACACTTTGATCTTCCAGGTTTACTAGTCCAATTAGCTCGGGTGGGACGCAGTGCTTGCGACGAGTAAGTAGAGTAAGTGGTGCGGTACCTGTAGTGCGGTGCGGTGTGCAATTGATGGCTAGCTGCAGACTGTCTAGAGCGGTATGCCATAATTCGGTTTCATAATTTTTAATCATTATTAAGGCATTCTTTAGGACACCCATTACCCTTTCAACTTGCCCATTCGCTCGGCTGACTCCTGGGGAAATGGCATGTATGTTTATGCTGAATTGGTTGCAGTATCTTTGGAAGTCACCTAAGTATTCTCGACCTCCGTCTACTATCACCTGGGCTGGTGTTCCAAATAGGTGTATTGTACGTTTAAGCGCCGCTAAGGTACTTTGTGGACTTTTATTTGTGGCATGATATAGGAGTACGTACTTGCTGAAGGCATCTATGGTCACGATGACATAGTCATGGATACTGGTAGTGCCCAACTTACCCGTTATATCCATGTGAATGGTTTCGAACGCAGTTGTGGGTTTAGGTATAGGGTGAAGTTGCACTTGTATAGCACCCGACGTACCTTTGGATGTCCTGCATACGACGCAGTTATCTGTGAAGTTTCTTACCACGGTACTCATGTTGTCAAACCAGTAAGTTTCCTTAATCTTTTGCAAGGTCTTCTCCCACCCGGTGTGTTTTAATGCACTGTGATAGCTGCTAATGAGGCTCCACTGAAAAGATTTGGGTACTACTATAGCCTTTTGGTGTCCAAGGGTGGCGTCATCCCAAACTTTCATGAGGATATTGTCCTTCAGAATATAACCGGGAACCTCCTGGTTTTGTGAGATGTTATCAATTTTAGAGCGTAGTGCCGGATCACGGTGCTGTTCCACTTTTAGCCAATCTAAATCTTTGGTCATTATATTAACATTCAACGTACCCGGATTCCGACTGAAGAAATCAGCATGTTGCAGTGTTTGTCCTTTTCTGTACTCAATTTCAAAATCGTAGTTTTGTAGGAATGCCCACCAGCGGTAAACTCGAGGTAGCAGCTCCTTCTTGTGCTTAGAAGCCTTGAGTGCGTTGCAATCCGTGACAACCTTAAACGTGCGACCGTACAAGTACTGGCGGAAATGTTTAATTGCTCTTACCACTGCAAGCGTCTCGAGCTCGTAAGAATGATAACGGCTCTCGGCGTCTGTCGTACGCTTACTCATGTAGGCTACCGGACGACGGCGCCCGTCGATCACCTGGATGAGGACGGCTCCGTAGCCAAGGTTACTGGCGTCAGTGTGCAGTTCGACGGGGTAATCTTCTTGGAATATTGATAGCACAGGATCGGATGTTAGGTATTGAATTATGGTGTTACGAGCTTCCTCGTGCCGTTCGTTCCATTCCCAAGCAGCGCCTTGTTTGGTTAATTCATATAAAGGTAGCATTATGCGCGAAAAATTGGGAATGAAGCGACGAAAGTAACTAGCTAACCCATTAAATTGTCGAACTTGTTTAACATTAGTAGGCACGGGAGCTTTTACAAGAGCTTCGACTTTACGAGGACTAGGCTTAACCTGTCCGTCCGCTATTATGTTTCCAAGGTATTCGACCGAACGCTTAAAAAACGCAGACTTCTCCACATTAATAGAAAAGCCTGCCTTTTCGAGCGCCATGAGAATTCTCTCTATGTGAGAAATTCCCTCCTCAAAATCAACACTTTTGCTCAAAACATCATCAACATAGACTTGAGCAACGCCTGCGGTACCCAAGAGGTGTTGGAGGGCCCGATTGATACAACGTTGGTACACAGAGCACGCGTTGCTCAAGCCGAATGGCATTGTTAAATATTCGTACAAGCCATCAGGCGTGACAAATGCCGTTTTTTCCACGGACTGTTCAGAGATGGGGATCTGATGAAACCCTGCCGCCATATCGAGTGTGGTATAATAATGTCCGTTTTTCAGTTGGTCTATTTGGTCTGATATTAAAGGGAGAGGGTAATGGTCTCTAAGAGTGTTAGAATTCAACTCGCGGTAGTCAACGCATAGTCTGTCGTCTCCATTTTTCTTTTTGACAAGAATAATGGGGCTCGAATATGGAGAGACACTTTCTCTAATAATATTATGTTCGAGGAGTTCTTTAATAATGCCCTGCACCTTTTCGCGTTCTACGGGACTTAAACGATAGGGTCTACGTTCCACATATTTATTGGGATCCTTTAAACGTATTTCTAACTGTCCGGTATTAACACGCGTTTTAGGGAAACCGTGTATGAATAAATGAGAGTATTTGTTCAACAAAACGCGTAGTCGGTCAATTTCGTCGCCGTTAGTAAGATCACAATCTAGATTATCGAAAATAGAGTTATTTGAGCGTACATGCATGACAGTATACTGGCGAACTAACTGGGCACCCGTTGCAGTAACCAAAACGTTGAGGTTAGTATTATTAAGCAAATCCATTCCAATTAAAATTTTTGAAGTCATGTTACCATCTGGGACAACAAAGAATCGAATTTCAACGTTTACGTTGTCAATCACACAAACTGTAACCAACGTAAACAAAGATATCACTGGGACTTTTCCTATTCCACGCAAATAATTAACGCAATGAAATCTTTTGCCCGGTAATTTCGCCGCTACACTCTCACTAATGACTGAGCATTCAGCACCACTATCAAAAACCGCTTGGAATGAAAAATCACCGATAAGTACCTCCATGTGGTTTAATTTTGATTTACCAACACAGTTAACATTGGACACGACGGCTTTTTCACGTTTAAAGCAAGTTTCAAAAGTGTGGCCCACCTTAGCACAAAATGTACATACTGGTTTATTTGAGGGTATGTAACTTTTATTAGGTTTTTCTTTGTTATCGTTGCTAGACGGTTGTGAACTATCAACATGTATTAGTCTACAGTCACGGGTAGCGTGGTTATTTCTTTTACAAATTCGACAAAAGAGGGTGTTTTGCGATTCGTTAGGCCGTAATCGTTTGTTTGGTTGTGAGCTGCCACTATTATCATGTGGGCGTTTAACGCGTATCGCGGAGGCTACTGATATCAATTCTGGCACCGACGTTGCCCTAGCGTTCAATAATTCTATTCTAAGGCGTTCATCATTAATACAACCGATCACAGCCTCGACCGCCAATTCATCGCCTAATTTATCTTTGGTTATGCGTTTCCAGAGAACCCATGCTTTAGATAGAAATTCAGATATGTCCCTACGTGAGTCATAAGCATGCTCGCGGAATTTAACTATATCGCGTGAATACCTGGATTCCGGTTCGAATGTAGTGATTAGGTTATCTCGGAGCTCCTCCCACGTCGAAGTAGTAACGAGCCAATTATCTACCCATAATTTTGCACGTCCTTTGAGTAGGCTACCCACCTTCATTCGTACTTCGTAATCATTGAGGTTGTATAAATCAACAGCCTGTGTGACATGTTGACACCATTCTCGAACACCTATATTGGCATCAGGATCGTAAGAGGGTAGGAATATGTCGTTGATTTTTACCTTATCTGGTCGCGGAGGCGCTGATAATCGATCAGACATTTCCTTCATTGTCTGCATCATCTGCATAAGGAAATGAGCAGGCATGTCCATACTGGCAGGCAACACCTGCGTTGGCGGGGTACTTGCATTTTCTGGAGTACCCGTAGTCACATTGGGGAGATTGATGGTTGCTGTTAATGCAGGCTGGGTACTTACGGTTTCTGATGTACCAGGAATCGCAGTAGTGGGATCATATCCCACTTCTGATGACGGAGCCGAGGTTCCTATCCTGTTTTTAAAAAGCATGACGTCAGCATGGCTGACGTCATGATCTTCTCTATCACTCATGTTAGTTAATAAGGACAGGCATCTGAATTTCTAATAAAAGGAAACAAAGCGTAATGGCTAATTATTTAATTAACTAATCACCCTAGATTTACTTCACAACCAAAGAAAAACCTCTCTAACGTTTAAATGTAGTAAACACAGGTACGTGGCCCGCACATTCAAAACAAACGCAATAGTCTCAACTATTTTTACGAAACAACGATAAACGATGTTGGTTAACTCACCATGATTATTTAATTAGCTATTAACTTCTAGATTTACTTCACAACTAAAGAAAAACCTCTCTAACGTTTATGTAATAAACACAGTTATGTGGCATGCACGTAAAAACACATAGACACAATAATCGTTACTATTTTGCAAGATGAAGGTAAAAGATGAACAATATTGGTTAACTCACCCAGAACACGTCCGCACCGTCGGGCCGCAGGTACCAGAATGAATTCATAAAATATAGCGGCGGTCGACGGTGCCGGCGTGTTCGAGAATATGCTAACCCAGCGCCCTCCGGCGGACACGATGAATTTTATCAACAATATTCGTTTTTAGCAACTCTTAATTACTTATTTTACCTAGATGAAATTAGTTACTTCATGTTAAAATCGTCTTTTAATATTTACAAATTATTGGTGTATTACTTAGTTAAGTCTAAACCTTTTATGTTTTCATATTTTAACTATGGTAGCCGCGTTTAACAGAAAAGTCAATTAAGAATCAATTTACACAGCTAATTGTTATTTTAGTTGATTCGTTATGAAAATAAATCTGAATAATCATAGAATTATTATTAAATCAGTTTATAATTAGATCTGAAACCCTATTAGACCTCTTATTTAACTCTGGCGAACATGTTTGAGCCGATATATATATGAAATAATTAAATATAAACCTTAAAACGAAGAGATTAAAGTTTGATTACGAATGTAGTATATTTATATTTAAGACCTTTTGTCTTCGTAACCACGCGAGGTGTCGGTGACGCGAATCCACAAGTTTACCCCCTGCCAAAAAGTGCTCAACGCGACCAAAGAAATTTTCAGTTTTCACTTAAAAATTCAAATGTTTTTTATTCAAATAAACTTTTACAAGTGCTTTTGAATAGTCGAGTGAATCTACCGCTGGTTCGGAATGCCATTCCTACCGAGAAGAACCAGCAAGAAACTCGGTGGTTGCTCTTTTAGCATTGCTGGAGCGAATCAAATCCAAGCTCTTTTATCGTTTCCATAATCTTCAACAGTAGGTACGTACCTAATACCTATAGTAGGTACTTAACCTTTTTAGGGTTCCGTACCAAAATGGTAAAAATGGAACCCTTATGGTGCGACTTTCTCCGTCCGTCCGTCCGTCCGTCACAGTCGATTATTTCAGTAACTATTAAAGCTATCGACATGAAATTTGGAATAGTTGTGTATAATAGTGGCCTAACATCATTAAAATAAAAAGAAATCGAAAATTATTTTTAGTTTAATTAAAAAAGGGGGAAAATCGGGGGTTTGAAATTTCAAAGTATAACTATACTGAGTGGGATATCATATGAAAGGGCTATACTTCTACATTCTAAAACAGATTTTTATTTATTTTTATGCATAATAGTTTTTGATTTATCGGGCAAAATGTCGAAAAAAATACCGTTCCCCCCCCCCTTATCTCCGAAGTTTACCAATTGAAAAATCTGAAATAATTATGGTCAATAGAAGCTTATGTATATTTTACAGGAATAATAAAACCAACGCTCTAACTAGCATAGTTTTTTTTATATTAACAATAAACCTCTACAAACAAAGTTAGTTTTGCGGTTCATTAAATTCATTAATAAGCTTACTAGTTTGTACGGAATCCTCGGTGCGCGAGTCCGACTCGCACTTGGCCGGTTTTATTTAAGGAGTATACCTACTTTTAATAGGCGAGTCTAAAATGGATAAGGAAGTTTTGCTAAGCAAATATTTTTGGTCTTATTACAGAATTTTCAACAGACGGCTCAAGAAAGCGATCTCCAGAAAACATTAAAACCATAAACAACATAATCAGAAACGAAGGTTTACGCTTGACGCCTCGGGAGACCCAGAATGTCATAAAATGCGCTCATATTCTAGGAAATGTTCTTACGAAAGCCGTAGAAAGACAAACCAGAGACTACAGTTCAGAAAAAATACAAGAGCTGAAAGTTGAAAAACCCAATCCTGAAACGGAATTAAAAAAGAAAAACTTGTCTCTTAATCTGAAAGAGACGGTTATACCTCTAGAAGTGAAGGAGGAAAAGAGATGGGAGTCCGTGCCGACGCAAACCGACATTTCGCTTCCGAATACGAAAAGCGCGCCGAAAATATTCGAGAGTATTTTACGCCAGTTGTCTACGACATCTTTAAATGGAGATAAAGGAAATTCTGAAGTAACGGAAAATAAAGTCGAAACCCCGAATGATGCGGTAAATTGAGTGATGTTGTTGTGACTTGAGATGTAAATATTTTTTTCGTACCACTTGCTCAAAAAAGTGACATTCTATGCCACAAAAAGCGAACTTAACAATAGTCATTTTTAATCTGTTAAAAACAGGGAAAGAAAATTGTACTGAATTTCATTCATCCTCTAGGGGGAGAATGTGATTCAAATTTGGAATACCTACTTACCGAAATTTATACTGAACTACATCTGTGTTTACACCATTGAGTTTGTATATAAAGCGTTATACATCTTTTTGAAAAAGGAATACGCATTTAAAATGCAGTTATGATTATTAAATAAAATGACGAAAACCGACGAGGCCGTATGAGCTTGATGCCTTTGCTTTTCCGACAAAAAAATATTAGTCTAGGAATTTGCCGCGTTTTTGTTTTCTTCAAATACATAAACGTTAATGTAACTCTCTCTATCAATAATTGGACCAATGTTTCGAATGTTAACTTTTACTTTTAATTTGCTTTTGACTTTTTACTTTTTGACGACCTCCGTGGCGCAGTGTGTAGCGCTGTTGTCTTAACGTGCGGAGGTCCCGGGTTCGATCCCCGGCAGGGTCAATTTGGGAATTTATAATTTCTGAATTTTCCCTGGTCTGGCCTGGTGGGAGGATTCGGCCGTGGCTAGTTACCACCCTACCGGCAAAAATGTGCCGCCAAGCGATTTAGCGTTCCGGTACGATGCCGTGTAGAATCCGAATAGGGGGATGGGTTTAATATAACTGCCATGCCCCTAACAGGTTAGCCCGCTACCATCTTAGACTGCATCATCACTTACCATCAGGTGAGATCGCAGTCAAGGGCTAACTTGTAGTGGATAAAAAAAAAAAAAAATTGTCATTATCTATACTTATAATATTTTTAATAAATGCTTATCTCATATTATTATTGTGTTAATTTTTTCGCAAATGGTACGAAAAGTAGAGTATTTTCCTCGGTGATAAAGCTGTCTTCGTCTTGGGTGAACTTAAATCCCTCGCTACACTCAGGACTCGTCTTAAATCCCTCGCTTCGCTCGTGATTTAAGTTTTTAACACCCTCGCTACGCTCGGGAGTAAACCTCGAGTCCTTCGTTACGCTCGCGATTTAAATCGTCACCCGCGACAGAAGACACTGCTTTATCCCCTTGGTTAATAATCTACTAATAACAACGCCATCTGTTGGCATAAACTGTTTATGTAAGCCATCATAAAATCGATTTTCATAATAAGTATAAAGTTTTAAGATTATTATCCCTTTAAATATTAGTAGTGTTTCCGTTTTATTTGAACTTTGTAGACATAGAGGTATATTTGTAGAACTAAATGTATTTTTTTTTTAAATTATATTTAACAGATTAAAATCATGATCGCCAAGAGGGCCATGGTCGTATTTTTTTTTTTTTTTAGTTATCTCCAAAACTGTTTTTGCGTTTTACACAGATGTAGTACTAAACAGATACCGCGCTCGGAACACGGCAGTGCGGCCAAAATTTATTCGAGTGTGCGTGACAGCACTGTCTGAACACATGCATCAGTGTGCGTGAAATGTTGCCAGATTAATGAAAAAGTGCCAAATTAATGAAAGAAAATGTATTTGTTGGTTCTTTCTTTATGCCTTACGATTTCAACGACATATGGTAGGAGAATAGCTTGTATCCTGGAAAAGGAGATGCGCATATTACTGTGGTGGTACGCTGGCTACTTTGGAGCTACGCTGAGTACTTTAGCGGTACGACGAATACTTTCAAGATATACCAGTTAAATTGGTGGTACGTAGACTACTTTGGAGGTAGGCCGACTACTTTAGAGGTACGCCGACTACTTTGGTGGTACGTAGGCTACTTTTAAGGTATGCCAGCTACTTTAGAGGTACGCCGGCTACTTTGGTGGTACGCAGGCTACTTTTAAGGTACGCCAGCTACTTTAGAGGTACGCAGGCTACTTTGGAGGTACGTAGGCTACTTTTAAGGTACGCCAGCTACTTTAGAGGAACGCAGGCTACTTTGGAGGTACGTAGGCTACTTTGGTGGTACGCAGGCTACTTTTAAGGTACGCCAGCTACTTTAGAGGTACGCCGGCTACTTTGGAGGTACGTAGGCTACTTTTAAGGTACGCCAGCTACTTTAGAGGTACGTACGTACCTCGTACAGCTCTGCGTACCTCTAAAGTAGCTGGCGTACCTTAAAAGTAGCCTACGTACCTCCA
Source organism: Erebia ligea (assembly GCA_917051295.2). Taxonomy (NCBI): domain Eukaryota; kingdom Metazoa; phylum Arthropoda; class Insecta; order Lepidoptera; family Nymphalidae; genus Erebia; species Erebia ligea. The sequence goes on from OU785247.1 coordinate 7,530,687, forward strand.
AAGTAGCCTGCGTACCTCTAAAGTAACTGGCGTACCTCGAAAGTAACTGGCGTACCTTAAAAGTAGCCTACGTACCTTAAAAGTAGCTTGCGTACCTCTAAAGTAGCCGGCGTACCTCTAAAGTAGCAGGCGTACCTTAAAAGTAGCCTGCGTACCTTAAAAGTAGCTTGCGTACCTCTAAAGTAGCCGGCGTACCTCTAAAGTAGCTGGCGTACCTTAAAAGTAGCCTACGTACCTCCAAAGTAGCCTGCGTACCTCTAAAGTAACTGGCGTACCTCGAAAGTAACTGGCGTACCTTAAAAGTAGCCTACGTACCTTAAAAGTAGCTTGCGTACCTCTAAAGTAGCCGGCGTACCTCTAAAGTAGCAGGCGTACCTTAAAAGTAGCCTGCGTACCTTAAAAGTAGCTTGCGTACCTCTAAAGTAGCCGGCGTACCTCTAAAGTAGCTGGCGTACCTTAAAAGTAGCCTACGTACCACCAAAGTAGCCTGCGTACCATCTGCGTACCAAGCAGCTGGCGTACCAATAAATTAATCGGCGTACTTCGAAATAAGCCGGCAGCGTAGCTGTTTCACAAAAAAAAACTATCTACTAACAGCCCATTTACACCTTCTTTAATTTAAGGGAAAATATTTCAACGTAAATTAGCAACACTGATAGATATCGTTGAGGTTTTGTGTTTCAAGTCATCAGCAATTAATTATCATGGAAAAAAAATCTAACAGAATGAAAATATAAATTTTTGCCTATGAAACGAAACACCATCTTCCTTTTTTAATTTTTGGTAACAATTTTGACAGTGTTTCAAGACACAAGACGGCATTATTTCGAGAAACTTGTCTACACACGTCACGTCAAAACTTCTCGACGCGTCGCATCCAACTAACTGAGAATTGTATTTGCTTTTCGTTTTGTATTCGCTTTGTTGGCGCGTCTGCCGTGTTCCGAGCGCGGTATCTGGTACTACATCTGTGGCGTTTTACTTAATAGTCATCAATTAGTGTACATATTCATAAATGTATAATCCAAAGAAATTATTGTAATTTTAATTAATATCAAAGTACCTATATCTAGTTTTAAAGAGCTTTTCTTTTAATAAATGAACATGTTCTAATATTTAGTTTTTTTTATGTGAGACACACTTTCGCATTCCTAATATTTAGCAACAATAGTATGGTAATTAAACGTCAAATAGCAAAATAATAAAAATATTGACTAAGCACAGATGTAGTACTACATCTGTGTGACTAAGTATCTATAAATAAGAAATTAAAATAATCTGATAAGTATTTTTTATAATTTATTTATGTACTTCAACTTATATCTAAAATTCACAATTATATTCTATATTTTATCCATTTTATAATATATTAAGTATTAAAGTTTATCAGAAATTGTGACCAAATTAAAACATTCACTCTATGATATTTAAAACATTAGATACGTTCCCCGCGCTTTATTTTGGCAAGAATTTAAGAAGGCACTTGCCCTCACTTGCGTACATTGCAGTTAACAACAGTGTAACTCAGAATCTATATTCATCTCTTTCTAACAACAGGTATAGCATATGTTAACCTTTATGTTCTTTCCCTTTCTCCGCGTACGTAATATTTACGCCGTTTTTTAGTGCAATGATGTTCGCGTATGCCGCGTCTATTTGTAATAAGTCGTTGCATTCACTTAATAATTTTGCAGTTGTATTATAAAAAATAGTAATTTTAAATCATAAATGTAATTTTGCAAAACAAAACGAAATTTACAAAAATAATTATTGAAAGTAAATTACAGAACGTCATTTGTCAAGGTGTCAAATGAATACGTTTTTTACCATCTAAAAGTTAAGACGCAAACACATTAGTGGGGCTGATTCTGTGTAACACAATCTCTAAACTAAACTAAAATGGCAGCTTTATATGTAGTTCTGTCCCTTTCCTTAGGGAGTATTAAGAAAGGGTTAGCAATATTTGTAATGCTCTAATTTTAGTTTAGAGATTGTGCACTACAGAATCAGCCCCATTGTATTGTACAGAGTTGTAAGTTTACATTCGATCGACCAATCGGAGAGCGTATCCACTACAGCCCAATAACGTCCCACTGCTGGGCACAGGCCTCCATTCTCACAGGAGAGGGAATTTAAGCTTAGACCCGCCACGCTGCTCCAATGCGGGTTGGCGGGCTTTGACGACTATTATCATGTTAGTGATAATAACCGATAAATTTATGACCCGACCCGGGGCTCGAACCAAGCACTTCGTCGGCCGCAGTCGAACATGCTAACCACTACACCATCGAGGCAGTCTCGCATCACAACTCACGACACACTACAACACAATCATGTATTTGCGATTTCAAGTTAAATACGTGACACTCGAGTTATATAAATCTGCCTGTACGGAATAATCGAATTGCGAAGATTTCGTTATCATACTTGACAGATCTACATCGTTTATGTCACGATAGCTAACTTGGAAGACTTTTAAACAGTGTTGTAATAGTAACCAAGTTATAACATAAACGAATTTTCCTTTATAATGTCAAATCAATAAAATTTTAAAACATACAGTAACTTACGACATAGGTAGTTAAAAAAAAAGAATATTTACAGAAAAAGAAATAAAAACTAGTAAGCGTAAATTTCACGGAATTTCCGGAAAATCTCAAAAATTAAAAACATAATTGGTTAAATGTGTGAGCGCGTATTCTATATTTTTTGTAATCTTTGTTACGAAGTAATATTTTACTTTAATATGAAAATTATAATATGTGATGAAAGGCTACTTTTACACCGTAAAGTGCCCACGGGATAAAAAAAACAAAAAGCCATGCGCGGGCATCCTTTTTTTAAATAATATGAGTATGACAAACGACACAGCAACACAGCGATGTAATTGCACCTTTATGTTGAAGTGTTTTCTGTATCTTTTTAAGAAAAAGTATTTGAAAGCGCTCAAACAAAAAAACCATTCGTTGTGAAATAAAATATATATTATGTGAACTTAAAAACTAGGTACGACATAATTTTTGTTTTATTTTATTAAATATAAAAAATAAATCTTTTTCCCCTTATAACATAACACGTTCTTAATACATAATTCTTATCATAATAAGAATAATTGGAAAGCGTATTCTTATATTGCCAAAATTTTGTTATACATATTTTATTGTATTTTGAGGAATAAAACTGTTTCGTCCGTGTATTCGTATATAATTTCTAAGCTATCAGCCAAGGCGGGTCACTTTTTTTAAAACAATTCAAACTAATTTTTAGTTTTATTTTCAGTAAACAAATTCAAAGGTACCTAAAATTGAATTTTGACGTGACAACGTCTTATAAATTGGTTTGCCGGGTGACACTTCAAGAAACTGCGTTACGCTCCGCTCACGTTATGCGCTCACAATGAGAGCGAGTGAGAGGCACGCGTCCCTTCCACTCGGGCATGGTTAGCCCGCCTAAGAGCGAGAGAGACAGACATAAAAAGTGAAAGGCACGCGTCCCTTCCACTCGAGCACAGTTAGCCCGCCTAAGAGCGAGAGAGACAGAGCGAGAGAGAGAGAGTGAGAGAGATTTCATCCTTCTTCCTACTATACGAATGAATATTCACATTAAAATTATTTTACCACTCAAAGTCGTTGTCACGTAAAACTTTCGCCCGTATACCGACTTTACAGGCAACCAATTTTTTTTTGTATTCAACAAGGCTCGCATTTACTCCTTTCCTGTTTTCGATGTCTCTCAATGGATTTTAATGCAGTTTTCACCATATTTTAGATCAATAATTAAAAAATTTTAGGTCATTACCCTATCTAGTTACAATTTTTCAAAAATCATACTAATATTATAAATGCGAAAGTGTGTTTGTTTGTTGGTTTGTCTTTCAATCACGCCGCAACGGAGCAACGGTTTGACGTGATTTTGGCATGGAGTTTAGGGCCTGTAGAGTGACATAGGCAACTTTTTATCCCGGAAAATTAAGGAATTCCCGCGGAAATGAAAAAAACTTAAACCACGCGGACGAAGTCGCGGGCATCAGCTAGTATTAGATATACATATTTTGAAAAATTATTATACATGTCACTAAATTTGGCATTTTTCTGTCAAACATGTCATCAAATTAATGCGTATTATTCTGTTTCCCCTTTCCATACAAAATTGTCTGATGAATCCTAAAATAATTGTTTTCACGTCAATAAAAACTAATAGACTGAAATCTGTCAATTTAGAGCCGATAGTGTAATTTTCATATTAAAGACGTTATATAACAATAATTATACATGTCATGTTTGAAAATTTGCTCTTTGACTTAAGCTTTGGAAATACATCTGACTGTTACATCACTGAGGGTTATGGCAAAATTACCATACATATGGATATTTCTCGCTAAAATGTCAGAAATGTTTTGTCTATTAATAATGTTAAATCGAATTAAAATAATATGGCGTCATAATTAACACGCACATAGCTGTGTTGTTGTGTGTCGTATCGGAGCGAGTAATACTACAGACTATCGTGCACATTGAATATATGGAAAGGCTATTCCAAACAAAAACGTTGTACTTTAGAACATGATAGTTCTTATGTAGTAGTTCTGTTTGGCGGCCATTTTAAATACGAACAGAAATAACGGGAACGTTACATCGCAAGTAACGTTCGTAAGTAGTTTCGCGGGACGCGGGCAGAGCTAGTCTTCATATAAATTCCATGACTCCGATTTATCACGACACACGACAACACAGTTATGTGTCTGCACTTTTATAATATATTCTCTAGCTATTTACAATAACTTATAAAACCTAATTTATTCTTGGGTCTTAAACGGCACACAGTTTTTGTATTTTAAAGCTTAAAAGACCTATAATTGTCTTATTTTAAAAACTTTGGGCACGGCATAAACATACGCTACAACTGGCATTCCGAACCAGTGGTAGATTCACTCGACGATTCAAAAGCACTTGTAAAAGTTTATTTGAATAAAAAACATTTGAACATTGATTTTTTTTGCCAGAGTTTAAAAGTACTTATTAAACCGCGCCTAAAGGTTTTTATAATAAGATTCCTAGTTTTTAAAACTGAACTATTTTTTGCATGTTGTATAAAAAATCAGTCTAGGGCCCTTAGTACATGTTTGCACATCTCGACAATGCTGACTGATATCGAGTATCGAAAATTAATAACGTCAGAGTAAAATGGACCTAAAGCAGCTCGTGTTTAAGTAGTTTATTCATTACAAACGACTTCTATTTTACTGTTTCCGCTTGGAGTATGTATGTGTTGATAAACATGAACCTTAAAACAAAGCTAATAAGATCCATTTAACTTTAAAGTTTTAATACTTGAAATCCAAAAACATTGTCGAAATGAGCAAATTTTTACTAGCACCAAATTTTGCAAGCATGTAGATTTGTGACGATTGCATTCACGACTGCGATTGTTGTATTGAGTACATTCAAATTTTGGTACTAGAGGTACTATTAAATCATATGACGTCACCATATCGACACATTACAGTGTTGTGTGGTGTTGTTTCGCGATTATCGACCAATCGGAGCGCGCCAGAGACTTTATATTATATAAAGTTTAACACTGATCGCTCGGCTCGATATATCGAGTTACAACACAATACAACAAGGCAATGTGAACGCACCTTTATTGCATTAACATTATCGCGAAAATGTAGGAGAATATTATAATAGATATTTGTTGTGATATTTTAGTTATTTCCAAAACTAAAAACTAAACAATAAAAACTATAGAGGTGGGTTTGTCTAAAAACTATTTTGTACTTAATTTTAATAATAATAGTTAATATGGCATAATTTTTTTTTGTTTACTATTTACAATTTTCTTAAAAACTAGAATATTTTTTTCATTAAACGTAGTAAATTTTTTTTTCAATTTTTTTAAATAATGTCATAATAATTAAAATGCATTTGAAATATTTTTGATCCCTTTTAAAAGACCTGGTTTTTTTTTTTGAGTAAAAGTTCAGATTTCCTTTAGTTTTCGAAAGGGTTTTTAGGAATAGTCCAAGTTCTTTCAGTAACTAAAAGTTATTTTAACGTCCGTTTTTAGGAATAGTCCAGAATTTTACTAGTTCAAAGTTAATAGTATCTCCAGTCTTTCACTAGCGGTAGCCTAATATTATTGAATGGTTAGTAATTTTGGATTAGTTAAATAATCTTAACTAGAGTTTTTTAGGTAGTCCAGTGTTCTTTTAGTAGTCTAAGGCCGACTTGTATAAGGTTAAATGTGTTAAAGTTAAATGTTCTATACCGGTAATTTTCATGTCAACCCGGGAATTAACTTACCAAAAAAAACATACGCGCCGAATTGAGAACCTCCTCCTTTTTTTGGAAGTCGGTTAAAAAGGGGGCGCATCACAAAATTTAACATCAATCAAATAAATATTATAAATGCGAAAGTTTGGATGGATGGATGTATGGATGTATGTTTGTTACTCAATCACGCTCCAACGGATGAACGGATCTGGATGAAATTTGGCACAGAGATAGATTATAGTCTGGAATAGCACACAGGCTACTTTTTATCCCGGAAAATTAAAGAGTTCCCGCGGGAACCGAAAAACCCCAATCCACGCGGACGACGTCGCGGGCATCAGCTAGTATTAAATATCAAGTCAACATTAAAAGTTAATTAGTAGTCCAAAGGTTTTTAAGTAGTCCAATGTTATTTTAGCAGTCCAAAATATTTAGGAATACTCCAATTCTTTCACTAGTCTTTAAAGTTGTATTACTATGTAGTTTGGTTTTTTTAGTAGTCCAAACATTTTGGAGGGTACAAGTTAATTTTAAGCGTAGATATTGTTTCGTAGAGCGTAATAGTCATGAGCAGACCGCGACATTTTACAGTACAAATATTTTTCTAAAGTAGACTGAGAGTAGACCATGCCATTTTTAAGCAGACCGCGTTATTTTTCAGTAGACCAAGGCATTTTTGAGTAGACCAAGACATTTCGTAATAGACCAGGAGTAAACCGCGTTATTTTTCAGTAGACCAAGGCATTTTCATGTAAACCAAGACTTTTTTTAATAGACCAGGAGTAGACCAAGGCGTTTATGAGTAGACCGAGGCATTTTTAAGTAGACCTACACTTTATATAGTATCTACACTTATTCTCAGAGCAGGAACCGGTTTCGTCTACTGCTAGAAGTAGATGTTAAGCTGAAAGAGCGATGTTTCTTCAACGCCACCCGGTGTCCAGGGTCCAGCATGGTTGTATACCCAGCGGGGGAGCATAGCGAGGGGTAGCGGAGGTAGAAGGCGCGGTACCCCTCGTGTAGGAGGTATACCTCGGGGTAGTGGAGGGCGGGGTAGTTCTCCTTGTTTTTCAGGCGGTCGCGTGAACGAAGGAAACGGGACCTGAAAAGACACAGGCGGGTTAGAAATACACAACAATAGGTATCATATTAGATAGAAGCAGGTATTACAATACAATACAAAACTTTTGGAACGAAGTTCCTTATGTGACGATGCGGAGGGGTACCCTAGCCGGAAAAAAACGTCCGTAACGAAAATGCGTAGAGTAAGATTTTTATGTATAGCTTATTCGAAATTAAACCTTAACACTAAAGCATTAAAGTTTAATTTCGAATGTAGTATATTTATACATAAGACCTTAAATTTGTCTTCGTAACAACGCGAGCATGTCGGCGCCATGCTCGCGTTGTTTTTCTTTTTACCTCGACTAGAACTTGAAATTAATATTTATGTAATAAGGAACTTCGTTCCTATCTGGTGACCCACGACACCACACGTTTTTTTTTAAAATTCAATTAGACTTTGACATAGTCAAGTGAATCTACCACCGGTTCGGAATGCCATTCCTACCGAGAAGAGCCAGCAAGTAACTCGGTGGTTGCTCTTTTGAAAAAAATTATCGCACTGGAACACGAGTATCCTCCTGCCCGGCGTAGTGCTCGGCCGCTCCACTAGCGACAGAGTCAACTCGGCTGTGCACACACACAATACAGTAGTCAGTACTCACAGCTTGGGCCCTCTCTCTCGCGAGAACTCGCAGTGGAACACGAGTATCCTCCTGCCCGGCGTAGTGCTCGGCCGCTCCACTAGCGACAGAGTCAACTCGGCTGTGCACACACACAATACAGTAGTCAGTACTCACAGCTTGGGCCCTCTCTCTCGCGAGAACTCGCAGTGGAACACGAGTATCCTCCTGCCCGGCGTAGTGCTCGGCCGCTCCACTAGCGACAGAGTCAACTCGGCTGTGCACACACACACAATACAGTAGTCAGTACTCACAGCTTGGGTCCTCTCTCTCGCGAGAACTCGCAGTGGAACACGAGTATCCTCCTGCCCGGCGTAGTGCTCGGCCGCTCCACTAGCGACAGAGTCAACTCGGCTGTGCACACACACAATACAGTAGTCAGTACTCACAGCTTGGGCCCTCTCTCTCGCGAGAACTCGCAGTGGAACACGAGTATCCTCCTGCCCGGCGTAGTGCTCGGCCGCTCCACTAGCGACAGAGTCAACTCGGCTGTGCACACACACAATACAGTAGTCAGTACTCACAGCTTGGGTCCTCTCTCTCGCGAGAACTCGCAGTGGAACACGAGTATCCTCCTGCCCGGCGTAGTGCTCGGCCGCTCCACTAGCGACAGAGTCAACCCGGCTGTGCACACACACAATACAGTAGTCAGTACTCACAGCTTGGGCCCTCTCTCTCGCGAGAACTCGTAGTGGAACACGAGTATCCTCCTGCCCGGCGTAGTGCTCGGCCGCTCCACTAGCGACAGAGTCAACCCGGCTGTGCACACAATACAGTAGTCAGTACTCACAGCTTGGGCCCTCTCTCTCGCGAGAACTCGCAGTGGAACACGAGTATCCTCCTGCCCGGCGTAGTGCTCGGCCGCTCCACTAGCGACAGAGTCAACTCGGCTGTGCACACACACAATACAGTAGTCAGTACTCACAGCTTGGGCCCTCTCTCTCGCGAGAACTCGTAGTGGAACACGAGTATCCTCCTGCCCGGCGTAGTGCTCGGCCGCTCCACTAGCGACAGAGTCAACCCGGCTGTGCACACAATACAGTAGTCAGTACTCACAGCTTGGGCCCTCTCTCTCGCGAGAACTCGCAGTGGAACACGAGTATCCTCCTGCCCGGCGTAGTGCTCGGCCGCTCCACTAGCGACAGAGTCAACTCGGCTGTGCACACACACAATACAGTAGTCAGTACTCACAGCTTGGGCCCTCTCTCTCGCGAGAACTCGCAGTGGAACACGAGTATCCTCCTGCCCGGCGTAGTGCTCGGCCGCTCCACTAGCGACAGAGTCAACCCGGCTGTGCACACACACAATACAGTAGTCAGTACTCACAGCTTGGGCCCTCTCTCTCGCGAGAACTCGCAGTGGAACACGAGTATCCTCCTGCCCGGCGTAGTGCTCGGCCGCTCCACTAGCGACAGAGTCAACCCGGCTGTGCACACACACAATACAGTAGTCAGTACTCACAGCTTGGGCCCTCTCTCTCGCGAGAACTCGCAGTGGAACACGAGTATCCTCCTGCCCGGCGTAGTGCTCGGCCGCTCCACTAGCGACAGAGTCAACCCGGCTGTGCACACACACAATACAGTAGTCAGTACTCACAGCTTGGGCCCTCTCTCTCGCGAGAACTCGCAGTGGAACACGAGTATCCTCCTGCCCGGCGTAGTGCTCGGCCGCTCCACTAGCGACAGAGTCAACCCGGCTGTGCACACACACAATGCAGTAGTCAGTACTCACAGCTTGGGCCCTCTCTCTCGCGAGAACTCGCAGTGGAACACGAGTATCCTCGTGCCCGGCGTAGTGCTCGGCCGCTCCACTAGCGACAGAGTCAACTCGGCTGTGCACACACACAATACAGTAGTCAGTACTCACAGCTTGGGCCCTCTCTCTCGCGAGAACTCGCAGTGGAACACGAGTATCCTCCTGCCCGGCGTAGTGCTCGGCCGCTCCACTAGCGACAGAGTCAACTCGGCTGTGCACACACACAATACAGTAGTCAGTACTCACAGCTTGGGCCCTCTCTCTCGCGAGAACTCGCAGTGGAACACGAGTATCCTCCTGCCCGGCGTAGTGCTCGGCCGCTCCACTAGCGACAGAACCAACTCGGGCGTGTACAGGTTGACGGCGCCTTCAATATGGCCGCCTTCGAACTCGTACGGGTAGCGGCAGTCGATCACCTGCAAAACAATACACCATGCTATTAGACTAAGAGATAGCTGCACTTTTGGTAACTATCACCAGAAAGGCTGATTCAGTATTTGGTGGGTGTAGGGCTCTCCTATGGTTAAAATAGTGACGGGCTGCCCGCATGCGGATGGAGCTCTGACCACTTATCGCCGCTCAAAGACGTGTTATGGTTACCAAAAGTGAACAATAACTAGGAAGGCTGATTCTAGTTAGTATTAAAGTAGGCGCAGTACCTATGTGAACAGTATAAAAAACCGGCCAAGTGCGAGCCGGACTCGCGCACCGAGGGTTCCGTACAAACCTGTAGTAAGTTTTAAATTATTAAAAAAAAACTACTTACTAGATCTCGTTCAAACCAATTTTTGGTGGAAGTTTGCATGGTAATGTACATCATATATTTTTTTTAGTTTTATCATTCTCTTATTTTAGAAGTTACAGGGGGGGACACACATTTTACCACTTTGGAAGTGTCTCTCGCGCAAACTATTCAGTTTAGAAAAAAATGATATTACAAACCTCAATATCATTTTTGAAGACCTATCCATAGATACCCCACACGTATGGGTTAGATGAAAAAAATATTTTTGAGTTTCAGTTCTAAGTATGGGGAACCCCCAAAATTTATTGTTTTTTTTCTATTTTTGTGAGAAAATCTTAATGCGGTTCACAGAATACATCTACTTACCAAGTTTCAACAGTATAGTTCTTATAGTTTCGGAAAAAAGTGGCTGTGACATACGGACAGACAGACAGACAGACAGACAGACAGACATGACGAATCTATAAGGGTTCCGTTTTTGCCAAATCTGGCTACGGAACCCTAAAAACTGACGCTATTCATCAGGGCGTTAACTAGATATGGCCGCTCAAAGACGTGTTAGCGGCCATAGTGAACGGCCCGAGGAATAGCGTCAGTTTTTATACTGTCCGCATAGGTACTGCGCATACTTTAATACTGGAATTCACTAATGCTGTCCTGGTATTCCCCCCGCAGCAGCGCGGCGAGTGTATCGCAGGAAATTAAGTTGACTGACTGAAGAACAAACTCTGCAGGTCCAATATCAGTCTTAATAGTTCGCAATTACTGTAGGTACCTAGATACAAGATACATACAATATTAGTAGTTTATGCAACTGTCATTTAATACCCGTGTTATATGCAGTTGCATACACTACTTTATCTTCACTAATGCAATTTATCAAACAACAAGAGTAAAAGCTGACAATAGTTTATCGCGTACGTGTATTGTCACAGTGAACTTGCCGCCATTAAAATCTAACCAATGAGAGCGCAGCTGCGCGCGCAGGGCCAATCAGGAGCGAGCGCGCGCTGTTCGTTTTTTATTTAATTGGCACAAGATCTTACCAAAGAGTTTTGTGTATGTAAGTTTAGTAGTTTCGACGAAGTTTTCACGTATAACCCAACTGTTTTCAAAAGCCAGCCTATCAAAATTTTATACAACTTGTATGAGGATTTTGACATAAGGCTCGCCAGGTTAATTGGTCGCGTTTTATTGATGTTATAATGAGATTTTACGATATCGATGTGGATATTATACCATCATGTGAAATTGCTTAAATTGAGTGTTTTGTTATCTGCGCTATAACAGTAGTAATTATAAGTCAAGTATTGGAAACATAAGTAGAATGTTATAACATTAGTGTAGATAAAATATATAATATTATTACGAACACGCGATTCAATGTACCAGCGGCGCCATCTAGTATCACTTTTGCGGTTGTGTTCAGTAAACAGTGTAAACTGTAAAGTGTTGACCTGGAATTCAGTATTAGCAGTTTAATATAAATTAAAGAACGTGGAAGCCATAGTTTTTAACTGTTTTATTATATAAAGTTATAAAGAACACAAGATAGCCTACATTTTCGTTGAGCAGCCAGAGAAGAAAGAGACCTGTCAAAATTGACGTTTATTGAAATAATCTATTACACAGATTTATTACTCATTAACTTTACTCTTTATTATCTCTGGCTAACATTCAGTAATGCTGTCCCGGTACTCCCCCCGCAGCAGCGCAGCGAGTGTATCACAGGATATCGAGTTGAGTGACTGAAGAAACAACCGCGCGATAGAAACACCACTGGGTAGGTTCAATATCAATCAAATCCATCATGACTGTAGTCTGTAGGTATATATTTAGCCTGTAACCTATTATACCTCTATGGCCTGTAAGCTGCGACGAACACGCGATTCAATGTACCGGTGGCGCCATCTAGTATCACTTTTATGGACAAAGTAAAGTATAAAGAGTGGGATATTGACCTGGAATTCAGTAATGCTGTCCTGGTACTCCCCCCGCATCAGCGCGGCGAGGGTGTCACAGGATATAGAGTTGAGGTCCGCGTGCTCGCCGCTGGTGAGTGGTAACGCGAACGGGAGACTGAAGTCGCCTATCAGACCCGGCTCTGATTCAACTGGAAACAAACGAAACATTCTTTTTTTAACAACAACAACTTTTACCCTCTTATTAATAAACGTGGAGTAGCGGTGGAATTTAAAACCTGTTTTGTCTTTTTCCTTCGAATGTCAAATTACTGTTGACAAACAAAGACAAAACAGGTTTTAACTATTCCACCGCTATTCCACGTTTATTAATAAGAGGGTTAGTATTTTAGGTTAGTAGTAAAATAAGTAAGAAGTTAGTAAGTAATAATTATTATCTATACTAATATTATAAAGAGGTAAAGTTTGCGAGGTTGTAGGGGGTAATCTCTGGATCTACTGAACCGATTTTGAAAATTCTGGTACCTACCAATAGAAAGCCACATTATTTGTGAGGGTCATAGGCTATATATTAACCCGAAAAATTAGGGAGTTCCCGTGGGAATTTAAAAAACTTATTTCACGCGGACGAAGTCGCGGGCATCTGCTAGTTACCTATATTATTAGTTAAGGTAGACTTAGGCCCGGCGCCCATTATCGGCATCGGCAAGGAACAGGATCCTTCGGCATCCTACATGCAAGCGCACACTGTCGGAAACTATGCTTTGGCATGCTGCAACGTTCTTAGGGATGACGAGGCGTCCTTTAGCATGCCGCACCGTCCTGTAGCTTGCCGAAGCGTCTCAATATCGTATTTCTCGTCAAAACAGTCTCAGAGTTGTTACAAGCTAGTTGTCTGAGTTGTATTTAATATGGTGGACTGGGATCTAGTGCTCATAGCAGCTCTTGCTGAAGAAGAAGAGAAATCTAATCAATCAAGAAGATTTTGGGTGAACAACCCGCAGGGCGCTATCCCCGAGTGGTGCCTCGGCGCCGGCGGCGTACCGAAGGATGCCGAAGCATCCCGAAGCATTCTTAAGGCTGCCGATACAGCAGCCTCAAGCATACCGAAGCGGTATTTTTGTTATTACGACCATATATAATGGAAATTTCTACTTTATTGTCATTATGTTAATGTATATTGCTATTTGCCACCTAAAATCCTCAGTCGTGCCGATGCCGATAATGGGCGCCGGGCCTTAGGAGCTTTAATTACCTACTTAGCTAGTAACCTAATTGATTTAGTTCTTTTTTTTTTAAGTGAAAACTTCTTTAGCCGCGTTGAGCACTTTTTGGTAGCGGGTAAACTTGTGGATCCGCGTCACCGTTACCGACATGCTCGCGTTGTTACGAAGACAAAAGGTCATAAATATACTACATTCGTACTTAAACCTTAATGCCTTAGTTTTAAGGTTTTTTTTTTAAATTATTTCAAATATTCGTTTTCACTTCTATAATTTTTTATTTCCACTACAAGTTAGGCCTTGACTGCGATTTCACCTGACGGTAAGTGATAATGCATTCTAAGATGGTATCGGGCTTACCTGTTAGGGGTATGGCAGTTACATGAAACCCATACATCAGTTTCTACACGGCATCGTACCGGAACGCTAAATCGCTTGGCGGCACGTCTTTGCCGGTGGAATAAGTTGTCATCATCCCTATTTATAAAAAAAAAGTAAAGTTTATAAGTTTACTTACACCTAGTCATAGCCGACATAATAGTCGCATGGTTTTCGGAGAACGCCCGCTGGAGAACAGGCCTGATTGGCTTCTCCATTTCTGGACTCTGGCAGTTTGATCTTCTCCGTTTACTTGAAATATTCTCCAAATCAGTTCTGGAAAAAAAATTGATCTTAATTAAATAAACATTTACGATTATGTATTCGTTGCTTGAATGTTCGTTAATAATTGTTCAATTGAGTTGAAACTTTGTACAGTTGTTGTTCTTGTTAGCTTTTAATCTATGTTAGTTTTCAAAACACGTAGACATAAGGATGGCCATCTTAAAACACCTAATCTGTTTTGTAGTCATTTGAATATTAATTAAGTATGTAATCTTTACTTCTATACTAATATTATAAATGCGAAAGTTTGGATGGATGGATTGATGTATGTATGGATGTTTGTTACTCAATCACGCACGAAGGGCTGAACAGATCTGGATGAAATTTGGCACAGAGATAGATTAAAATCTGGAATAACAAATAGGCTACTTTTATCCCGGAAAATTTAAGAGTTCCCGTGGGAATCAAGAAACTTAATTCACGCGGACGAAGTCGCGGGCATCATCTAGTATGGAAATAAAGCAAGAGTTCCTAATACTAGGAACATAAAGTATATATACCTTTCATTTCTCTTATTATTCTTCTTCTCTTGATTGTCACTCTCTTTAATGGAGAATAATGACACCTTTGCTCTAGAAACTTCCGGATTGAAACTCAAACACCTTTGCAACGGCCTCCGTACATTTAACTGTTTCTCTGCCAACGTTTCTTTGATTTCTCCAGAAAATAACGGACTTTCTTCAAATGAATTCTTCATTTCGTCAGAAAATAACTGATTTTCTCCATAACCATTCTTCACTTCCTGAGAAGATAGGGGGCTCCCTTCAAAACCATGCGTTATTAGTCTTGATACATCAAAAAGTTTATCTGAACTTTGTTCAAAGTTATCACGAACTTCATTGGATAATAATTGGTTTTCTCCAAAAGTATCCTTAATTTGACCGGATAATAACTTGGTATCGTTAAAACTGTCTTTAATTTGTCCGGATAGCAACTCTTTGAAATTAGGCATTTTAGGTGAACTTGACACTTCGAAATCCAAAAACGGATCTTCCAACTCCGATATGAAACCACTTTCCATAGACATTGTGGAATCAGAAGGAAATATCCTTAATTTTGTTGACGCTGGTGACATTGACATAGATCCGATACTAGAATCGCTTCTTTCATGCCTCAATACAGTCTTAGGGGGTGTCTCCGTGAACTTCAAAGATTTTTTAACAGATATATTGTGTTTTTCTGTAAATTTCAACGACTTTTTAACGGAAACACTATGTTTTTTGACAGCCGGAGAAGCAAATTCGAAGTTTTCATCGTCGAAGTTCAACATGCGTGTTGCATTGACATTAGGTTTGTTGAAACTAGTTGATTGCTCATTTTCTAGAAGCGGAGCACCAAATTCGAAATTCCTACAATGTATTTTCCTCGATGTTGAACGTCCACTGGAAATTATATTCGGGCTATCTGTTGAAATGATCTCATACTTGGAACACTCATCAAAATTGGTACAGTCGAATTCTTCTTCCAAATCGTGTAGTGTTTCGAAGTCTGCATCAATATTTTCGTCCTTTTCTGGGACGTACATGTCTATGTTTTTTGTTTTGTCTTCGTTTTCGAAGGATTTTGATTGTAGTGCGTCCGTGAAATCTAGCTGTAATGGAAAGATTTTTGGATTGTAAATACTAATTTATTAGTTTACCTCCTTAAGAATAGATTTTCATATATAAGCCTGGGGGAAAGGGGAATAAAAAAAAAAAATAAGAGGTAAACCCTTCAGTGGAAGGACAGCCTCACACGCCATGGAAACTTGATAAAATCTGCTCATAGCTCTCGCAGCTGATCGCATGATAGTGGGGATGACACCATAAAAAAAATAAAAAAAAATATATATAAGCCTGGGGTATGAAAATTTATGAGGAGTAAAATCAAACTTTCTCTGTTACGTTATTTACTTTGTTTCCATGGTAACACTTGTTTGTTTCCATGGTAACACTTTTCGTTCGTAAGGAGTAAACTCCAGTCGTGCGTCGGAGCTGACACACACAATTTATTTTTTTATAAAGGCTCACTACAGAGCATGAGGCACCTGTCAGAATGTGAAGAGTTTAGGCCATAGTTCACCATGCTCGACAGGTGTAGATTGGAAGACTTCACACATTTTTGAGAACATTATTTTCTTATATTTATTAATTTTCTCCGATTACGCAGGTTTCCTCAAAAATGTTTTCCATTAAAAGAATAATAATAAGAATTATTCTTATCGTTACAGAAAGTCATATTTAATTGTTTATCATGTCCGTACTTTAAATAAAAAAAAAATAAAAAAAATACTATCTATACAAATATTATAAATGCGAAAATGTCTGTCTGCTACACTTTCACGTCCCATCTGTTCAAACGATTTTGATGAAATTTGGTACAGGGATAAGTTGTATCCCGAGGAAGGAAATAGGCTGCTTTTTATCTCAAAAATATTCGAGAGATTTTGCGTGAATCAAAACAATTATCTGTTCAACCAGTTTTGATAAAATTTGGTACAGGGATTACAGGGATACAGGGTTGTATCCCGGAGAAGGACATAGGCCTCTTTTTATCCTGGAAAATTCATGAGTTCCCGCGGGCATCAAAAAACCTTAATCCACGCGGACGATTTCGCGGGCATCATCTATTTAATAAAAAAAGTGTGTTGTGTCTGTCTGTAAAAATTCAATTATCATGTTAAAATTTGCAATTTAAAAAATTAAAGTACCTGTGTCAATACCAAATCCTGGTCGGCCGCAGGACCCTGTGCACATTTATTTGTAAAAAATAAACCCAGGGACATACCTTAGCCTTGCACCAGGCGGACGTCGTTGCGGAGGTGCCAGGGAACGTGTCAACGAACGAACAATCCCTGGTCTCTTCCTCTACGTCCAGTTTTACAAACGTCTCAGACATTAACGACTCATTGTCTTTACTTATTGCACTGAACATATTAGATCTTTTTACCAAATCTCTGTTTTTAGAGAACCTTTCTGATTTCGTCAACAAATGAGTTTCTTTAGAAAATTTACTGTACATTGTTAACGATTCATTCTTTTTACTGTCCATTTTGAGGATCATTTCTGACCTTGTCATGTTTTCTTCGATGTCCATTTTAAGGTGTGTTTCCGACCTTGTCATTGATTTATTGTCAATTTTAAGGTACCGGGATCGTGTCACGGAATGGCTTTCTTCATCTTCCATTTGTAGGAATGTCTGTGACATGTTTAACTCATTTTCTTTATTAGCCATTCTATAACGCGATCTCTCTTCGAATATCCGTGATATTTTTGACACTTTGGTTCGCTTGCATTTCTCTGACCTACTCGTTAAAGGTGATAGATGTTCTAAGGGGGAATTTTGTTTTTTTATTGGGGTAGGTGTGTTCTTCAGTCTTTCTATGGTAGGGGAGTCTTTTGGCCTGGAAAGAAAGAAAGAAACCTATATAATAAATTATCCATACTTATACATATAAAACAGTACGATTACGGACTCACATAAATAATGCAAAACCTAACCTATACTTAAGTAATTATATTAAAGAGCAACGGCGAAATTATTATTGACCACATTTACTAATTCTTGATTGTACACAAGTAAGGTAAAGACGAAACTAATTTGCTTATTTTTTTTAATTTTATCAAGTATTCACCTTAATTAATTGAAACTAGGTAAAAAAATAAAATATTTAGGGAATCTTTTTTTATTATTTAGTTCCCGTTTCTCAGTTTAGTGTTACCATTTTATGTATAATCTACCTAGTAGCTAGAATAAATCTAAATTAGTAGATTATTATGTATCGTTTTAAAAATTGTAATTATTTCGTCTGATTAATGTTTGCATAAATAATACTATTGCTCTTTTTTTTAGTGTATTTTATATTATTTAAGTGAGTTTTCTTGCATACATTATTAATTAATAGTCTCTAACAGAATGGTAATAATTGAAAGAATATTATGGCAGCACTGATGCTGATTGTCTGTGGTTGTGCCGAATGTTTTACTGGTCTGTGGTTGTCATCTGTCTTTGTTTTTGTGGCTTTCTTCCGGTTGTCATTTTTAGAAGTGACATTATCACTTAACCTACAAAACTTTAAAATCTTATAGATCTTTTTATTCTAGGCTCATAAAAAAAAAATTCTAGCTGCTGTGAGCTTCATATTCGACGCTTATAAAAACATATTTTTTTCACACGTGTACATAATTATTTTTTCTCAATAATATTGATGTATGGAAGTTCGCCGTTGCTCTTTATTTATTGAAAATATGTAGGGCAAACATGACGTCACAGGTGTCTCTTATGTGACGTCATGTTTTAACTCTACCACCGGTTCAGAAAATAGCATCATTGGATGTGCAAGCCTAAACCTTTAAGTATATAAAGACCACAGATATGTTTATAGTCCTAGGACTGATCGTAGATGGACAAAAGCAAATAATAATAATAATAATTCTATAGCTATTTCTCCATTTTGATATAAACCATTTAATTTATACCTGAATACGGTAAAATTGTGAATTTGAAACTTGTGGTGATGTTTAAACCATAAAAAAGCATTATTACCTGAACAACGGAGAATTTTGTATCTCCCCCAAAACCCTCCGTTTGGACGGTGTGCATATGGGTGAACTCAACGGAGACTGTTTCCTGGAAAAGTCTAATGTGTGCGGATGTATTTTGATTCTATAGTTGTTTGACAACGCCTCCTCCTGCTTCCGTTTTGTTGCGCTGTTGCCGGAGTTGATCTTGAAGTTCTCCGTGATTAAACTGTAACAAAGAGAAATGTTCCGTTAAAAGCTGTACATTCTTAGAGTACAAGTGATGGATTCATTGTTATTAATGGGCAGAGTGGAGTGGAGTATAATATAAATGTGAAAGTGTGTTTGTCCTTGAATCCCAACACAACAGATTGATGTGGATTCGTTTTTGCTTGGATAGTTACATAAGCTTTTACCCAGGAAAATCAAAGAAATTTGACTGCAGTTACTTATGTATCTACAAATTGATGTAAATGTTAATTATTTTTTACAAAAAGCAACAGACAAGTTTCCAGCTGGTTATTCTTGGTAGATTCACTCGACAAATCAAAAGCACTTCTAAAAGTTTATTTGAATAAAAACATTTGTGTTTGAGCTATGGTATTTTTACAACTCTTGGGCTACATAAGGGCATGGTACATAATAAAGAGATTATCCATACAAATATTACTTATCAATAAAAATTTGTTTGGCTATTACATTTCTACAGGACATTTTTTTAACTGATTTTGATGTTTGGTGGTTGAAAGTTGTTGATGGGATGAAAAAAGCTTGCATTTTAGAGACAGAACTTTTCATTTCAATATAATATTGACATATTATTGAGACAAAAGTCTACAATATGCATAATATGAAATAAAATAGGTAAGTATCTGTTATCATTAAAAAACAAGTTTTATAAATAAATTCTTCTTCAATTAATTTATTTCACACAAGTTTAATGAATCCCTTGACAAGCATTGTTACCATGGTCTTATAAAATACCCTGAAAATAAGTCGACAATTGACAATAGATAGCACCCCATCGAGGGTCGATAAAATACCCTTTTTTAAACAAGGAACATAAGGAAGAGACCATAAGTTATCGAAACACTTAAAATGAATCGAAGAACTGGTTTAAAATACATACTGTGCCCTTTTTGGTAACCCATCCTATTTTATCGAACGCCGAAAGGTTATGTGAACCTCACTAAAAACTTTCTTTCTCATGAATAACTTTTTTAATTAACACTTGCTAAATTAAATTAATTAGTAACACGAATTCGACACTATAAAACACCTGTTTAACTTTTTTTTTAATTAAAAATAAAACTCGGGAGAAGAAAAAATAATGTAGGTGGGATAAAATTCGCGCGCTTCGCTTTGCAAATGTAAATGACACGAAATGTCAGATTGAGTCATTGGCTTTCGTTCGGAAATTGTTTCGATTTCAATTGTTTTGAATGAGTGAATGAATGTTTCTTTATTTTTGCTTTATTTATTTGATACCTAAGTGTTCAATTAAGTATATTTTTGTTGGACTCTTTTGGCGATATGTTTAAGTTAATAATATTACACTTTGGTTAAATAGGTACCTATGAAAGTATTATTATATTGCATAAAAGTAATCTATCACATTCAAGACGTGTGGCTAAAATACCTACTTACCCAGATTTTCACTTGAATTCAGACTAAATTTTGTGACTACCTACCTCATTACGGCAGTGTTGAGCGCTATTGTCTTAACGTGCGGAGGTCTCGGGTTCGATCCCCGGCAGGGTCAATTTGGGAATTTGTAGTTTCTGAATTTCCCTGGTCTGCCCTGCCGGGAGGCTTCGGCCGTGGCTAGTTACCACCCTACCGGCAAAGACGTGCCGCCTAGCGATTTAGCGTTCCGGTACGATGCCGTGTGAAAACCGATTAGGGGTGTGGACTTAATATAACTGCCATGCCCCTAACAGGTTAGCCCGCTACCATCTTAGACTGCATCATCACTTACCATCAGGTGAGATCGCAGTCAAGGGCTAACTTGTAGTGGATCATACTTCATACTAATATTATAAATGCGAAAGTGTGTTTGTTTGTTGGTTTGTCCTTCAATCACGCCGCAACGGAGCAACGGATCGACGTGATTTTTGGCATGGATACAGTTGAGGACCTGGAGAGTGACATAGGCTACTTTTTATACCGGAAAATTAAGGAGTTCCCGCGGGAATAAAAAAAAACAAAAAAAACTTAAACCACGCGGACGAAGTCGCGGGCATCAGCTAGTCATCAAATAAGCTTATAAAATAGCTGTATCTGTATTACGTGTTCTCATTATAAGAAATCGGTTATGCGATCAATATGCAACAGATCGGGATTCGGGGATGGGGCGTATGAGATCTACTCATGAATAAATAAAACCGGCCAAGTGCGAGTCGGACTCGCACACCGAGGGTTCCGTACAAACCTGTAGTAAGTAAGCTTTACGATTAATGATTTTAATAAACCGCAAAACTAACTTTGTTTGTAGAGGTTTATTGTTAATATAAAAAAAAACTATGCTAGTTAGAGCGTTGGTTTTATTTTTCCTGTAAAATATACATAAGCTTCTATTGACCATAATTATTTCAGATTTTTCAATTGGTAAACTTCGGAGATAAGGGAACGGTATTTTTTTCGACATTTTGCCCGATAAATCAAAAACTGTTATGCATAAAAATAAATAAAAATCTGTTTTAGAATGTAGAAGTATAGCCCTTTCATATGATATCCCACTCAGTATAGTTAGCATACTTTGAAATTTCAAACCCCCGATTTTCCCCCTTTTTTAATTAAACTAAAAATAATTTTCGATTTTTTTTTATTTTAATGATGTTAGGCCACTATTATACACAACTATTCCAAATTTCATATCGATAGATTTAATAGTTACTGAAATAATCGACTGTGACGGACGGACGGACGGACGGAGAAAGTCGCACCATAGGGGTTCCATTTTTACCATTTTGGTACGGAACCCTAAAAATGATTATTTTAACCGTTATTCTAACTTAACGGGCATTTATTACAATATTTTGTGAGAATATGCTCTACTGCCACGGGTCTCAGCGGTTAGTATGGTCGACTGCGGATTACGAGGTCCTGGGTTCGATTCCCGATCGGGCATAAAACTGTTAGGTATTGGGTTTTTCAGTTAAGAAATTCTCAGTGCCAAGCTCCCGGAGTTAGGAAGTTGGCGGTGTTTCACCCCCGTGCCTCAGAGAGCAAGTTAAGCCGTCGGTCCCGGTTATTATCACTAGCATGATAATAGTCGTCAAAGCCCGCCAACCCGCACTGGAGCAGCTTGGTGGATCTAAGCTCAAATTCCCCCTCTCCTATGAAAGTGGAGGCCTGTGCCCAGCAGTGGGACGTTAATGGGCTATTAGCTAACTGTTAGCATCCATACTAATATTAAAAATGCGAAAGTGTGTCTGTCTGTCTGCTACGCTTTGACGGCCCACCGTTCAACCGATTCTGATGAAATTTGGTATAGGGATAGGTTGTATCCCGGGGAAGGACATAGGCTACTTTTTATCCCGGAAAATCAAGGAGTTCCCGCGGGAATCAAAAAAAAATATCCACGCGGATGAAGTCGCGGGCATCATCTAGTCAAGACTATATTTCCACTTTAACTCTGAACCCATTGTATTCATGCACGTTGGTGTGGTGGGTTTCTTCTCTAATCAAAGACATGCCCTTAAGAGGATCGTCTAGTTGTAAATTTTCATACAAAAAGCGATAACGTTTTTCTTCCCGTAAATGTTGTCCAATTTTCATAATTTTTAGAAATGTTGCAGATACAATGAAGAACTATGCTCGTACGTTTTAATTTTAAAGAAATATTGCTTATGTTAAAAGTTATTAGCGTCTAAATATCCATATTCTTGACCTAAAAACTTCCTCGAGTATTTTAATTTTTTTAAATTTAACTAAACTAAAATACTAAAAAAATAAAACGTACGACCCTAGATTAAGGTGTACTGAATCTAATGAGACCAAAATTGTCTAATTTCGTAAACGTTTGGGGTGGTAAAAACGTTATCACCCGAAACAATATTTCAAAAATAAAATGTAGGCATATGCCTACTGTACTTGCAACTCTCTCTATCGCACGATACGGAGAAGACAGCGAAGCGTTGTGAAACAGCATTATTGAAAAAACCTACTCGTGTCGCGTTTCGTCACTAGACGATCCTCTTAAGGCATAAAATCGCGTAACAAGCATTGAACCGGCTACCCTTGGAGCTGAACAATGGCTGCATTGGTTGCACTCAACGTTTTCTTATCACGACTACAAGGGACTACAAGGGTGATTTTTTTTCAGTCAAGTAACGGCATATAACCGTCTTGCAGACAGGGGACTTTTGTGCGTGGCTGTACATAAGGTGACGTTTTATTTAAGAAGCTAGTATATAAGAGCTATATGCCACGAAAAAGCGGTGATAGCTTCTATAGAGCGAACGTTGACTTTTAATTTGCTTTGCTTTGAACTTTTAATTTGCTTAGACTTAAGACATGGTTAAAACGAGACGGATTTGTTATTCACTTAGGCGCCAGACACGAAACTAGCGACGGCTGAGCGACGGCGACAGCGGGGCGATGGAATCCGAGAGCTGGCGGCGAATTTCGGGAAGGTCCTTTAAACAAGCTGAAATTGTGGAAAAATATAATTTCGTACATTGGCGAATCCAGTTCTGCCAGTCTGATTTTTTTGGCAACTGAATTTTTTTATGTTTAAATTTTATACCTACTTATAGAATTCGAAAAAACATATCCCAGACGTTTTTGTCGGTTATAAAGTATTACCAGACCTCTTTCAAATTGTTCCCGAAATTCGTCGCCAGCTCGCCGACTAATCGCATCGCCCCGCTACCGCCGTCGCCCCGCTACCGCTAGTTTCGTGCCCGTACACTCAGTGTACGGGCACGAAACTAGCAAACAGGGCAGCAAACTAGCAAACAGGGCAGAACTGGATTCGCCAATGAACGAAATTATATTTTTCCACAATTTCAGATTGCCTAAAAACACCTTCCCGAAATTCGTCGCCAGCTCTCGAATTCCATCGCCCCGCTGTCGCCGTCGCTCGGCCGTCGCTCATTTCGTGCCCGTACACTTAGTCCATCTCGTTTTAACTCTAAGCAAAGTCTGAGCCAAGTCAAAGTTGCTCTATAGATCTCAACATTAGACTTCTGTTGCATATTCGAAGGGTCAAGTGAAATGAAACAACGATCTCAATTTACATAGACCGAGACGGGCCCTGTCGAACAAAGAATGTGGACTTATTTTACTAACACCATCTAGTCTGAAAAGCGGGACAGCGCTATGGCGGGGACAAGGACAGGCTTATACAGGTGTGGAGCGCGCTCTACAATTTTTTCCTATGAAAGGGCCCATCTAGTACCTACATAATACATTTATATCGATGAAATGAAATGATTTATTTATTTCATGTAGGACAACTTGTGTCACTAAGTCGAGACTCTACCACCGGTTCGGCAAGCTGTTCTACTGAGAAGAGCCGGCAAGAAACCCAGCAGTTGCTATTTTCATAAAAAGAAAAATGGTACTAGGTAAATGTAAAAAAATATACAATGCATACGTTACATAACAAATATTACACTGACTTGTGGGCCGCTGGATGCAAAGCCGGTTGCCTCAAAAAATATCTCAAAAATTAATTTACTTAATGTAAGTTTTTTTTTTATCCACTACAAGTTAGCCCTTGACTGCGATCTCACCTGATGGTAAGTGATGATGCAGTCTACGATGGTAGCGGGCTAACCTGTTAGAGGCATGGCAGGTAAATTATTAAACCCATACCCCTATTAGGTTTCTACACGGCATCGTACCGGAACGCTAACTCGCTTGGCGGCACGTCTTTGCCGGTAGGGTATGTAAGTTGTTACATTTTTAAAAATTTTTAGAAGCACTATTTCATGCAACTTAATCATTAAGAAAATCGTCAATAGTATCTGCGTCGTATTCCTCATTACTGAGGGTCATGACCCCTTTCCATTAAACAAATTATGGTAGGAGTTTTCTTGGGATGATAATGCGGTGGGTTCCCAGTTCACACGTCCTTCCGCATACGACTCGAGTCTCGACTAAGAGTATTGTAAGTTGAAACTCTTAGGTTTAACTTAGGGTTAACGATTATTATCAGATGTTAGTGATAATAAACGGGACCGACGACTAACGAAAAGGCCAAATTTGAACTTCCAAATTCGGTCACCCATCCAGTTACCGACTTGGGTCAACGTTGCTTAACATTCGCAATCGACTGATATGCGTTGTCACAACTAGGCCACTCGTCTCTCCAAACTCAACCTCTAACCAACCTATTAAAATAACCTGCAACACAAAACCGTTGCAAAAAATAAAATAAAAAAAACCGGCCAAGTGCGAGTCGGACTCGCGCACCGAGGGTTCCGTACAAACGTGTAGTAAGTTTTAAATTATTAAAAAAAAACTACTTACTAGATCTCGTTCAAACCAATTTTCGGTGGAAGTTTGCATGGTAATGTACATCATATATTTTTTGTAGTTTTATTATTCTCTTATTTTAGAAGTTACGGGGGGGGGGGACCAACATTTTACCACTTTGGAAGTGTCTCTCGCGCAAACTATTCAGTTTAGAAAAAAATGATATTAGAAACCTCAATATCATTTTTGAAGACCTATCCATAGATACCCCACACGTATGGGTTTGATGGAAAAAAAATTTTTGAGTTTCAGTTCTAAGTATGGGGACCCCCAAAATTTATTGTTTTTTTTTCTATCTTTGTGTAAAAATCTTAATGCGGTTCACAGAATACATCTACTTACCAAGTTTCAACAGTATAGTTCTTATAGTTTCGGAAAAAAGTGGCTGTGACATACGGACGGACAGACAGACAGACAGACAGACAGACATGACGAATCTATAAGGGTTCCGTTTTTGCCAAATTTGGCTACGGAACCCTAAAAAAACTGTCAAATCTTTCAGAAACCCGCTCTCTTTATGCACATTCCACATAAAGGCCCAATGTGGATGCACCACTTGATTCAACCGTAAACAACAATGGCCGCCGATTTGAATAAATATTTACCCTTTTTTGGGGCCCGAGGGATTTTTTATTTTATTTTGTACACCATTGAATTGGTTTTCGGTTGTCGTGTTGATGGGTGGAGCAGGTTTTGTGACGGTTGCGCTGACAATGCGTTTGATGAGCCCATTTTGGTGTAATCTATTAACGCTGATTAGGGATCATTACTGGAATTAAGCGCATTTTTTTTTTATCTACTACAAGTTAGCCCTTGACTGCGATCTCACCTGATGGTAAGTGATGATGCAGTCTAAGATGGTAGCGGGCTGACCTGTTAGGGGCATGGCAGTTATATTAAACCCATACCCCTATTCGGTTTCTACTCGACATCGTACCGGAACGCTAAATCGCTTGGCGGCACGTCTTTGCCGGTAGGGTGGTAACTAGCCACGGCCGAAACCTCCCACCAGGCCAGACAAGAGAAAATTCAGAAATTATAAATTACCCAATTGACCCTGCCGGGGATCGAACCCGGGACCTCCGCACGTTAAAACAACAGCGCTACACACTGCGCCACGGAGGTCGTCTAAATAACTTGAATTAAACGCATATTTGACAATGATAACAATTTGACGACTTCCCCGAGGCACAGTGGTGTTGTGTTATTAGTGAAAGGTCCCGGGTTGAAGCCCTAAGTTTGAATTTATGTAGGTAGGTCCCTAGACATGGTCGCTAACTATAGGCCTCATAAGAAATCTTAGCTGAAAGGCAATAGAGGGAGGTATGCTTTTCTTACAATTTCTCTACGTGCAGATTCAAGCAGAAATGAGGAGAACAAAAGAGAAAAAAACAGGATCCAGCCCCCCGATCATGTAAGAATGGCCGATCAAATTGTTAAAGTTCGTCGTCAAAGTAAAATAAACCATAACAGCATTGAATTAGAGCTCAATTTCGTGTAACCATTCTTATACGTTAGAGTATCGTACATACCTAAACCTATAAGAATGGGTACACGAAATTAAGCTCTAATCTAATGATGTTATGGTTTATTTTACTTTGCCGCAGAACTTAAACGATTTCATCAGCCATTCTTACATGATTGGGGGCAGAGGCCCAATTGTATAAATAAGCGAATCGTAATCATTTGACAGCTTAAAACGTATTACTCGAACTGTTTAAGGAGTTCATACATGCTTTTTGATGTGCAGGCATCTATGAACTCCTTAAACAGGTCGAATTATACGTTTGACAAATGGTTACGATTTCAATTTTCTAACACAATCGACGGGCAGGCGACGCGACGTGTGTCCTACAAGAGACCTGCCCCCTTATCATGTAAGAATGTCCGATCAAAACGTTAAAGTTCGTCGTCAAAGTTTATAAACCATAACAACATTAAATTAGAGCTCAATTTCGTGTATCCATTCTTATACGTTCGAGTATCGTTCATACCTAAACGTATAAGAATGGGCAGACGAAATTGAGCTCTAATTCAATGCATTCATGGTTTATTTTACTTTGACGAAAATCTTTAACGTTTGATCGACAATTCTTACGTAATCGGGGGGCAGGTTAGCTTACTATCATCTAAGACTGTATCATCACTTACCATCAGGTGAGATCGCAGTTAAGAGCTAACTTGTAGTGGACAAAAAAAAATGTCCAACAGTGGACGTTTATCGGTTGACAACAACGAAGATAATTAAGATTATAAAATGTCACGAAAAAATTGCTAAAGTATCCAAAAAAATTAGTCTGCTATTTTAATTAACATACCACAAATAAGCATAGGTAAGCTTATGCGCGGAAGCAAGGTTAAATTAACTGGAACCTTATCCCAATATCCGTTAATGTATCCGCGGTGACAAAAACCGCCATGTGGTGCCGATCGCACGCAATAAATATCCAAGGTGAACTGGAGGATGTCTGCGTCCTCCCAGGATATAAGGTTACGGGATATATTTGTGGTTTCAGTCGGTTTTATTTTTTTGCAAAATAGGTTAACGCATGAGGAAGTCATGCGTTATGGAAAGAAGTAACGAAGACTAGATTAGAGCGCTATTGCCATTTATTTATTATTTTTGTTATTGCTCTAGTCTAGTGGGCTCTTTTCAGACCAGGGCGCGTTTGGAGCTTTAGTTTTTTAACATACCGTGGTTAATTATTATCACCATCACGTGTTATACTTTGTAAACGTGACGTTCAGACTTCAGGTGTTCTGTGTAGGTACTAACTTTGAATAAATATACTAAGTATAGAGTTTGAGTTGTAAAATGTCAAGAAAAATTGTTGTTATCAAAAAACAAATCTGTGCAAAATCAATAAATATCCAAGGTGAACTGGAGGATGTGTGCGTCCTCCCAGGATATAAGGTGACGGGGATATTTGTGGTTTCAGTTGTTTTTTTTTATCCACTACAAGATAGATCTTGACTGCAATCTACCTGATGGTAAATGATGATGCAGTCTAAGATGGTAGCGGCCTATATCTGTTAGGGGGATGCCAGTTATATTAAACCCAAACCCCTATTCGGTTTCTACTCGGCATCGTACCGGAACGCTAAGTAAATCGCTTGGCAGCACGTCTTTGCCGGTAGGGTGGTAACAAGCTACGGCCGAAGCCTCCCACCAGAAATGCCCCACGTCTTGGGTAGATCGCCGTAAAACAAACAAACATACGAGTATACAGACTGATGAACACATAACCCTGTGCGTTCCGCAGTCAGTTAAAAAGAAAGTGTTTATTTAAAAAAAAAGCGAAGTTGCCGAACCAAAAATAACCAGAAAGGCAAACACGATATTTTTGGAACGGGGGTTGGAGCGGTATCGCACCACCCCTCGTGAAAAAACAGATCGATGAGGAAAACCGTTACACCGTTACATGTCGAGGGTTGCATCCCTTAACGATAAACTGCTAGATCAACGGTTATTGCATGTTGCAACCGATTTTCCTGTGATGTCCGATTCATTAGATCATGTTAGGGATTTTGGTGCCTTAAATCAAGCATGATTGATTTGCGTACCACTATAAAAAATTTAATAAATCAAATCTGTCAAAAATAAAATAAAGATTAATATCATACTTCAAATATAAATATTATAAATGCGAAAGTTTGGATGGATGTATGGATGGATGTTTGTTACTCAATCAGGCTCCAACGGCTGAACGGATCCGGATGAAATTTGGCACAGAGATAGATTAGTCTGGAATAGCACATAGGCTACTTTTTATCCCGAAAGATTAAAGAGTTCCCGCGGGAATCTAAAAAACTTAAACCACGCGTAAGTAATAAAATAAATATTTTAAAATAAATATTTTTTATTAAAAAGTTACTTATTATAGAAGTTCGTAACGTATCCTACCAATTTTTTTAATCACTTCAAATCAGGTGCCATCAACAAAAAAAAAGTCAAAACACATGTTCACAGTTCTCAATGACATTATACCCGAATTGAATGAAAGTGAACGAGCGCGGAGTGAATGGGATGCGTTCGGAAATCTACCTATCAGCTTTGTTTATGCGAACGCCGCACGTGCTTCCGTATCCGGCTTCTATAGTCTATTGATGAAAACAAAACCATAGAGACCCACATTTTTTTAAAAAACTTCCTTGTCTGATTTATTTATATACTAGCCCGTGGCTTCGTCCACGTGGATTGAGGTTTTTTTTGTCCCGGAAAAAGTAGCCTGTGTTATTCCAGAATATAATCTATCTCTGTACCAAATTTCATCCAGATCCGTTCAGCCGTTGGGGCGTGATTGAGTAACAAACATCCATCAATACATCCAAACTTTCGCATTTATAATATAAAGAATAGATAAAAGCTATATCCAAAAAGCAAATATATTATTATAGCATAAATAAACAGTCTGAACTTAATGAGAGTATCTATTAAATGGTCAACTCGTCCAATTTATAGACGCAAAAAATTGTCCACGCGAAGTCCAAGACATCTGCTTGCGAATAAAATTAATTCTATTATTACCTTCGTAACCTTCCCTAATCTTATCAAACTTCCAACCATCTGCCCACCCCCTTATAACTTAGTTCCTACAAAGGTCAACGTTCGCGAAAAAAAAAAACAATTATTATACTGTTTCCGAACGGAAAGGCTGAATGGCTGAACGCCTTCGCCTCAAGACGCAAAGCTATATATGTACAGCTGCCATTACAGCTGCGTTCGAGATTCAAATTCACTTGTCGTTTCAAAAACCGCGAACTATTTAACCATCCAATAATCAACTTTATTCCTAACAATTTAACTTCAAATTCCAATGCATTGGTATTCTTTTGTACAATCAACCGCGAATTTCATACGTATATTTCATAACACGCGATTATCTATGCTACGGCGGTAACAATAAGGATGATATTTGAATGATTTTTAACGCTGATGGCGCCCAATGAACAGCTGTTAGGGCACGCGCCAAGACGTTACATTTCTTACCTTTGACCTGAAGGTTTTTGAATGCATTCTTTGTATGAGATAACGGAACGGGGATGCTACCGTTGCGTTCCATTGTCAGATTTTGAAATTAGGTTTTTTTTCGGGCATCGATTTGAAATTAATATTAAATCGGGTTCATACTTTTTTTTTCGGTGCAACTGTCGATGGAAATTGGAAA
The DNA here is from genome assembly GCA_917051295.2 of Erebia ligea. NCBI lineage: Eukaryota > Metazoa > Arthropoda > Insecta > Lepidoptera > Nymphalidae > Erebia > Erebia ligea. Next base: position 7,561,168 of record OU785247.1, read on the forward strand.
CTGACCTAATCTATATATATAAAATTCAAAGTCCTGACTGACTGACTTATATATCAACGCACAGCCTAAACCGCTGGTCCTAGAGACATGAAATTTGGAGGGTGTGTTCTTTGTCAAGAGTAGGTATCCACTAAGAAAGGATTTTTCGAAATTCCACCCCCAAAGGGGTAAAATAGGGGTTGAAAGTTTGTATGAAAGTCTGTCATTTTTCAAGTTATATCCATGAAACTTGGTATTTGAGCTACCAGTTCAAAATGAAGAAATACGTGTTTCGCAATTTTTGGAAATTCTACCCCCATAAGGCTGAAACAGGGGTTGAAAGTTTGTAGGAAAGTCCGTCATTTTTCAAGCTGTAGCCATGAAACTTCGTGTTTGGGATTTCGGTCTGAAATGAAAAAATATGTGATTCACAGTTTTTGAAAATTCTATCCCCAAGGACGTCAAATAGAGAGTTTATCCTTTAATCACGCCGAAATAGAGCAACGGATCAACGTGATTTTTTGCATGGGTATACTTAGTTGAGGACTTGGAGAGTGACATAGGCTTCTTTTTATCCCGGAAAATTCAGGAATGCCTGTGGGAATTAAAAAAACTTATGCCACGCGAACGAAGTCGCGAGCATCCTCTAGTTTAATACATAACAAAGTGAATATCATGATTAACGTAGTTTTCTGTCCGTTATTAAGAAAATGAACACTCTTTTAAAATATGACTATAAGTATTAAAGCTAGATACTTGATACAAGAGCTAGATACTTTTAAATTTAAAAAACCGGCCAAGTGCGAGTCGGACTCGCGCACCGAGGATTCCGTACAAACCTGTAGTAAGTTTTACGATTTATGACGTATTAAAAACAAGACGAAATGAACCGCAAAACTAACTTTGTTTGTAGAGGTTTATTGTTAATATAAAAAAATTACGTTAAAATTAATTATTTATTTTGAAAGGTAATATACAAGTTAATATTCTGTGAAAATTTGAACCGTCTACCTGTTACCGTTTTTAATATTGAGCAAAAAAATACGATAAAAACACGTTTATTGTATGGGGACCCCCCTTAATATATATATTTTTTTAATTTTTAGTATTTGTTGTTATAGCGGCAACGGAAATACATCATTTGTGAAAATTTCAGCTTTCTAGCTATCACGGTTTATGAGATACAGCCTGGAGACAGACAGACAGACAGACAGACAGACAGACAGACAGACAGACAGACAGACAGACAGCGGAGTCTTAGTAATAGGGTCCCGTTTTTACCCTTTGGGTACGGAACCCTAAAAAGCTGAGTAAAAATATTTTTATCGGTTTCAAAAAATGTTTAATCATTGCAGATTGCAGTTTTAAAAACCGGTCAAGTGCGAGTCGGACTCGCGCACCGAGGGTTCCGTAGTCCGTACAAACCTGTAGTAAGTTTTACGATTTATGACGTATTAAAAATAAAAATTACGTTTGTTGTATGGGAGCCCCCCTTTAATATTTACTTTATTGATATTTAATTATTTATTTTGAAAGGTAATATACAAGTTAATATTCTGTGAAAATTTGAACCGTCTACCTGTTACCGTTTTTAATATTGAGCAAAAAAATACGAAAAAAACACGTTTATTGTATGGGGACCCCCCTTAATATATATATTTTTTTAATTTTTAGTATTTGTTGTTATAGCGGCAACGGAAATACATCATTTGTGAAAATTTCAGCTTTCTAGCTATCACGGTTTATGAGATACAGCCTGGAGACAGACAGACAGACAGACAGACAGACAGACAGACAGACAGACAGACAGACAGACAGACAGACAGACAGACAGACAGACAGACAGACAGCGGAGTCTTAGTAATAGGGTCCCGTTTTTACCCTTTGGGTACGGAACCCTAAAAATAAGTGTGATAATAAAAATTAAAACCTATCAATGCCGTCCTTGGAATCTAGAATATTTTTTGTGGACCTATGAGCGTGGTTGGTAATTATTTTCCATTTTGAAGGTAATTTTTTTATCAAAACCCACTCCCAGATGAGCACGTGCCGAATTTCAATTTAAAAAAACATTTTTTTTTTACCAAATCCGCCCACCTGAAAGAACCCAATTGTCCTCCCCCAACCAGAGACACGTGCGTTTTGCGGGATAAAGCAATTTTATCTTTACATATAGGACTAAAGGTATATTTTGGCTTGGCAATAATAAGCCAGGTGTTTGTCGCGTGCGGAAAGGTAAAGTGTAATAATTTCAATGTGCTAAACTTAAAATGTTTTTAAGGTTCCGTACAAAAATGGTAAAAATGGAACCCTTATGGTGCGACTTTCTCCGTCCGTCCGTCCGTCTGTCACAGTCGATTATTTCAGTAACTATTAAAGCTATCGACATGAAATTTGGAATAGTTGTGTATAATAGTGGCCTATCATTAAAATAAAAAAAAAATCGAAAATTATTTTAAGTTTAATTAAAAAAAGGGGGAAAATCGGGGGTTTGAAATTTCAAAGTATGATAACTATACTAAGTGGGATATAATATGAAAGGGCTATACTTCTAAATTCTAAAACAGATTTTTATTTATTTTTGTGCATAATAGTTTTTATTTATCGGGCAAAATGTCGAAAAAAATACCGTTCCCCCCCCCCCTTATCTCCGAAGTTTACCAATTGAAAAATCTGAAATAATTATGGTCAATAGAAGCTTATGTATATTTTACAGGAAAAATAAAACCAACGCTCTAACTAGCATAGTATTTTTGATATCTATATACTTATAATAAAACTGTAACAGGTCCAATTCTGTACATTGAAGATATTTTGAAAATTTATTTTGGAGGGCACTCATTATTCGATACTGAAGCCAAATCTGTAATTTTTTTCATTTTTGTCTGTCTGTCTGTCTGTCTGTCTGTCTGTCTGTATCTTGGCCGCGCATCACGCCGAAACTACTGAATGAATTCAAACGAAACTTGGCACGATTTGAGCCCATACTACGAGGTAGGACATAGGATACTTTTTATCCCGAAATTCTACCCCCGAAGGGGTGAAATAGGGGTTGAAAGTTTGTATGAAAGTCCTTAATTTCTCAAGTTATAGCCATGAAACTTGATATATGAGCTGCGGGTTGAAAATGAAAACATATGTGTTTCACAGTTTTCCAAAATTCCACCCCCGAAGGGGTGAAATAGGGGTTGAGAGTTTGTATGAAAATCCTTAATTTCTCAAGTTATAGCCATGAAACAGCATTTGGGCTTTCGTTAAAATATGAAGAAGTACGTGTTTCACCATTATGGGGGAATTATATCGTGGGATAGTAATATAGGCTACTTTTTATCCTGGAAAATGAACTGAAAAACTTATTCCACGCGGACGAAGTCGCGGACATCAGCTATAAAGAATATACATACATACATACATACATAGGCTACTTTTTATCCCGGAAAATTAATGAGTTCCCGCGGGAATCGAAAAAACTTAGTCCACGCGGACGAAGTCGCGGGCATCAGCTAGTTAACAATAAACCTCTACAAACAAAGTTAGTTTTGCGGTTCATTTCGTCTTGTTTTTAATACGTCATAAATCGTAAAACTTACTACAGGTGTGTACGGAACCCTCGGTGCGCGAGTCCGACTCGCGGAAAGATTTGTTTCCGAGGAAAGATTTGTTTGTTTGTTTGTTTGTTTTGTAATGGAAGCTCAAAAACTACTCAACCGATTAAAAAAATTCTTTCACCTATAGAAAGCTACATTATCAGCGAGTAACATAGGCTATATTTTATTTAAAAAAAAAATAGAGATCCTTACGAAAATTACAATTATGTGAACTAAGTCGGAAAAAATCCTCTCTTCTGAGAGCTTACGTGGCGTGCGCTGCGTAAATAGTTGAAGTTACACGAAAACAATGTATGGTGGAATTGTTCCTCTCAAAAAGTTATAAATAAAAGTCCGGCATAGCATACATCTATCTTTTAAGGTTGACTCACAATAACCCTTTTTATAGCTATACTAGCGATCCGCCCCGGCTTCGCACGGGCAGCACTAATAATCCTAATAGTCTATACCTATTATAGCCAGTGGGCAGTGGGCAGGTTTTACATTTCAATATTACATTGTAAGAGTGTACGCCCCTTCCTCACCACAGCCGCCAGGTTTCAGATTATTATATTCCATTTTCCCTTGCACGTTACATTATTTCTATGATATCTCATAAGATATTCATCTAAATTAAATGATGTACAGGACAATTTTTATCTTAATTAGATACTTGAGATGAATAAAATATTTATTTTGATAAGGATTCATACTATGTCGGTAAAAATACCTTCGCAAGTATGCTCTCAAAAGAGACGATTTTTTCCGACTTGGTTCACAATATTGCAATTTTCGGAAGGATCTCTAATTTTTTTGAAAATAAAATATAGCCTATGTTACTCAGTGATAATGTAGCTTTCTAATGAAAAAAGAATTATTAAAATCGGTCCAGTACTTTTTGAGTTTATTCGCTACATACAAAAATACAAAAATACAAATCTTTCCTCTTAGACGATTTTTTCCGACTTGGTTCACAATATTGCAATTTTCGGAAGGATCTCTAATTTTTTTGAAAATAAAATATAGCCTATGTTACTCAGTGATAATGTAGCTTTCTAATGAAAAAAGAATTATTAAAATCGGTCCAGTACTTTTTGAGTTTATTCGCTACATACAAAAATACAAAAATACAAATCTTTCCTCTTTATACTATTATAGAGGATGCTCGCGACTTCGTTCGCGTGGCATAAGTTTTTTTAATTCCCACAGGCATTCCTTAATTTTCCGGGATAAAAAGAAGCCTATGTCACTCTCCAAGTCCTCAACTAAGTATACCCATGCAAAAAATCACGTTGGTCCGTTGCTCTATTTCGGCGTGATTAAAGGATAAACTCTCTATTTAACGTCCTTGGGGATAACATTTTCAAAAACTGTGAAACACGTATTTCTTTATTTTAAACCAGAAGCCCAAATACCAACTTTCATGGTTATAACTTGAAAGATGAAGGACTTTCATACAAACTTTCAACCCCAATTTAACGCCTTCGGGGGTAGAATTTTCAAAAACTGCGAAACACGTATTTCTTTATTTTTTACCCGTAGCTTATATACCAAGTTTCATGGATATAACTTGAGAAATGACGGAGTTTCATACAAACTTTCAGCCCCTATTTCAGCCTCTTAGGGGTGGAATTTTGAAAAATCCTTTCTTAGTGTGCGCGTACGTCACAAAAGGAACCTACTGTCAAAATTTCAAATTTCTAGGCCCAGCGGTTTAGGCTGTGCGTTGATATATAAGTCAGTCAGTCAGGACTTTGAATTTTATATATATAGATTAGTGTAGATTGGGTATAGACTATTAGGATTATTAGTGCTACCCGTGCGAAGCCGGGGCGGATCGCTAGTATTACATACATACTTACATTTATACTGGGAAAAAAACCAGTTCCCACGGGACTCCATAAGACCTAAAATCCACGCGGACGAAGTCGCGGGCATCAGCTAGTACTTGAATAAAAAAGTTTTGTATTTGTATTTTAAACTTCCTGAATAACTCTGGACATGCATAAGTTTGTCAACAAGTCAAAACGGTAACACTCTACATACTTCCAACTTGGAACCATAAACAAACAATTGTATTTTCGTAGCCCCATGCGTAGCGGAGGCATAGACCGTTATAGATCGATATGTGATGGCGGTTCATTGTCCATTGTGTACTGACTATTTAAATAAGAGGGTGAATGTGTACGCGACACTTGGTATCACGGAGTATACCTAAAGTGTTTTTTGGGTCAGTGTGTGTGGCACAATAATTCGATAGCATTAGTATATCAAATAAATATTATAAATGCGAATGTTTGGATGGATGTATGGATGTATGGATGTATGGATGTTTGTTACTCAATCACGCCCGAACGGCTGAACGGATCTGGATGAAATTTGGCACAGAGATAGATTATTGTCTGGAATAGCACATAGGCTACTTTTTATCCCGAAAAATTAAAGAGTTCCCGCGGGAACCGAAAAACCTCGATCCACGCGGACGAAGTCGCGGGCATCAGCTAGTAGTTAATATAGAATCGTCCGCGTGAAATAAGTTTTTTAATTCCCAAGGAAAATCCCTAATTTTTCGGGTTAATAGTACCTATATAGCCTATGACACTCACAAATAATGTGGCTTTGTATTGGTACCAGAATTTTCAAAATCGGTTCAGTAGATCCAGAGATCTCTACCCTCTAGTCACAAACTCACAAACTTTACTTCTTTATAATCACATCATACTAATATTATAAATGCGAAAGTGTTTGTTTGTTGGTTTGTCCTTCAATCACGCTGCAACGGAGCAACTGATCGACGTAATTTTTCGCATGGGTATAGTTGAGGACCTGGGGAGTGACATAGGCTATTTTTTATCCCGGAAAATTGAGGAGTTCCCGTGGGAATTTAAAAAAACTTAATCCACGCGGACGAAGTCGCGGGCATCAGCTAGTATTAGTATTGATGTATATATACAGGATACGTGTACCATGTACCATACAAATATACAGGGTACATGCCACAGATGACAGGATGTACCTCACAAGGTTGAAAGGATTTACGTTACGTCCATTGAAGTGGGCGAGCCTCTTCGCCGGATGTGGTGGACTCCGGATTCAAGCTCCGCTGGCCCCCTGGAGAGTGGAGCCCTAAGGAGTACCCTTACCAATGACCTTGTAAACAAAAGGAAGGAGGGTTTAAGGAAACAAAAAGTATGTCCTATGTCCTTCCCGGGGCTATAAACTACCTCAGAATCAAGTTTCGCCAAAATCGGTTGAAAAGATAAGTTGTTAATAGTATATTTCATTACAAGTGTGGAAAGGCTGTCATTGCAAAGAGTTCCGACAAATGTCTACCCGAGCCGAGGCGCAGCCGAAAGCGAGGGTTGACAGTCGGAACAAGTTGCAATGACGGTTCCGCACGTGTACTGAACGACTATTTTTAATACAGTTGCGAAAAAATGAAGCAATTTAATAAAATAATAAAAACACAATAAACTCAACTAACTTACCATTTATTTCTTATAAATGTTTACATTGAAATTGGTACAGTTTTTTATACTAACTGGGGAAGTTTTAGGTTGCATATTTACTGTTTGAGACAAACTATTATTAATTTCGTATGATTGTTCATGTATATTTGTCATACAATGGCGTTTGCTAGTTGATGGAGTTGGATCTGATGAATTATCATTATCAACGAAGGTAGATGGACGAACGTTCTCTGCAACATGTGAAGGAACACACCTTCTGGACCTTAAATTAATGGAGTGTGTGATTTTTTTCCCAGTTTCTAGTTTGTTGCATTTTCAGCATACTTTTTATCATCGAAAACCTCGACCATAACGTAGAAGGTTTTAATTTTGCTGAGAGTTCGGAGAAGTATGCCAACATAACATTTTCTGAAAAACTATTTGCTTTTTTCTCTTCTCTCCACGCAATAAATTCGTCGTATGTAGATATGTAGCGACTTTTTGACTTTTCCGGTAGAATGTTCTCCGAAGCATTTTGTGCAATTATACTGAGTTCCGGTGGTGTTAATTCAAAAAAACTAGGGTCGAAATTACTCATTTTGTGCAACAAACAACTAAACTCGCAAAGAAAATTTCTGAAAAATGGCGCCAACCGTAGAATATAAGCAGAGTTTTTTTTTTCTTCACCCATTCTGGTAGGCAAAGGGAACTATGCCCATACAGCCAAGTCTTCAGTAGATTTTTTTTATTGATATGAAATGAAAATGAAATTTAATGAGATGAAATGAAATGATACCTAACCAAACTCATTCAATCAAATCATTAAATCTGATATTGAAACAAATTAGTAGCTTCTTTTTAGAAATATACGTATTTGCATGAATCATAAAAACTTCTATGAATTTTTTTAGTAAAAACTTCATGGTTGGTTTTTCTTTTTAATAGACATTATTTTGACAGTTGGGAAAGAGAACGCACGAGTTCGGGAAAGGTAAAAAAAAAGCACGAGTATGTAATAGCCCACATCCCGAACGCTATACGTCCCTGCAATACGCCACTTTTTGAGCAACTGTATTAAAAATATATTTTTCATCTCTCATATTCGGTAAGTAGGTCCTTATTACCCCCAAATGGAGCTTGTAGGTGACCAATTAGCGCTCTAGGGTAATAATGTAGCTAGAAAAGCCCTCGGGCGGTAAGTAATTCAAAAAAGTATGATGGTTAGATGTACGCGAACTTTTTGAAAGAGTAAAGAGTTTTTTTTTAAATTACTTACCGCCCTAGGGCTTTTCTAGCTACATTATTACCCTGGAGCGCTAATTGGTCACCTTCAAGCTCCATTTGGGGGTAATAAGGACCTACTGACCTCACAATCGAGATGTAAAGCAGAGTAGTTAGCTCGGGTGTAAGCATCAATTGCACCCTCGAACTATAGGCGCCCTCGCTGTGCTCGTGCGCCTAAATATCTCGGGCTGCGATTGATGCCTTACAGCCCTTGGCTACTAATCTACTATAACAATAAACGGTTAAAGCATATCAGACAGACAGGCAGACACACTTTTTTTTTATCCACGACAAGTTAGCCCTTGCTGCGATCTCACCTGATAGTAAGTGATGATGCAGTCTAAGATGGTAGCGGGCTAACGGCGGGCGGATGAGATGGTGATAATGAAAAAAAAAATAAAAAACCCCAGCTGAGTTTGTTGTGGGCTCTTCTTAGACCTGGGCGCGTTTGGAACCCTCGTAGCTTTAGTTTTAAGATACCGTAACAGATTATCACCATCATATTTTTATTTTTATGTAACTGGACGTCAATAAGACTGTAGTGTACCTACCTAAATTGAATAAATATTTATGACTTATGACTTACACGGCATCGTACTGGAACGCTAAATCGCTTGGCGGCACGTCTTTGCCGGTAGGGTGGTAACTAGCCACGGCCGAAGCCTCCCACGAGGCCAGACCAGGGAAAATTCAGGAATTATAAATTCCCAAATTGACCCTGCCGGGGATCGAACCCGGGACCTCCGCACGTTAAGACACTTTCGCATTTATAAAAATAGTATGGAAGTACGGATTAAGTAAGGAATCAAGGATAGATTGAGACCTCCCCGATTCCCTCCCACGTAGGGAGGTCAGCCAAACCGGGTGCGATGTCAACATATGGCCACCGTATACCCAGCGAGACGTGAAATGTACTCAATGAATACGCTTAAAATGGCTTATTAACAGTTGAAACAATGTGGTCGATAACGTTTTAACACGCCATATGGCTTATTTCATGGTACCTAGGGCATTAATATTATAGGTATGTGTTAGTAGCCGACTAATAGTAGATTAGTAGCCAAGGGCTGTAAGGCATCAATTGCAGCCCGAGATATTTAGGCGCACGAGCGCAGGGAGGGCGCCTATAGTTCGAGGGTGCAATTGATGCTTACGCCCGAGCTAACTACTCTGCTTTACATCTCGATTGTGAGGTAAAGTAGGTCCTTATTACCCCCAAATGGAGCTTGTAGGTGACCAATTAGCGCTCGAGGGTAATAATGTAGCTAGAAAAGCCCTAGGGCGGTAAGTAATTAAAAAAAAACTCTTCACTCTTTCAAAAAGTTCGCGTACATCTAAACATCATACTTTTTTTAATTACTTACCGCCCTAGGGCTTTTCTAGCTACATTATTACCCTAGAGCGCTAATTGGTCACCTACAAGCTCCATTTGGGGGTAATAAGGACCTACTTACCGAATATGAGAGATGTAAAAATTATTTGTTACTAGGCTGAATGGATATAGATCTTTGCTTGCCGCGAATATCAAAAATCATAAAAAGCACTATGATCCTGACAGGTAAGGAAGTTGACATTAGTTCAAATCATAATGCTTTCACTATCTGTGCTTTCACTGTTAAAAAATTAAGATATCTCTAGTAGAGCCAAGCCTCTAGTTGAGCTTCGATTTATGCTTTACAAGATATAACGTTTGTAGAGTCAGGACTTATAGGTAGAGCTATTCAAACACGCCACAACTGAGCATCGGATCGACGTGATTTTTTGCATGGGTATAGTTGAGGACTTGGATATAGTTTACTTTTTATCCCGGAAAATTAAGGAGTTCCCGCGAGAATTAAAAGACTTATTCCACGTGGACGAAGTCGCGGGCATAAGCTAGTAAGTAATAAATCAAAACTTGCAAAGTAATAATAAAAATACTTATTTAAAAAAAATTAAAAGACTCTTTCGTAGACGACCTTTAAAATACCCACCTAACACAAGTTCTAAATTAGTTGACACCATAAAAAACCTTATCCAATCATCGTTCACAAACGTTGAGCATCCTACAAGAGTCCTGGAGTGCACGTGTTTACGGTTTCCGAACGGAACGGATTTGAATTTCGAACGCTGTCAACCAAGTGTGGGCGTAAAAAATAAAAAAAACGTTAGGACCACACGTCTAGAAACCAATTTTAACTTTAGCTGTGGTATTATTATTGGAAACTAGCTGATGCATGAAGTTTTTCCGATTCCCGCGCGAACTCCTTAGTTTTCCGGGAAGAAACCTACCTCTGTACCAAATTTCATCAAAATCTGTTGAAAAGATGGATCTTTAAAACGTAGCAGACAGACAGACACACACTTATTTATAATACTAGCTGATGCCCGCGACTTCGTCCGCGTGGTTGAGGTTTTTTTGATTCCCGCGGGAACTTCTTAATTTTCCGGGATAAAAAGTAGCCTATGTGCTATTCCAGACTATAATCTATCTCTGTGCCAAATTTCATCCAGATCCGTTCATCCGTTGGAGCGTGATTGAGTAACAAACATACATCCATACATACATACATCCATCCATCCAAACTTTCGCATTTATAATATTTATATATGGATTAGTATGGATATTATTAATTCGTTTATTTTTTTATGACTTGAACTCGCACACGATAGATAAAAATTGTTATCACATTCATATATAATATGACCCAGTAACGGAAGCTGATGGAGCTTGGAACTAAAACAACAATTCGCTCAATTCGGGCCAAGGATCTTGAATTTGTCAATGGAGCGTTTATCTTTTTTAACGGACAAAAATATTGGTCTTCAAAGAAATCGGTGCGCAAAAACTTGACATAGATAAGTACCTAATATACCTCTTGATTTTTTTATAGTCCCACCAACTTAGTCATTTAGTCATTTATTTATTGATAGCTTTCATGTCTTACATACTAATACAATCTATCTATATTCTCTAATATATAAAATTTCCATGTCACAATGTTTGTTACCGTACTCCTCCGAAAGGGCTAGACCGATTTTTACCAAATTTTTTATGCATATTCAGTAAGTATGAGAATCGGCTACTATCTATATTTCAAACCCCCACGCGGACGGAGTCGCGGGCATCAGCTAATCTATATATTATATAAAATTCAAAGTCCTGAGTCCTGACTGACTGTCTGACTTATATATCAACGCACAGCCTAAACCGCTGGGGCTAGAAACTTGAAATTTTGACAGTAGGTTTCTTTTATGACGTAGGCGCTCACTAAGGAACGATTTTTCAAAATTCCACCCCTAAGGGGGTGAAATAGGGGGTGAAAGTTTGTATGAAAGTCCGTCATTTCTCAAGTTATATCCATGAAACTTGGTATATGAGCTTCTGGTTTAAAATAAAGAAATACGTGTTTCACAGTTTTTGAAAATATTATCCCCAAGGACGTTAAATAGAGAGTTTGTCCTTCAATCACGCCGCAACAGAGCAACGGATCAACGTATTTTTTGCATGGGTATAGTTGAGGACCTGGAGAGTGATATAGGATTTATCCCGGAAAATTAAGGAGTGCCTGTGGGAATTTAAAAAACTTATGGCACGCGAACGAAGTCGCGAGCATCCTCTAGTATTCTTAATATAATTAGCAGTTAGCATGCATGGACATGAGGCCCTGTCTTATTATTATTATTATTATTATTATATCTTACGTATCGGGCCCGATGGCCAAAATTGGAACTGATTTTTATGACTGTTTAGTAATTTTTTTTAATATATTAGTAGCGACGCTGTCACGGGGTCAAATATAATTTTGTGGGGTCTATATTGTGTTTTTGTAATTTGTGTGTTTTATTCGATAATTAATGATGTTCCATATTTTATTTTCAGGGATTCAAACGGTACCTATGACACACAAAAATAATTATTAAGAAAAATTAAGATTATACATGAAATACACAGGATGTTGTATGAAACTACATTCTAAACTTTTCCACTCAAAAATTATAATTTTTTTCTCATAAGTTCCCATAAAGAAAGCAACGGACCTACTTGTATCCTGTAAAATGGACCAAAAACAAACAAATTTCTTAAAACAAGCTGTAAAAGGAATTAAAAACAAAGCGTTTATCTCTGCGCGATCTTAAAAAGTAATTTAAAAAGGTCGTCCGGTCGCGGGCCGTTACAAAAATGGCGGCTCTTTTGACAGTTTTCAGCCCGCCAAAAATAGAATTTCAATTTTAGTTAAATATGAGGGATTTTAGATGATTTATTGGACCTTTTGCGGGAACATCTGGTTAAAATGGGGACAGAAAGAAAGTTTATTAGTCTGTGGATGAACAAAAAATGCAATTCTTAAGACATTATCTATTAGGTATCTATTTTACTTCGCTTCACTTCTTATACGAATGGCTTTACTCGTGGGGCTTTTCGATGAAGTGGAATTGATGTAGAGGTGGTTAATATAACACGTAACGCAATATGATAACGCGTTATTGTTCCATAACGGGATAACGTGTTATCTGAGTAGCCGCCATGACGTTACGGCGTTATGATTGTTATGAATATCACGCGATCGCGCGCGGTGCCTCGTAATGAGTCGTAACGTAATAACACTAATAACATTGTAACGGCGCCCGCGTGTCGGTAGCGCGCTGCCGCTGGCCGATTTGGTTACTGGTTAGTCTCGCGTAACGCGCTGTTGTGAGTGAACGTCGTCTTTGATTTTCGAGCAACACGCTGTTCATCGCGCGCGATCTAATGTTTGGGTATTAGACGATTAGTTAGTGAACAGTATTTTATATTATGAATTATTATTTATGTTACTGTATTATCATGAATATTGATCTTAAGTGTGTAAATAGTGTAAATAGTTATGGAAGACAGTGTAAATAAAGAACAATTATTGCAACTTTCTTAAAACGAAAATGCCTAATCGTGGTGGTGGTTTGCCACTTTGGAACTTTTTTGAAAAGTCCACAGACAGCAGTAAAACTGCTATTTGTTATTATTGTCGCCGGCAGTTTTCATTTAAATCGACTATAACCAATTTAAAGTCTCATTTGAAACAAAAACACATTTCGGCTTATAATATTTTATTGAATTCCTCTAAACCAGAAACCAACTCGCGGGAACTACTTAATTTTCATTTTTACTGATGCCAAAAATCATGTCGATCCGTTGCGCCGTGATTGAAGGATAAACAAACACACTTTCGCATACATTTTTTATAATATTAGTATGATTAATGTTAAATAACGTTTTCATCAATAATTTATAGACAGTCCTAAGCCTGAAAAGTATGAAGGAGAGTTCATTAGTTTTTATTTACTGCTTTATTTTAATTTAGACTGAAATGCGACGTATTAATAAATAATATTCTTGTATAACATGATATCTGTCCAACGAAGTTCGTTACGATGTGTACCGTGTTATGAAATTTAACGTGCTGCAAGACATATCGTGCCTGCCGGCCGCCAACACGCTGTCTTATAACAAGCTCGTTATAACATAACGTATTTAATAACACGTTAAAAATTTATAGTTTATAGTCCGTAACGTGTTATGGATTTATAGCAGTTTTGAACAACTCTAAATTGATGTATAATGGGTATGTTCCGATATACACTGCGAGCACTGTAAGGTGTGACGTCAATTTAGTATACTGCGAAGCCGTTCCTTTATAGTTAGCTATACTGGTTACTGTTTAAAACGGAACGTAGTCAGCACTGAGAGCACCTTACCTCGAAAACGCCTATATATTTCCCTAGGATACTGCGGCAGTTTACTGTCAGTCCATAACGGAACGATTTTCTACCCAATAAGAGCACTGAACAGTGCTCGCAGTGCATATCGGAACATCATCATACTAATATTATAAATGCGAAAGTGTGTTTGTTTGTTGGTTTGTCCTTCAATCACGCCGCAACGGAGCAACGGATCGACGTGATTTTTGGCATTGGCATAGTTGAGGACCTGGAGAGTGACATAGGCTACTTTTTTTCCCGAAAAATTAAGGAGTTCCCGCAGGAATCAAAAAAACTTAAACCACGCGGACGAAGTCGCGGGCATCAGCTAGTACCTACTCAATATTATAAATGCGAAAGTGTGTTTGTTTGTTGGTTGTTGGTTTGTCCTTCAATCACGCCGCAACGGAGCAACGGATCGACGTGATTTTTGGCATTGGTATAGTTGAGGACCTGGAGAGTGACATAGGCTACTTTTTATCCCGGAAAATTAAGGAGTTCCCGCAGGAATCAAAAAAACTTAAACCACACGGACGAAGTCGCGGGCATCCAAGTGGGCCTGAGTATTGAAGTAGAAGCAATAAATTGTACACATGCTTAATTTAAAAACAAAACCCAGCTAACTGGGTCGATGATATCACCATGTCGGCCGCAATTAGAACTGCCATGTTTTATCAACTGCCCCAGATATTTGGGTCACATTCTAATCACAATTATATTCCTAGTTATGAACTGAAATATCGCCATTGCAACGGACTGAAGTACATCTACATTCTACACTAATATTATAAATGCAACAGTTTTGATTGATGTATGTTGATGGATGTTTATTGAATCGAAGCAGGCGTTACTTTGCGGAAGTCCATGATAATGAATGAACTAGAAGTTTAATTCGCTATAATCCGCCACAGTAGACCAATCTAGGTATGTGGTACAGTGCGTGTCCTTCACCAATAGCATGCGAACACCCACCACCCAGCAATTCGCACCGGCACAGCACCACACCACAACCACCATTATTCAATTTATACAGTAATAGGGGGGGAGGGGGCGAGGCTTTAGTATGAGTCATGCCAAAAAGGTAAAAAAGCCGGAACTTTCGACACGATCGTCACTTTACAATCGTGCATTGTCGAGTCAACATCTCCTGAAGATGCTCCGGTTTCGGAGTGAAACGTACGTTGAGAGTGATTTGGGAGAGTTGTGTGGTGTGGTGCTGTGCCGGTGCGAATTGCTGGGTGGTGGGTGTTCGCATGCTATTGGTGAAGGACACGCACTGTACCACATAGATTTGTCTGCTGTGGCGGATTATAGCGAATTAAACTTCTAGTTCATTCATTAGTATGGATGTTTGTTTGTTACTCAAAAAGTAGCCTATCGAAACACCAAGCCACATCTTTGTATCAAGATGTAGTTTGTAGAGTCAGGACTTCTATGTGGTACAGCCAAAAGTACTTAAACCTGTACACTTTGGACTTGGAACTGGCCCCATGGGCTATGATGATGCGCAGCACAAATCGGAGCTCAACTAGGGGCTTGGCTCTACTAGAGATCTCATAACTTTTTAACAGTGAAAGCATTATGATTTGGACTTGTATGCGAGTTTTGGCAGCCTATCCATGGAATGGTTTTGGTGGGTTGTTATTCTAGATTATAATCTATCTCTGTGCCTTTCATTCAGATCCGTTCAGCCGTTCTGGCGTGATTGAGTAACAAACACATCATTCTGCACGGCATCGTAACGGAACGCTTAATCGATTGGTGGAACGTATTTGCCGTAGGTTGATAACTAGCCACGACCGAAGCTTCCCATCAGATCAGACCAGAGAAAATACAGAAATTATAAATACACAAATTGACCCTGCCGGGGATCGAACCCTGGTCCTCCAGCTTACGAGACAAGAGTGCTCTCCACTGCGATAGGGACGTTGAAAACTCAATCAAATCAGCAACTCTTTATCAAACTTAAAAACGCACTTCTAGTATGGAAGTTGTATGAAATTCACAATATTGTGACGTCATAAAATTAATCTATACTTCAAAATGGTTATCAAACTTAAAACTTACCAAGGATGTGAATTCTAGGTCTTTCGGAAGACCCTCTATTTAATAATCAGTAAGATTTTTTTTTTTTGACACAGGAATCATACGCATTGGCTAATTGAGTCCAAAACTTTCTTCGCGTGCAATCTTTAATCATGAATGGTGTAAAAATCAAAAACGTCAAGGCGCGGCGCCAGCATTGTTTATGACGTCACTTTAACGGTTTTCTTGACAATGCACCCTCAGTTGCCATCACTATTTGATAACCAACCTTAATGCTAAACATTTGAGTCGAAAATCACTTGTTCAAATAGAGTCTGACGTTTAACACGCTGCATTGGGATTTGAACCTTATTGTTTAAGTTTTAAAGTGGTAAATGACTTGTACATGTGTAAGTTAGACCAATTCATTTTGATTCTTGGGAGTTTGAGAAAATAATGGCCATTGTTGGAGTTGATATTTTAATGCTAGGGTTAGCTTTGCATGCGACTTCGCGCGTGCTTAGTTTTATTTTAATACTAGACTCATTTTTGCCCGCAGCTTCGCTTACGTTAAGCTCGATTAAAAAGCCGTACTTTACCCCTTTATGGATCGAATTTTCGAAAAATCTTTTCAGGCTACGTCATAAAAGCTATCTGTATGTCAGATTTCAGCCCGATCCGTGTAGTGGTTTGAGCTATGCGTTGATAGATCAATCAATCAATCAGTCAGTCAGTCAGATGATTCAAGAGCCCATATTTAAGAATTTAGGTTTTTTGACAATCTTAAAGGTAATTTGTTTAATATAATAAGATGCTCTGGCCTTTTTTTTTTTTTTTTTTTTTTTTTTTTTTTTTTTTTATCCACTACAAGTTAGCGAGATCGAGGTGAGATCGCAGTCAAGGCTGCGATCTCACCTGATGGTAAGTGATGATGCAGTCTAAGATGGTAGCGGGCTAACCTGTTAGGGGCATGGTAGTTATATTAAACCCATACCCCTATTCGGTTTCTACACGGCATCGTACCGGAACGCTAAATCGCTTGGCGGCACGTCTTTGCCGGTAGGGTGGTAACTAGCCACGGCCGAAGCCTCCCACCAGAAGCCTCTGTCCTTACCCGAAATGCCCAATATCTCCGTGCCCAATTTTATCTAAATCGGATGAACAGATGGGCTGTGAAAACGTAGCAGATAGACACGCGCGTTTTTAAAATTAGTATGGATTATAATATCTAGCTACTCGTAATAAAAGCTAGTTAAAAAAAATTTTTCAAAAAAATAAATAAAAACCGACTTCAAAAACCACAAACACTAAAAAGTAAAGTCGGGTTTTATTTATTTTTTTGAAATGTTTTTTTCTACTGTAGTAGTCGGGGGCATTATTTAGTGTAAAGAATAAAAATGTAGTTAAATAAAATAAATCAATTTATTTTCCAGAATTATTCCAATTACATATTAAAAATTAAATTTTAAACATAACCTATATATTAGAAACTAACATACTCCTTGATATCTCAAATGTACTCGAGTACCTATTTGTAGTTGAGAGGACAGATAAATTAATAAAAAGGGCTAATGCAAAAAAGGGCTGGTTTTTTTCTATTCAAACTTTTTTTTGTATCTTATTACGCTTTGTTTTTTTTCTGTAAGTACAAAAAAAAGATGTCAAACCAGTTCCTGGTTTCATTCACACATCAGCGGCAGCGTATGCGAAATTTATTCTAATTTATGCTAATTTAAAAAAAAACTACCGATTGCCTATGACCGAAAGGCATCATAAAAACCACATCTTGTCTATGACCGGATACGCGTTCCCACGGTGTTTTGTTTTATTAAGTTTTTTTTAATTTTAATTTATATGTGATCTCGACATTGAAAATAACTTTTTTTCGACTAGAAGTTTAGTAAATTCACAGATTCTTCGGTATCGCAGCATACTTCCACATTCTAGGTTTTTTATTACAATTAATAAAATTAAGTATTTTGGAGCCTATTATAAGTATTTCCACAGTTTTACTGTGGTATAGTTACTTCTAAAACTAGTATTGAGTTTTTCTGACAAGAAATTCACAGTACTAGCCCTGAGTCAGGAAGTTGGCGGGTGTTTCAACCCCGTACCCCGGAGAGCACGTATAGCCGTCGGTCCTGATCTCTCTCCGGTCGTGTCGGATATTCCGTCCCATCGGGCTGTGAGAGTAAAGGAACAGAGAGTGCACCTGCGTATGCGCACACACTTGTGCTCTATAATATCCCCCGCGCAGGTGGCTAATCTCTCTGAAATTCGGGAGGACATTATTATTATTTCTAAAACGGTTGAGATCTTATTAATCTAATGATTCTTCTTTCTTATTACTATGTAAAGGGGGGGTAAAGGTCAACGCAGTAACTATGCCTAAAATATTATAATTTTTTTTTTATCCACTACGTGTTAGCCCTTGACTGCGATCTCACCTGATAGTAAGTGATGATGCAGTCTAAGATGGATAATCCCAATATTTTAATTTTTTTTTTTTTTTTTATTACAAAGCAATGATAAGGTCTAGGTTGAAGCGCGCTTGTCTAGAAGATGCCTATTCACTCTTGCCTTGAAGGTACCTAAGTTATACGTGGCAGGGAATACTATATAATATTTATTACGAATTATTATTTATAACGATTAAGGATGTGGTAAAGCTATTATATACTAGCTGATGCCCGCGACTTCATCCGCGTGGTTTTAGTTTTTTTGATTCCCGCGGCAACTCCTTAATTTTCCGGGATAAAAAGTAGCCTATGTCACTCTCCAGGTCCTCAACTATACCCATGCCAAAAGTCACGTCGATCCGTTGCTCTGTGATTGAAGGACAAACCAACAAACAAACACACTTTCGCATTTATAATATTAGTATGTTTTAATCTAAATTATTAATTACACACAATAGTTCAAGGAAAACCCATAACGGTTTCATGCATTTTCCGTTGTATTTGAAGCTTATATTATTAATATTAATAATACTATTATATGTTATTACAATGGCGTGCTCTGATAACGCAACGGTTTCAGTTATAATTACGTGTTCCTGAGATAACGCGGGCAAAACAAACATACATAGTACATACATACATTGTAGGTATGAGTTGTCAACGGAAGTTAACACATAACTATACTAGTGGTTCGCCCCGAACTGAGACCTCGCGGTGTCCATAAACTTGTACAGAGCGCCATCTATTGACATCATTGTGAAGTTCTGTTAAAAATACGGAAGCTCATTAAAAATTAAATAATTTCGTTTCCTTATAATATTTATCTCAAATTTTAGTATTTGTTGTTCAAGTACAGGATATAATTCAAGTAATTGATAAGTTTCAGGCTCAGCCTTTCAGAAAATTGAGAGTTCTGAGGTCAACTTTGGACGTTAGAAAATCTCCACTTTGAAAGCCCCCCATTTCGTCAATTTTAGGGGAAAAATTAAAGAAAAAATATTTTTGGACTCTATTCCTAATTATCTTTAAAATGATATACCGCAACCCTATGTAACGCTATAAAAAATATTTTACTTCGCATTCGCTTCTATGAGAGCCCCCGTGAAATAAAGATTTTTATAACTTTTTAAGCCATATTCGGCGGGAGGCCATCGGTTTACATATTATATTTAAAGGACATGTCCCAGTTCAGTATGGAGGGTGGTTTTTTATTCTGAGTGTCAATGAACCAGAACCAAACTGCCATCACGTGAAAGAGAAAAAAATATAACATTAAACGCCATTTAAATAATAATTTTAGAAAACACCGTTTTTTTAAAAATTAATTATGAAAAATATCGTTTGTAGAAAATATTTTTCGATGGATGGCAACACTAAAACTTGGGTAATGCGCATTAATTGTGATTATTAATATTCCATTTCGATAAACTACCCATTTTCCACTGCATAGGTAGTACATACAACATTATAAGATTAATAAATAATAATTGAGTATTTGAGACATTCGTAAAATAATTATTAGACAACAATAAATCACCACTATAATATGATAAACAAAACTGACAGTGACATTTGACAATCACCCAATGACATACGTGACAAAAAAAAACAAGTTTTTTTTTTTACTGTTGATAAAATTCAGACAAAGATCTAAAAAAGCCACAAAATAAAAATATATTTTTCTCCAAATTGGGGTCCTTTAAAAATGTGTAAATAATTCTAAAAGCCATATTTTAGGATCTCTATTCACGTGTATTAAAATCATCTTGGTTCATGTTCAAGGCCCAATCTTGGACAAGTCCTTTGAAGTAATTACGTTCAGTAATTCAGAAGTTATAAGGCTCTGACAGACGCCAAAATTGGAACTACTTTTTATGCCTGTTATTTTTAGGGTTCCGTACCCAAAGGGTAAAAACGGGACCCTATTACTAAGACTCCGCTGTCTTTCTGTCTGTCTGTCTGTCTGTCTGTCTGTCTGTCTGTCTGTCTGTCTGTCTGTCTGTCTGTCTGTCTGTCTGTCCAGGTCTGTCTGTCTGTCTGTCTGTCTCCAGGCTGTATCTCATAAACCGTGATAGCTAGAAAGCTGAAATTTTCACAAATGATGTATTTCCGTTGCCGCTATAACAACAAATACTAAAAATTAAAAAAATATATATATTAAGGGGGGTCCCCATACAATAAACGTGTTTTTTTCGTATTTTTTTGCTCAATATTAAAAACGGTAACAGGTAGACGGTTCAAATTTTCACAGAATATTAACTTGTATATTACCTTTCAAAATAAATAATTAAATATCAATAAAGTAAATATTAAAGGGGGGCTCCCATACAACAAACGTAATTTTTATTTTTAATACGTCATAAATCGTAAAACTTACTACAGGTTTGTACGGAACCCTCGGTGCGCGAGTCCGACTCGCACTTGGCCGGTTTTTTTGTTTTTATTTTATCTTTCACTAGATGATTTCCGCGACTTCGTCCGCGTGGCAGTGGACTAAGTTTTTTTCGATTCCCGTGGGAACTCCTTAATTTTCCGGGATAAAAAGTAGCCTATGTCCTTCCCCGGGATATAACCTATATTCCCTTACCTAATTTCATCAAAATCGGTTGAATAGGTGGGCCGTGAAAGCGTAGCAGACAGAGACACAATATGAGAACCTGCCAAAAAATAAATTCGAAATTCGAACGTGAAAACCATAGACAACAGGCGTACAAGACGCAGCCCTCGGGGTCATGACCTGTCAAACAAAAGCGCGCGAATTCCCGTGCGAATCTGGATCATCTGATTTGTCTATTGTTATTTTTTTTTGCGCTTCCGTGTTTAAGGGTAAAGATCTAAAGACATACAGCCTATAGAAACCTTTATGGTGGAGATCCTAAAGGTTATTTTGGGTTGTTTCTTCGAGATGGCGTTACATAAGATTTGGATTATTATTATTAATAATAAAATGATTCCCATGGTATTGATTATGGGTTCGACGGGTGGACAGATGGACCTTACAAATGAAGAATCTTGCGCAAATAATTATATTTATTGGTATCAATCAAGAATTTCAGAGGGACTGATCAACTTTTTTTTCTTTTATTTGTCGTCGATATTCCAGCTGTTTGTACAAATGATGCAGTCTTAGATGAATGTTTCTAACCCTCACAGCAGAGCTCGATGGGACGGAAAATCCGACACGACCGGAGAGAGATCAGGCGCAAGACCGACGGCTTTACGTGCTCTCCGAGGCACGGGACTGAAACACCGCCAACTTCCTAAATCCGGGCTAGTACTCAAACTTAAAGGATATTTATTCAAAATAGGTACTACCTACCTATTCCTAAGTATAAGACGTGATGGTGATAATTAACCATGGTATCTTAAAACTAAAGCTACAAGGGTTCCGAACGCGTTCTGGGCTGAGAAGAGTTAAAAACTTGTTATGAAATCCAAAAAAAAATTGGCAGTCATAGGGACTGCTGATAGAAGTGAAAACGGCTATTTAAGTAAATAATTAAAAAAAAAAAATTAAAAAATTAAAATATAAAGGAACCTCAAAACTAGGGCATTTAATTACGAATGTAGTATATTTATATTTAAGACCTTTTGTCTTCGTAACAACGCGAGCATATCGGTGACGCGAATCCACAAGTTTACCCCCTACCAAAATGTGCTCAACGCGGCTAAAGAAGTTGACAGTCAAAAAAATTTACTGAAAGTTGAGAACGTTTTTTTTATCCACTACAAGTTAGCCCTTGACTGCGATCTCACCTGATGGTAAGTGATGATGCAGTCTAAGATGGTAGCGGGCTAACCTGTTAGGGGCATGGCAGTTATACTAAACCCATACCCCTATTCGGTTTCTACACGGCATCGTACCGGAACGCGTAATCGCTTGGCGGCACGTCTTTGCCGGTAGGGTTACACAAGCCACGGCCGAAGCCTTCCACCAGGCCAGAGCAGGGAAAATTCAGAAATTATAATTTTCCAAACCCTGCCGGGGATCGACCCCAGGACCTCCGCACGTTAAGGCAACAGCGCTCAACACTGCGCCACGGAGGTCGTCAAAAACGTTAGCTGATGTTGGGCCTAGGGAAGTATCTATCGTCAAGAAATTGTAACATCACATCTGTTACACTGTAAAGTGTAAACAGTAGTGTAAATGTAAACAGTCACTTGTCTCAGGTTTGGGAGACGCGGTCGCACAGACAAACAGTCGTAAACATACTGACAGATAGCTTACACGACTTATTGTACAATCGCGCAGAAAACTTGTACAAATAAAACGAGTTATGTGCCTCTATAATCTTAAATTTGTTGCAATCGATTTGGCGTTCCGGTTGGTGGCCTTGTAGAAACTGGGCCCCAATCATGTAAGAATGGCCGATCAAACGTTAAAGATTTTCGTCAAAGTAAAATAAACCATATGTACGATACCCCCAACGTATAAGAATGGGCAGACGAAATTGAGCTCTAATACAATGCTATCATGGTTTATTTTACTTTGACGAAAATCTTTAACGTTTGATCGACAATTCTTACGTAATCGGGGGGCTGACTAGGGGTATGGGTTTAATATAACTGCCGTACCCCTAAAAGGTTAGGCTGCTACCATCTTAGACTGCATGATGTATCATCACTTACGAGGGGAGATCGAGTCAAGGGCTAACTTATAAAGTTATAGTGGATTAGTGAAAGTACAAAAAAGTAAAACGGTATTACATAAATGCCTGGAAACAATGAAAATATGGAGAGTCCGTCATCTTAGTCCGAGTCATCCTTAACGTTTTAATCAACGCATTTAAAATAAAAATTATATATACATTTCCTTTTTTTTTTTAAATTAAACCGACACTAAATGTGATTTCGAATTTAAAATTTATTGTTAAATTTTTAGAGTAACCAATGGAGAGAAAAACTGCTTTTAAATGTGAAATAAGAGGTATTTTTTTTTTCAACGAAAAATATTTAATTATGTTTTTGGATGTGTCAATGGTTGGTTAAAAGTCTTGAAAACATCATATTTTAAGTATATTTTTTCAAGCTTACATATTATGCCATCCTTTAGTGGATACACTGCTGTGAAAAATCCCCCTTTTTAACCGACTTCAAAAAAAGGAGGAGGTTCTCAATTCGACTGTATGTTTTTTTTTTGTATGTTTGTTACGCGATTTCTCCGCCAATTATGAACCGATTTTGATAATTCTTTTTTTGTTTGGTAGGTCATACTTCAGAGGTGGTCCCATTTTAATTTGGTGAAGATCTGATGAATATCTCCGGAGATGGAGAACGGAACTCCACAATGGATAAGAGTAAATTGCTCGCGATCAGTGTGATAGTTTTGTAAACAGTATAATTTAACCATGCATAGCATATCTCGTTCTGGTTACACCCTGTATTTTAAAACAGTGGGGCCACTAAAAATTGTGAAATAAAAATTTTTCAAAATAAAATAAAAACCGACTTAAAAAACCACAAACACTAAAAAGTAAAAAATAATTTAATTTATTATGTATACAAGAGATAATGTAGTTCTATAATAACATTTTTTGGAGTCGGTGCCAATGTGGAGTCACGTCAACAATAATGAAGAGTAGGTAGACGGTTCATGCGGCTAATTGGTATTTGGTACCGACTCCAAAAAATGTTAATATAGAACTACATTAACTCTTGTATACATAATAAATTAAATTATTTTTTACTTTTTAGTGTTTGTGGTTTTTGAAGTCGGTTTTTATTCTTTTAACGATTTCACGAGTTGAGATCGCCTTGCAAAAAAGTGTGTGTATACTTATGTACGCACGCAAGAAGTTATATACTTTTTGATAGCAAATAATAAATATCCTTTATGCAGTTCTCACCCAACATACAGTAAATGTATTATTTTTATTTTGTTGGTAGGCCTCTTTCTGCAAGGACTTATGAGTTGACCAACTAAAGTCAGGGTGTCGAATTTAGGTGTCGGTGTGAGCGCATCGTAAAAATTCACTCTGATATTTTTTTCCTATCACGCCAAATGAAGTATAACTTCAAAAAGCCGTAGGTACAGCAAAGAATTCAAACATAGTCATTACCTATAGATTACCTATAGATTTTAGTGATCTAGTTCTCTGACGAATTTTTTTTTTTTTTTTATTTTTTTTTTATGCTATTTTTATTTTTATCTGTGAATTATTATTAGTAATAATTATTAGTATTATTATTTTTTTAACACTTTAATTTTGCTCATATTAATAATGTACCTACCTACTTTTTTTTTTATGTTTCTGTATTTTGAATATGGGTTTGTAAAATTGCCTGAAATAAAAAATATTTATTTATTATTATTATTTATTACATCCAATCTTCTAATCTCGCCAGCTGTAACGCAATCACAGACAACATTCGCATACACAAACATTACAGAAAAAAAAGCTGACATAACCACTTGTTCACCCGCCAGTACACGTCCGTGCGTTATTAGTTATTACCAACATCCTGTCCTGATAAAACTGGTCCAAAGCCGGGTTGACGCCCTAGTGCCACAAAAACACCGCATAACTTCCCATAGACTACCTAGAATACACCATAGAGCGTGGACCATACATTTCTAATGATGCTTAAAATAGAAATGACAAAGTTGCATGAAGTGACGTCCTCCATGGCGCAGAAGTTAGTCCTGTCTCTTTGTGAGAGGGCCCGGGTTCGATCCCCGGCAGGGTCAATTTTGGAATTTATAATTTCTGAATTTTCTCTGGTCTGGCCTGGTCTAAGTACTGACTTTTCTCTGGTCTGGGGAGAATGACAAATAGGGACCAGGAAGCAGAAAGAAAATAATTTGTAGGGAGTTAAGAATGCGCCCCGGGAACCACTAGTTACCTACCACCCTACCGGCAAAAGCGTGCCGCCAAGCGAATTAAACCTTCCACTATGTTTCTGTTTTCTACGTATTTTATAACTTTTTGGTACAAAATAAATTTTAAAAAAAACATATGTCCTCTTAAACAACGTCATGTTTTGCCTCTACTAGTGGTTCAGAAAACATTAATAATGCAGAGAACTCCCATATCCTTTTACATACAACTCTCCACATACAACTCTCCATATAGAGTATAATTTCTACGATAATAACACCACGGGAACGAGGGCTTAACGTGCTCTCCGAGAGACGGAGGAAAAGTAAAAACCAAATTAGGTCACCCATCCATTTCCTAACTTGAGTCACGTTGCTTACCCAGCGCAATCAACAAAGTAAACTAAGCCACACGCCCCTAAAATTGAAAAGCCCTTAAAAAACTTATTTGAATGGACAAATCTCTGTGTCGGTACCACGAACATACAAAACTAATTCTCACATTCAAATGAAGAATCCAAATGAACTCTCCAGATAAAAAAAACAAACGCGAGCGGGAATAGAACAAAATCTGTGCGCCGAAAAAAAAACTTGCTCTACGGTTAAAAAAAAGAAGCAAAGGAAACAGGCTCAACGGTCGTCGGCCATCTTTTTCTAAACGCGTGCGTCTCCCACGCATTATGATTGATCCAGCGAGGAGATTTCATCATCCAAAGGGATGAGTAGAGCGGGCAATTGGGTATTTGACAACAAGTCAAATCAGCAACTTTTTTTCAAACTTCAAAACGCGCGCTTAGTATGGGATGCTGTATGAAATACTGAAGTGTGACGTCATCAAATATCGACGCACTTTTTTCTTTCAATCCATAATTTAAAATGGTTTTCAAACATAAAACTAACAGGGGGCGTTGATATTACGGCTTTTGGGTGATCCTATAATCAAATAAACATTATAAATGCGAAAGTTTGGATGGACGTATGGATGTATGGATGTGTGGATGTGTGGATGTGTGGATGTATGGATGTATGGATGTTTGTTACTCAATCACGCCCCAACGGCTGAACGGATCTGGATGAAATTTGGCACAGAGATAGATTATAGTCTGGAATAACATATAGGCTACTTTTTATCCCGGAAAACTAAGGAGTTCCCGCGGGAACCAAAAAACCTTAATCCACGCGGACGAAGTCGCGGGCATCAGCTAGTTATTAAATACTAGCTGATGCCCGCGACTAAAACGGCAAACTTTCGCATTTATAATATTTATTTGATTACTAGTTAATAATTTATTTGAATAGTTGTCAATTACCCAATTCATGGTACCAATCATGTAAGAATGTCCGATCAAAACGTTAAAGTTCGTCGTCAAAGTTTATAAACCATAACGGCATTAAATTAGAGCTCAATTTCGTGTATCCATTCTTATACGTTCGAGTATCGTTCATACCTAAACGTATAAGAATGGGCAGACGAAATTGAGCTCTAATTCAATGCAGTTATGGTTTATTTTACTTTGGCAAAAATCCTAAACGTTTGATGAACAATTCTTACGTAATAGGGGGGCATATCCATACTGAATACTGATACTATAAATGAGAAAATGTGCTCGTTTGTGGTCACACCACAACGCAACAAATCAGTGGAAAGATTTTGATTTGCATTAGTATTTTTTTTTTCACTTCAAATAATAACTTAATAACAGCTGATTAATAATGATTTTTTTAATGACAGATTTGTACGTTTTGACATTTATTGTATTGTCTCGTATGCTGAAAACCTTAGGCCTTCTGATATAATGAGTCAAACTTTTCTGTAGGGGCACACTATAAAAAATCGTGTAACAATTTTCCAAATGGCTCGTTTTCCATATAGCTCAATGTTAGAATAATATATGTATAATAACCAGTAACCAGTAACCAGCTTTCCATATCTTTTCATCACTTATATCCTATCTATCACTTATAAAAAGTATAAATATCTTTCCCAGATCCGATAATATTAAAATACCAATCCTTAAGGGCAGAAGTAAAAAGTAAAATCCCCTGCATATAATCTAGACTTCGGCTTATAGGGATATAAGGTAAGAACTAGATTTCTTATTTATGGTTCTAGGCCTTTTCTTTAAGCCTTGTGCGATTAGGAAGCTATTTGTCCTGAATTAATCAGTATAACGAGAATTTCTTAGAAGAATTCCATGATTTTAGGGATCCGTAGTAAAACAAGGGTTCAATGGTTCGTTCGTTCGGCTTCCTATACGGGTGGTTGGGGATTCAATCCTCGGTTATGCAGTTCTAACTTTTCTGAGTTATGTGCGGTTTAAGAAATCTAAATCTATATACATAAAATTCAGTCCTGACTGACTGACTGATATATCAACGCACAGCCGCCGCTCCTAGAGACATGAAATCCGGAGGGTGTGTTCTTTGTGAAGAGTATCCACTAAGAAAGGGTTTTTTGAAATTCCACCCCCAAATGGGTAAAATAGGGGTTGAAAGTTTGAATAAAAGTCCGTCATTTTTCAAATTATATCCATGAAAAAACTTGGTATTTGAGCTACGGGTTTTGAAATAAAGAAATACGTATTTCGCCATTTTTGAAAATTCTACCCCCATAGGGCTGAAATAGGGAATGAAAATTTGTATGAAAGTCCTTTATTTTACAAGATACAGTGCCTGTGGGAATTAAAAAACTTATGCCACGCGAATGAAGTCGCGGGCGTCCGCTAGTAAATGTATAAAAACCGGCCAAGTGCACACATTTTACCACTTTGGAAGTGTCTCTCGCGCAAACTATTCAGTTTAGAAAAAAATTAAGTATATTAGAAAACTCAATATAATTTTGGAGACCTATCCATAGATACCCCACCACACGTATGGGTTTGATGAAAAAAAATTTTTGAGTTTCAGTTCTAAGTATGGGGACCCCCAAAATTTATTGTTTTTTTTCTATTTTTGTGTGAAAATCTTAATGCGGTTTCTCAGAATACATCTACTTACCAAGTTTCAACAGTATAGTTCTTATAGTTTCGGAAAAAAGTGGCTGTGACATACGGACGGACAGACAGACAGACAGACAGACAGACAGACAGACATGAAGAATCTATAAGGGTTCCGTTTTTGCCAAATTTGGCTACGGAACCCTAAAAAGGTGACTGACAATAAATAAAGAATGGTACAAAAATATGTAGGTAATATACAATTCATACGTTACGTAACAAGTATTACACTGACTTGTGGGCCACTGGATGCGAAGCCGGTTGCTTCCATAGTCTAAGCAGGTGTTTCCTCAATAAAGACTTCAATTATTACAGCTCCTAATTATTACCATCACTACATTAATGACGCATTCCTAAATTGAAGCAACTCTTTATTCCATTAGGCTGTATGGGCGGATGCCTTTGCTTCAGGAGAAAATTGAAACGAAACTAGACTCTATGGTGACCATCGCCGTTGAGATTTGAATTTCGAACCGAAGCAACGGGATTCAGATTTCGTAATGCGACGGTGTAACAACTCTAAATCAAAACTTGTTAAGAAAATTTAAATTAAACTCGACTTTAACAGCTATGGTTCTACTCTGGCCGTTAAGATTTGAATTTTGAACGAGACGAACGGTACTAAGATTTTGTAATAGAAATAATCAACAGTTCTTTATTTAACTGATTTGCGTAAGTAAGCGCTACGATTTTAAATTTTCTTATCGAAAGAAATACCTAATAGAGTAAACTCCACCTTATACCCTTGACGTTTGATTTTTAATTACGGTTGAGATTTGATTTTGGAACGGGATTTTTTCCTCTTTTTTGGAAGTCGGAAACATATTTTCTGATTTCAAGAACCAGATGCTCTAAGTCTATAGCCTCAAACTCAATAAGAAACCAAATTCGACTCTATGGTTGGACGCACGACTACGTTGGGATTTGAATTTAGAATGGGAGAAACGGGACTAAGATAAGATTACGTAATAGTTAAATCTGAATTAATGCTTCTGAGCCTGCAATAGGCAGTATGACCGGATTCCTTTGCCTCGAAAGAAATTAGACACAAATTACGACTCTATGTACATCGCCGTTGATATTTGAATTTCGAACGGGAGAACCGGGACCGGGATTTTCGTAATTCGAACGTGTAAATAGAAAGTTCCAAGTTCAAATTGTGGATGTTTCGTAAGATGTCTTAACTTGTAGGATGTTAAGTGATGGTGTGATACGATAACGGGAAGATATTTGAAGAGTGAAATATTTTTGGAAAATTGTTTAGTGATTTGACGACCTCCATGCCGCAGCGGCGAGGCGCTGTTTTATAAGCGGGACTGTTAAAATCTATATCTATATATATAAAAGCGAAAGGTCACCCACTCACTCACTCACTCACTGATTCATCACGATATCTCAGGAACTATAAAACATACAGACTTGAAATTTGGAAGGTAGGCCCTTCTATGGTGTAGACATCAGGTAAGAAACGGTTTCGAGAAAATTCACCCCTAAGGGGTTGAAATGGGGGTTCAAAGTTTGTATGAAAGTCCTTTGTTTTTGAAGTTAGAGACATGACAATTGTGTCTGTCTGACTTACAATGGAACTGCCTCGTTGGTCTAGACTGAAGACTCTAGTGGTTAGCACGTTCAAGTGCGGCCGACGAGGTCCCGGGTTCGAGTGCCGGGTCGGGCCATAATTAAGTATTGGGTTTTTCTGACTAGAAATTCTCAGTTTTAGCCCGGAGTTAGGAAGTTGGCGGTGTTTCACCCCCGTGCCTCGGAGAGCACGTTAAGCCGTCGGTCCCGGTTATTTTCACTAACATGATAATAGTCGTTAAAGCCGCCAACCCGCATTGGAGCAGCGTGGTGGGTCTAAGCTCTAATCCCCTCTCTCCTATGAGAGCGGAGGCCTGTGCCCAGCAGTGGGACGTAATGGGCTGTAGTGGTGGACTTACAGTGGATAAAAAAAAATGCATTTCAACCGCTGAACTACAGCGGTTTAGTACAAGTGGCAAATGGCGGTTGGATAGGAAATAGTCAATTGAGAGACCAACGTTATGCAGGGCATGAATTAGGTACAATTCTGTGTATAGGTAGCGGAAATTACGACATCTTGCATATATAGGGCTCGCCGAGTTTCTTGCTGGTTCTTCTCGGTAGGAATGGCATTCCGAACCAGTGGTAGATTCATTCGACTATTCATAAGCACTTGTAAAAAGTCTATTTGAATAAAAAACTTTTGAATTTTTTTTTTTTTTTTTTGACCTGACCGACTGGAAAGCGGTGAGAGCCTAGTGGTTACACACGATCTCCTGTACGGGGTCGTGGGTTCGAACCCCGGGCACCTCCAACTTATCTTAGTTACTTACTTAACTTTTTGAAGTGAAAACTTCTTTAGCCGCGTTGAGCACTTTTTGGTAGGGGGTAAACTTGTGGATTCGCGTCACCGACACCTCGCGTTGTTACGAAGACAAAAGGTGTTAAATATAGTACATTCGTAATTAAACTTTAATGCCTTAGTTTTAAGGTTTACATTTTAATTTTATTTTTATTAAAAAAAAAAATATTATTTTAAATATTCCTTTTCACTTCTATCGGTAGTCCCTATGACTGGCAATTTTTTTTTTTAGTCAACTACAACTCTACTTTAGGTACGTGTGGCTTAGTTTTAATCCAGTAGATTGCGCTGGATAAGCAACGTTGACCCGAGTTAGTAAATGGATGGGTGACCGAATTTGGTTTTTACGTTTCCTCCGTGTCTCGGAGAGCAATGTAGAGCCGACGGTCCTGTATTGCTATTTCTCTGTATTTTCTCTGGTCTGGTCTGGTGGGATGCTTCGGCCGTGGCTAGTTACCACCCTGCCGGCAGACACGTGCCGCCAAGCGATTTAGCGTTCCTGTACGATGCCGATTGCCGTGTAGAAACCAATAAGGGTTATGCCAGTCAAGCTAGCCCGCTACCATCTTAGACTGCATCATCATTTGCCATTGAAATCGCAATCAAGGGCTTACTTGGAGTGAACTTAAAAAAAACTTTTTTTTTGCGCCACTACAAGTTAGCCCTTTGTCTGCAATCCCACCTGATGGTAAGTAATGATGCAGTCTAAGATGGTAGCGGGCTAACCTGTTAGGGGTATGGCAGTTATATTAAACCCATATCCCTAGTCGGTAACTCTGTCAAAATCTATGAAAAAATCCCATAATAGTTACCTATATATCCTAAAGATTACGTACATCCTATGACATAACTTGAATATATTATGTGGGGAAGCGAGATAGCGGCATGCGAGCGAGCGAGAGGTCCGACGACCGTTGAATGATGGTCACGGGTCCGAATTTTAGGGATCCGCAGTCAAATGAAAGTGAGCATAAAAAGATTTTTCTTTCTAACGTATTGCAGTTACATGCTTTTTAAGCATTTAAATATCAATTGAGGAGGTCAGAATTGGACTCAAAATGTTGGATTTTATTGATTTCTGAACCAAATCTATTGATTCCGTTCGAAAATTGTTATTTTACGCGATAAAATAGCATCTCAAAAGTCGAATTTAATTCAAAAGGTGACATTTACATCATGATCAAGGGCCCTACTGATACACAATCATACTATGATATTATAAATGTGAAAGTGTGTTTATTTGTTGGTTTGTCCTTCAATCGCGCTGCAACAGAGGAACGGATCGACGTGATTCTTTGCATAGGTACAGTTGAGGACCTGGAGAGTAATAATTAGCTATTTATCTTGGAATATTAAGGAGTTCCCGCGGAAACCAAAAACCCTCAATCACGAAGTCGCGGGCATCAGCTAGTTAACATAAAAACCTACGGAACCCTACGTCGCGCACGTCCGTCTCACACTTGACCGGGTATTTTTTATTTTTTTTCTCTCGTAACGATAAAGACGTGATTCCCTGCGGGCCGGGAACCTGTTCCGTAAATTGTAAGATGAAAGATTTCATCTCGAGAATACTTTCTGTTCATCTGTGTTTGTGTTCCGGTGCTGCGTCTCAACCTGGACTTTTTTTTTATTTTTAGGCACTACAGTTTACTTTTTTTTTTAATCCACTACAAGTCAGCCCTTGACTGCGATCTCACCTGCTGGTAAGTGGTGATGTAGTCTAAATGGTAGCGGGCTAACCTGTTAGGGGTATAGCAGAACTTATTTAATTAACCCATACCTCTAATTGGTTTCTACACGGCATCGTACCCAGTGGCGTGCAGTTCATACTTCATAGAGGCATAAAAGCACTGCTTACCCAAATAGAGATGCAACATTGTTCATCTTTAATCAAAACAGTTAGTAAATAGGATTCTGACCAACTAATGCCTACCCCCAGCTTCAAATCCTGAAATCAGCTATGCACGCCACTGATCGTACCGGAACGCTAAATCGCTTGGCGGCACGTCTTTACTAGTCCAGGTCTTTACTAGTCTTTACTACACGTCGTAACTAGTTACAGTCGCAGCCTCCCACCAGGCCAGACCAGGGAAAATTAGGAAATTATAAATTCCCAAATTGGCCCTGCCGGGGATTGAACCCGGGACCGCCCTCCGCACGTTAAGACAACACCGCTCTACATTGCGCCAGGGAAGTCTTTGACATTAATACGAAAACGTATACAATATTATTATAATTTCTGATATAATATGTAAATCAATATTAATAATGTCCTTCCGACCGAATTTCGGCCACGGCGGGAGATATTTTAGTGCACAAGTGTGTGCGCATACACAGGTGCACTCTCTGTTCCTTCACTCTCATAGCCCGATGGGACGGAAAATCCGACACGACCAGAGAGAGATCAGTTCTCCTAACTCCGGGCGTGTTACACCGCCAACTTCCTAACTCGGGGCTAGATAGAAGTGAAAACGAATATTTAAATGTTTTTTTTTTTAATTTTTTTATTTAGGTAGTTAGTAGTTACTAGTTATGTATTTAAAAAAAAATTTAAAATAATTAAAATATAAACCTTAAAACTAAGCCATTAAAGTTTAATTACGAATGTTGTATATTTATATTTAAGACCTTTTGTCTCCGTAACAACGCGAGCATGTCGGTGTCGGTGACGCGAATCCACAAGTTTACCCCCTACCAAAAAGTGCTCAACGTGGCTAAAGAAGTTTTCACTTTAAAAAATTATTTGAATAGTAGTCAAATACCCAATAATGGAACCCGGGACCTCGTCGGCCGCAGTCGAACATGCTAACCACTAACCAAGGAGGCAGTTAGTTTTTTACAGAACGCGAAGGTGTATTCACCATTAAGGAGTCAGTGTAGCGTGTCCCAACCGCCTCCAACGGATTCACTCTTACTTTTGCACCTACTATCCTTGCGTCCGGTCACGGGGTGTTGATGCACTGGCTATGTAGGTATCAGCTATGATCGTTTTATAAAAAACCGGCCAAGTGCGAGTCGGACTCGCGCACCGAGGGTTCCGTACAAACCTGTAGTAAGTTTTAAATAATTAAAAAAAAAACTACTTACTAGATCTCGTTCAAACCAATTTTCGGTGGAAGTTTGCATGATAATGTACATCATATATTTTTTTTAGTTTTATCATTCTCTTATTTTAGAAGTTACAGGGGGGGGGACACACATTTTACCACTTTGGAAGTGTCTCTCGTGCAAACTATTCAGTTTAGAAAAAAATGATATTTCAAACCTCAATATCATTTTTGAAGACCTATCCATAGATACCCCACACGTATGGGTTAGATGAAAAAAAAATTTTTCAGTTTCAGTTCTAAGTATGGGAAACCCCCAAAATTTTTTGTTTTTTTTCTATTTTTGTAAGAAAATCTTTATGCGGTTCACAGAATACATCTACTTACCAAGTTTCAACAGTATAGTTCTTATAGTTTCGGAAAAAAGTGGCTGTGACATACGGACGGACGGACAGACAGACAGACAGACAGACAGACAGACAGACAGACAGACAGACAGACAGACAGACATGACAAATCAATAAGGGTTCCGTTTTTGCCAAATTTGGCTACGGAACCCTAAAAAGTGTCTACAACTTCAGAAAAGTAGCCTACGAGAGAATGAGATAAATATAATTGTATTCTTTCTCATTCTCTCGCAGGCTAAATCCTATTATGAATATGTTTCTCTTTTTGGTGTCGCTTTTTCGTTTCATCGAATTTTCAAATCACAACGATTCTAAAGAAGTTTCGAACGAGATAAAAAATATTTGAGTTTGAGTTTGAGATAGGATACGGCAGTTATAATATTATACCCCTACAGTCGGTCTCTACTTGCACTTGCCAGTAGGATCGTAACTAGCCACAGCCGAAGCCCAGACCAGAAAAAAAAAATTCAGGAATTATAAATTCCTAAATCGACCCTACGGGGAATCGAACCCGGAACCTCCCATTGTTACACAGCGCACCACTGCGCCACTGATGTCGTCAAAAAAAACTCACAATCAAGAGTGGATCGATATTACTACCAACATAAATACAATAAACACTAATTACTACATTCAAAAATCAACCTTATTTCTAATAAAATAAGACTCATTTCTGATAATACATGATGAATGATGCATACGCCATCCGCAGGTGCGATTTCGCCCCAATCAAAAAGGGTGCCATTTTTTTTCAAACACCATAGACAATATTTTATTGTTTTTCGAGATAGCTAATATTTATGGCGTCGATTTTGATAGTTTTTGCAATTTGGGTTTTTTTAAATTTTAATGTTGGAAATCCATTTGGATTCCACATTATCTATAATTATTATCACTAATGTAATAAATTGTTACTCAATTTATTTATTCCATGTAGGACATACTCATAAGTTACGTCATATAATTTGACTCACCACCGATTTGGATTATAATTTATAGTATTTCAAATTATTATTGTTTACATAGTGTTTTAATAAAGTAGGTATAAGATATTTAATACATACCAATAGGGATGATGCCTATCTCAAAAATAAATAATTTCTTACTGATTATTAAATAGAGGGTCTTCCAAAAGACCTAAAATTCACATCCTCGGTTAGTTTTATGTTTGATAACCATTTTAAACTATCGATTAAAGAAAAAAAGTGCGACCTTGTATTGGTTAAAAAAAAATGAAAATGAATATTTGGTATATTGAATATTCATTTTCATTTTGGTATTTAAAATAAATTTTTTAAACTAGTGGTTCGCCCCGAACTGAGACCTCGCGGTATCCGTAAACTTACAGAGCGCCATCTATGTGAAGTTCTGTTAAAAATAGTGAAGCTCATTAAAAATTAAATAATTTCGTTTCCTTAGAATATTTATCTAATTTTAGTATTTGTTGTTCAAGTACAGGATATAATTCAAATAAGTGATCAAGTTTCAGGCTCAGCCTTTTCTTTTTAAGCACAAACGAATAAATTTGTACAGAGCGCCATCTATTGACAACATTGTGAAGTTTGTTAAAAATACGTATGCTCATTAAAAATTAAATAATTTCGTTTCCTTATAATATTTATCTAATTTTAGTATTTGTTGTTCAAGTACAGGATATAATTCAAATAAGTGATCAAGTTTCAGGCTCAGCCTTTTCTTTTTAAGCACAAACGAATAAATTTGTACAGAGCGCCATCTATTGACAACATTGTGAAGTTTGTTAAAAATACGTATGCTCATTAAAAATTAAATAATTTCGTTTCCTTAGAATATTTATCTAATTTTAGTATTTGTTGTTCAAGTACAGGATATAATTCAAATAAGTGATCAAGTTTCAGGCTCAGCCTTTTCTTTTTAAGCACAAACGAATAAATTTGTACAGAGCGCCATCTATTGACAACATTGTGAAGTTTGTTAAAAATACGTATGCTCATTAAAAATTAAATAATTTCGTTTCCTTATAATATTTATCTAATTTTAGTATTTGTTGTTCAAGTACAGGATATAATTCAAATAATTAATCAAGTTTCAGGCTCAGCCTTTCAGAAAATTGGGAGTTCTGAGGTCATCTTTGGACGTCCGAAAATCACCACTTTGAAAGCCCCCCATTTCGTCAATTTTAGGGGAAAAATTAAAAAAAAAATATTTTTGGACTCCGTTCCTCATTATCTTTAAAATGATATACCGCAACCCTATGTAATGCTATAAAAAATATTTTACTTCGCATTCGCTTCTATGAGAGCCCCCCTGAAATAAAAATTTTTATAACTTTTTAAGCCATATTCGGCGGGAGGCCACCGGTTTACATAGTATATTTAAATTTGAAGTAATTACGTCCAGCAATTCAGAAGTTATAAGGCTCTGACAGACGGACGGACGGACGGACGGACGGACGGACGGACGGACAAGTGCCAATTCACCCAAGTAGACTCAGAGACATTCGCTTCGCTCGGTCAAAAATCCTTAAAACTAAGGCATTAAAGTTTAATTACGAATGTAGTATTTTGTCTTCGTAACAACGCGAGCATGTCGGTGACGGTAACGCGAATCCACAAGTTTACCACCTACCAAAAAGTGCTCAACGCGGCTAAAGAAGTTTTCACTTCAAAAAAAAAACAAAAAATGTTTTTAAGTATATCTTTTTCGAAAATTCGGATTTTCTTCCCTCTCGATTACCATAGCAGAATATGCTAGGCATGATAGGGTGGTTGTACGAGTAGCATGCGCACGCGCACGCCCGATCGATACCATCCCCCACAGTTCATTCAACCCACCAGATGCGAACCACCCTCGTAGGTAATTACACTTATAGTTTATATCCTAGTTGTTACCATAGTATGGGGTGAAGCCATGACGGTTTTGATGTTATTACCATCACATCACAAGGAAACTGTTTTTTTTTATCCACTACAAGCCCTTGACTGCGATCTCACCTGATGGTAAGTGATGATGCAGTCTAAGATGTTAGCGGGCTTACCTGTTAGGGGCATGGCAGTTATATTAAACCCATACCCCTATTCGGTTTCTACACGGCATCGTACCGGAACGCTAAATCGCTTGGCGGCACGTCTTAACCACAAAAAAAAAAAAGAAAAAAAAAAAAATGAGTGTATGAGTTTGTTGTGAAATCTTCTCAGATCAAGGCGCGTTTGGAACGCGTATCACGCGGGATGAAAGTAGCCTATGCCCTTCCCCAGTATGGCCAGCATGCGCACTACGAGTAAAATTATGTCTACCCGTTATCTCTCTCTGTCTACCGAAGCTAACATGGTTACTTGTCTCGTTACGTCAAAAGTAGAGATAAAAGTAATATTTCTTATCTGTGATATTTTTCTCTACGAACCTTTACAATCGACTCATCATCGACTATTGTTTTCTTGTAATATACCGCATTTTGTGCATGTTAGGGTAAATGAAAAATTTGCCGGCAACGACAACATCTCTCTCTCTCGTCGCGAGATAATCTCGTTGTGCGCATGCTAAGCACACTGGATACAAGTTACAAAGTATCTCTATTAGCAAATTTCATCAAAATCAGCTGACAGGTTTTCTCTTACTAGGGCGATTATGGGTATGGGTTTAATATAACTGCCATACCCCTAACAGGTTAGCCCGCTACCATCTTAGACTGCATCACTAACCATCAGGTGAGATCGCGGGCTAAGTTGTATTGGATAAAAACAATCTAGAAGTCATCGTCCCCTAGTTGTAAATTAATGTAGAAATCAAAATTGTACTAGGACATCATAAAACCTAACTTGGTATCCTAAAGGTCAGCGTTTCGCCCGCTGACCACCTTTAATCGTTGATTGTTTCTGTGGTACAAGTTACAGGCTGAAGGAATACAAATTATGCCGAAGGACCTGGGAACCCACCGCATCCCAAGAAACCCCCATTATGTGATTAATGAAATGGGGTCACGTGTCACGACCCTCAGCAATTAGGAATACGACGCAGGGAGAGACAAGTTATGGCTGAACTGATCTAGCCAGCAAGAAAAAAAAAGTTCAGCAGTTGTTCTTTTTGAAAATTAATTAATTACATTGAAATGAAATTATTTTTGTTTCACGTAGGAAAACTTGTGCTACTTATGGAATTTCATGAGTCATGACTCTACCACTGCACCGGTTCAATGTAATGTCATCCCGACCGAATTTCGGCCACAGCCGACAATCAGAGAGATTAGCCATCTGCGCGGGAGATATCATAGTGCACTAGTGTGTGCACAAGTACAGGTGCACTCTCTGTTCCTTTACTCTCATAATTCAAAAAATTCAAAATTCAAATGTTTTTTATTCAACTAAACTTTTACAAGTACTTTTGAATCGTCAAGTGAATCTACCACTGGTTCGGAATGACATTCCTACCGAGAAGAACCAGCAAGAAACTCGGTGGTTGCTCTGTTTAAATAAATAATTCATTTACAATTACATATTCTTATATCAATGTGTACATAGCCCGATGTGACGGAAAATCCGACACGACCGGAGAACGATCAGGCGCAGGACCAGCTAATAACGACGTAATGAACGGTGCAACCGTTGATAACGCATCTAATCAAAATGCACAACGCATAATGGTGCAAAAACAAACATTTATACAAATGAATATGCATCACCCGCTTCCGCCTGTGACTAAGGCCGCAGCCGGGGCGGGCACCGTGACGCGCCGTTAACGTACTGCAACGTACTTTAACGGGATGGCATATGGTGATAAGTGATAACGATAATATTAGACTACGAGGCTACGAGGGTTCCATATGCGCCCTGGTCTAAGAAGAGCCCACAACAAACTTAGCCGGGATTTTTGAAGTGAAAACTTCTTTAGCCGCGTTGAGCACTTTTTGGTAAGGGGTAAACTTGTGGATTCGCGTCACCGACATGCTCGCGTTGTTACGAAGACAAAAGGTCTTAAATATAATTAATATACTAGATTCGTAAAAAACTTTAATGCCTTAGTTTTAAGGTTTATATTTTAATTTATTTTTTTTAATTATTTGAAGTAACCGTTTTCACTTCTATTGGCAGTCCCTATGACTGCAATTTTTTTTTTATTATCAACATCTCACAATTAATCATCTTAAACTAAAGAACTTATTAGAGTCGTTAGAGCAAATAATTGCCAAGCTTCCTTGACATATTTTTTTTTTTTAAATTATCAACGTACAAATTTACAAAAACACATATTTTAGAATACATTGAAAAAACCACAGAGGTTTGCCCTCAATGTATAAGCGTCTGCGCCTTGAGGTAAATACAAGCTTCTTAGATTAAAATAAATACATTCACTAAATAAATAAAAAAACAAATAAATTAAAAATAGTAACAAATCCCACAATATAAATAATGAAACTAAAGATAACATAAAAAACAATTACTTGAAATACCTACTAATTAATTCATCCCTGCAGACACCAAAGTAATCCTTTACATTGTAAGTAATAAGATTTTTATTGAGTTTACATTTGAATTTTGAAATTTTGAATTTTACGTTTTACTTTACTTTACGCATCTAGTAAAGATCTTTACCAGAGGGGTCATTGAACCACTAAGAACGTGTATATTACATTTTACTAAAACCTTACAACGCATTCTATAAGGATCTCCTATTTTAATAGAAAAAAAAGCATGGCAACTTATCTCAAACAAGACAATCAAATATCAACTTTAAAGCCATAGACATAAGTAATATTTTCCTCTGTTAGGATTATGATGAGACTTTTTTTTAGTTTTGTATTTAGAGTCATAGGGGTCCATTGTAAGGTTTTGTAGACCACAGGATACTAAAACCTGTTTTTTTTTTTAATTTTTACTCTATTTTTAACAGACTGAGGCGTAGGAGGCAAAACAATAGTATGATAATGATGACTATGTTAATTAGTGTATTTTGGAGCAGTTTTCTTATTATTCAACTAGCTGATGCCCGCGACTTCGTCCGCGTGGATTGAGGTTTTTCAGTTCCCGCGGGAGCTCTTTAATTTTCTGGGATAAAAAGTAGCCTATGTGCTATTCCAGACTATAATCTATCTCTGTGCCAAATTTCATCCAGATCCGTTCAGCCGTTGGAGCGTGATTGAGTAACAAACATGCATACATCCATTCAATCCACACATCCATACATCCATACATCCATACATCCATCCAAACTTTCGCGTTTATAATATTTATTTGATTCAATATTTATTTATTCAAATTAGGAACACAGTACTCAACAACAGAACAAATTACATAATGAAATTATAAATTACTAGATGATGCCCGCGACTTCGTCCGCGTGGATTAAGGTTTTTTGATTCCCGCGGGACCTCCTTAATTTTCCGGGATAAAAAGAAGCCTATGTCCTTCCCCGGGATATAACCTACCTTTATACCAAATTTCAGCAAAATCGGTTGAAAAGATGGGCCGGGAAAGCGTAGCAGACAGACAGACAGACAGACAGACAGACAGACAGACAGACAGACAGACAGACACACTTTCGCATTTATAATATTAGTATGGAAGTATAGATATGGATTTTTTTCAAAAGAGCAACCGCCGAGTTTCTTGCTGGTTCTTCTTCCGAACCAGTGGTAGATTCATTAGACTATTCAAAAGCACTTGTACAAAGTCTATTTGAATAAAAAACTTTTGAATTTTGAATTTTTTTTAATACTTGAACACTAGAATTTCTTTTAGTGTCTTTTGAAACATGAAAAAAAAATTTTTTTTTTTTTTTTTAATTTATTTGTGTTTTTTTAATACAGTATTTAAGGGCTTCTATTCTACCACAGTGTGGTGTACAAATATCTTAATTTTATAAAATTATAGTTCAAATTATAAAGTAATTATATGTAGTTGTAATTATAGTTTATATGGTTCAAATTCCCAGTTATATTGCTAAGGCATATAAAACAAATTCTCAATGAAACATTGTAAGTAAGTAAGTTTGACGACCTCCGTGACGCAGGCGGAGGTCCCGGGTTCGATCCCCGGCAGGGTTTGGAAATTTATAATTTCTGAATTTTCCCTGGTCTGGCCTGGTGGGAGGCTTCGGCCGTGGCTAGTTACCACCCTACCGGCAAAGACGTGCCGCCAAGCGATTTAGCGTTCCGGTACGATGCTGTGTAGAAACCGAATAGGGGTATGGTTTTAATATAACTGCCATGCCTCTAACAGGTTAGCCCGCTACCATCTTAGACTGCATCATCACTTACCATCAGGTGAGATCGCAGTTAATGGCTAACTTGTAGTGGAATAAAAAAATTAAAAAATGCAAAAGATTTATATGGCTCAAATTCCGTTATATTGATAAGGCAAATAAAACAGAGCGTTAAAAAATTCTCAATGAAAAATTAGTTACCTAAATAAATATTCTTATCTTCGTAACCCAGTTAAAAAGTTCGCTAAAGTAATTAATTTAAATCGGTACTTTTGTTATTGATAATAAATATAATATTGCTATCGGAGGTCACTCCATACAGGCGAAAGGTCACTGCCTACCACTAAACAAGATAAACATAGTTTACTGAATATTATCCGTTTTTTTTTTTTTTTTTTAATTGTATAGGCCAGCGCTTGGCTGCAATCAGACTTGCATGCAAGTGGTGATGCAGCCTAAGGTGGAGCGCGCTTACCTAGAAGATGCCTATTCACTCTTGATTTGAAGGTAAGTACCTATATAAAAAGAGGAGGGGAAAACGGAAGCCGGAAGGGCATTCCATATCCTAGCGGTTCGAATTAGAAACGAGGAAGCAAATCGCTTCGTACGAGCCCGCGGAATTTCGACTGCGTAAGGGTGCAGACCTTCCGTTAAACAACCTCGGTGCACAGTGGTGTGATCAGGGTCTTTTAAAATTTAAATAGGAGGTTTCGGGTTTGATTCCTGTTTATGATTCTCTAAATTCGCGGGATCTCAGGAACACTTTTATTTTCCGGAATGAAAAGTATGTAAAAGTAAAAGGATGCTAAAGTATCTCTGTACCAAACATCAAAATCGGTTTAAAATTTAAATGATGGGCCGTTAAAGCGAAGATGGACAGACACACTTTCGCATTTATAATATTACTAGCTGATGCCCGCGGCTTCGTCCGCGTGGTTTAAGTTTTTTTGATTCCCGCGGGAACTCCTTAATTTTCCGGGATAAAAAGTAGCCTATGTCACTCTCCAGGTCCTCAACAATACCCATACCATAAATCACGTCAATTCGTTGCGGCGTGATTGAAGGACGAACCAACAAAGACACTTTCGCATTTCCGCCACGGCGGCCAATCTCCAGAGAGATTAGCCATCTGCGCGGGAGATATAATAGTGCACAAGTGTGTGCGCATACACAGGTGCACTCTCTGTTCTCTCATAGCCCGATGGGACGGAAAATCCGACACGACCGGAGAGAGATCAGGCGCAGGACCGACGGCTTAACGTGCTCTCCGAGGCACGGGGGTGAAACACCGCCAACTTCCTAACTCCGGGCTAGTACTGAGAATTTCTTGTCAGAAAAACCCAATACTTATTAAGGCCCGACCCGGGACTCGAACCCGGGACCTCGTCGGCCGCAGTCGAACATACTAACCACTAGACCAGAGTGAATTACTATATTATTATCCCGGTCGGAGATCGAACCCTGGACTGCCCACTTATAAAGCCACTGTGCCAGGTGATCGTTGACGATTTCTGACGACATCAAGAGTTTTTTTTTTTTACTACAAGTTAGCCCTTGACTGCGATCTCACCTGATGGTAAGTGATGATACAGTCTAAGATGGTAGCGGGCTAACCTGTTAGGGGCATGGCAGTTATATTAAACCCAAACCCCTATTCGGTTTCTACACGGCATCGTACCGGAACGCTAAATCGCTTGGCGGCACATCTTTACCGGTAGGGTGGTAACTAGCCACGGCCGAAGCCTCCAACAAGGCCAGACCA
The DNA here is from genome assembly GCA_917051295.2 of Erebia ligea. Taxonomy (NCBI): domain Eukaryota; kingdom Metazoa; phylum Arthropoda; class Insecta; order Lepidoptera; family Nymphalidae; genus Erebia; species Erebia ligea. The sequence continues at coordinate 7,604,254 of OU785247.1, forward strand.
GGGAAAATTCAGAAATTATAAATTTCCACACCCTGCCGGGGATCGAACCCGGGACCTCCGCACGTTAAGGCAACAGCGCTCAACACTGCGCCAGGAGGTCGTCAAAGAGTAAAGAATGTAGAATAATTCATTGCTAAAAATAGCCATAAAGATAATCGCCTTCATACTTACACAGCATACAAATATCAGAAATAACATAGTGCGACATATTCAAGCATATATCAACCTTACATACATCGCATAAGATACAAATTACTTTGAACAATCGTTAAGAGTGCCTTGCAAATTATTTTCATTCATAATTCTTCAGGCTACGTCATCAGCACAATTTTTTTATAAAGTGGTCTTTGGGCTCTGGATTATTGCCTTTTTAAAAAGTATAGTGGATAGTGATTAATTACTTCTGCCTCCAATTTAACAGGACCTTTGAATCTAAGGCATATTAGGCTTTGATATTAGGTATATACTAGCTGATGCCCGCGACTTCGTCCGCGTGGTTTAAGTTTGTATTTATTCCCGTGGGAACTCCTTAATTATCCGGGATAAAAAGTAGCCTATGTCACTCTCCAGGTCCTCAACTATGCTCATGCCAAAAATCACGTCGATCCGTTACTTCGTTGCGGCGTGATTGAAGGACAAACCAAGAAACAAACACACTTTCGCAGTAGGTAATAGGTATGATGAATGATCCTACCTTTCAAGTTATAACTATTACCTACCTATGGGCGTTTTATTTTTTAAATTGTGAAGAAACTGTGAGGAACCCTGGATTCATGTACCTAGTTGTCCACAATGTTCTCAAAGATTTGTGGACTGTGAAGTCAATGCCAGTGAGTTCTTGACGAGCGTGGTGGAAATTGGAACATAGCCTAAACCCCTCTTTCTGAGAGGAGACCCGTGTCCCAACTCCCAGATGATGGCATTGAATGATACCTACTGAGTAGTGATACGTAAGCAAAAATAATTAGGATTACGAATTACCTACAAACAGCCGAGGCCAGGATTTCAACACCCGATCCTATAGGACAATTTTACACATTCCAAAATGCCATAGATAACTTACCTAGGTATTTAAAAAACGTGCACAAAATTCAAACTAAAGGAGTGACATCATTCAAGAACTTCCCGTAGTTAAAATCCCGCCAATTTATCTCCCCTCTCACTCTGACAAGTGTATATTGTGTATGATAATACAAGATAGCAATATAAACATAAGTTCCACCAGCCAGATCTTCTATCCCGCTCTAACACATGCTTGAGACGTATGATAAAATGAGACCGCAATATAAACATAAATCAGCCATTACCCGATAACATAGGCGAGGTCTGTAGATAAAAATGTTTTATGAATAGGTATTTCATTCACAAAAAAATTATATGTAGAAAAATTTGCATTTTTTATTGAACTATAAACTTTTCGTAGACTTTGCGATGTCAATAATAAATGTCAAAGAATGAAAAAATCATTTTATTTTTTATTTCTTTTCAATTTGGCTGTTAGGATGCAAAATCCCGCTCCTGATCCTAATCTAATGAAAAAATTCAAAAAGAGTTCAATTCAAGAAACTTCCTGTCTAACTGAATGTTTTGAAAGTTCCAAAAGTGATCTCTCTATTTTCTCCATACTACCTGTTCTATATTTCAAAATTCGAACACTATTGTCAGTTGTCACTTTCGTAAATGAAATTGAAATTTTCGCGCGCCAATCGCCATTTCCAATCATGGCCGCCGGTGTGACACAAAAGTTTTAATTTAAAATCCAAACTTAAGTTTAGGAGGTCAATAAACTTTTCTATGCTTCATTAATTTCAAGGATAGGACCTGCGTGTCTACGTACGTACGTAAAAAAACATCATAGACTTGCAGAGTTTCGCACGGGTCGGTTTAGTCGGTTTATCAGATTATTTTGGATTGTCAGTTTCTATTTACTTCTAACAGTAACTTAAAACGAAAATAATAACGAATGATAGCCCAGTAGGTTCAGATTTTCACCTCCTACTAGGGGTGACAGTGGTAAGCTGTGTAGTCCCGGGTTTCATCCCCGGTAGGGTCAATTTGGGAATTTATAATTACTGAATTTTCTCTGGTCTGGTCTCGTGGGAGGCTTCGGCCGTGGCTAGTTACCAGTACCACCCGACAAAGACGTGCCGCCAAGCGATTTAGCGTTGGTTCCGTATAAAACCGATTATGGGTATGGATTCTGTAATTTCTCCATTTAATACATAATAATACATTTACATTCTCCGTTGGTGAATTTGACGTGAGTAATGAGGTGTCCCAAGACAACCCCCCACCGTCTTGGAAGGGGTCACTACCCTCAGCAATGAGGAATTTACCACATACAGTGCCTTTATAGATACCTAGGTACTAGGTAGGTTGGTAAGTTCCCATAACATGAGACATAACAAGTGTATAATGCCCTACCATTTCACAGATTAGTATTGTATGGTTCATAACAATGCAGATCCTAGCTACAGTCGCCTTATCTCAATAACTGGAACTTCTAACAATATGAAACCAATGAAAACAAACTTTCCGGGTCATGCGACTCGCGACTTTATTTCACGTGAAAAGATTTTTTAAATTCCACGGTAGGTACCTTGCTACTTGATTTTCTAGGAAAAAAGTAGCCTATCATACGTATGCAAGCATAAGTAGTCTGCAACTCTGCACCAAATAAAATAACTCACGCGGCATTAAATTTTAAGACCACACGGATGAATCTCTCAATTTTACAAAGACCATAAACCATTGGCTATAAATACGTAATATAATGCCTTAGGTACTGATAAAGTTTTAAAAAAAGCTCTATCATAGCAAAAACCAGTAAAATCAACCGCTAAAAGCTTATCGGTAAAGGCCATGTACAGATTAGTAAATAGGTACTTTTACGAACCAACTTTTTTCGTATTTTTACTGTTTATATCGAATGTTTCGACAGTTTTCAAATAAAAGGGGTAATCAAAGAGCGTTTACATTATGAAAATCATTAAAATCCATTCATTTATCAAGGATAAAACGAAAATTTTGCTCACTTACCTAACCTAACTCGCCCAGCCGTTAGGCAACTACATAAAAGTAAACTTTAAAAAAAACATCTTAACGAAAAGATTGAAAACACAATCATCCACATTGAAGTCATAATTTAATGCTGAAAAATAAGGGAAACATAAAATAAGTCCTAAAACTTTTAAGGAACTTCGAAAAAGTTCTATGAAAAAAAGTGACATACCCAGAGCACTGGCAGTTAATCTCACAGTTTTTACTGCTCTCCCCCCACATTTTGGCACAGAGTTCTTTCACACCACTTAACTAAAATAAATCCAAGTCCATTTTAGTCCAGTCTTTGAAACGCAGACGCGGAATTTACGCTGGAGAAGGACGTCCGACTCGTTTCGAGGTCGTGCGCCGACTGAAACGCCCTCTCTCGCGAAGCGTTCCCGGCGTTTTCTTCCCGCCAACCCTGTCAAATTTGGGAGACATCTGTAAAGGATTTTCTTCCATTTTGGTAGAAAAATACAGTAAAACTTTTTTAACATACTAAAATAATAGTCAATTTTAAGTTTTAATATTTATTAAAAGGAGTCCAGCTTTTTAGCTGCTGTCCTCGGGGTATATGTGATTTCAATTAATATATTATTATCTGGTCTGTTAAAAACAATTATTGATCTAAAGGAAATATATAAAACCCTTCGGGCCTACTAACATCTCTTAAAACAGTATTATTTAAAAATTGCAGTTTTATACGACGTATCTTGACGTCCTTAAATAAGGATTATATTTCTGAAACAATAACGCCAAATATTGAATAGAAGCAGACGTTACTTTACGGAAGTCCATGATAGTGATGCTAATCAAGCCCACAAATATATGTTTTCAGCAAGGTCATAGGTTTTTATTCTGTTTATTTATAAATATGTATGTGCAATATTTCATGGATTGAACAATCCATTTCTTCATTCCATGAAATAAAGCTTTCCATAAAGCTGAAAAGGATTGTGTTCATTTGTCTTAATATAGCTTCTGTGCAGAGTACAGCTATAAATATCTCAATCATTATGTCATCTATGGGCTCACATCTTAATAAATGTTTTTGGTATAATACTCGGTACAAAAACGATAGAATTATTAACAAAACCAACGATGTAATAGTAATCTATCTACAATACACTATTACTTAATTTCTAAGTTGGTGAAAAAATGGTATTTTTTATTTTTTTTTACGTTGAACACCAAATATGCCCAGACGCAGGCCAACCCGTCTGACCCTACAACCTAACTAGATCGATTATCGACATACAAACATATAAAATTATACTCTATCCCATAAATATACAATACAAAATCCTATAACAAGATCCACAAAAGGAATGTCATACAAAAATCATATGGGAAGCGAATCCTGTTTCCACACACACAAATGCCGCCACTTCCAAAATTTCATCAAAAATTCAATTTTATTTTATGTCACATAAAGTACATTTTTCAATAACATGATATACAAAGCCGGTATTTACCCACACATATAAAAAACCGATTCAAAAGTTAAATCATATGGTCATTCAATAAATTGCCAACCTAAAATAAGATATAAGATTATGACACTAGGGTGTAAAATGGTCAGTAATCGATTCAAAGTAGAACCATATGACAAGCTAACGTTATTTCAAGGATCATGTGGCGGCTCCTAAAACGAAGGACAAATAAGGTATTTAAGAATACTTGTCTGCATTTTATCAGCTGTTTTCTTCTACTTCTCAGACAACAACCTTGGTTCGATTCCCGGCAGAGACAATTTAAACATTTTTTTTTTGCAGAATGGTATTCCCACATTAGGTCTCGCGGAAGACCTAAGTATCTTTTCTTTAAAAGTTTTGGTGAAAACAAAACCAAAACTAGGTTTGGTGAAACGTTTTAATGTTTTACCAAACCTAGTTTTGGTTTTGTTTGTCTCTAAGAAAACATCCCTGTCATTATCATTTATCATTTAATAGTGACGCTTCAAGCTGATGCACGTGACTTCGTCCACGTGGATTGAGGTTTTTGGATTCTGCGGGAACTTTAATTTTCCAGGATATAAAGTAGCTTATGTGTTATTATGTGTTATCTATCTCTGTGCCAAATTTCATCCAGATCCGTTCAGCCGTTCTGGCGTGATTGAGTAACAAACATCCATCCATCCAAACTTTCGCATTTATAATATTAGTATAGAAGTATAGATAAGTGGGAGCCTGGTTTTGATACCACTTTGTAAATTTATGATTTTTAAATTGTCTTTTGTGGTCTGGTTGGAGGCTTTAGCTGTAATGGCTGTAGCTAGTTACATACCTACCGGCAAAGTGTACCGTAGGTACCACCAAGTGATTTAACGTTTCAGTACGATTCAGCATAGAAACCGATTAGGATTATGAGGTAACTATAATTAAAATTGCTCTACCCTTTGCAGGTTAGCCCGTCTTATACTGTCATCTAATTTCCATCTTAGACTGCATCATTACTTACCACCAGGTGAGATTGCAGTCAAGGGCTTGAACATGAATTAAAAAAAAAAGAAAACATCCAACTTTTGAAAATATTTGCTGAATGACTTTCTGAATGTCGTCAGGATTAAAACCACCCGCTTATTTTCTGCATAATCGTGTCATCTTGTCGTTTTATTTATTGTGATACATTTAAAATGTACCTAATTAAATTTAATACCCAGGCGCATTTCTGCATAATGACTTAACAAAAAAAAAATTTTTGGGTTGTGTTTTCTTTGAAGATTATTAACTAGGTATTAAATTAGCATATTCTCTACACAGATTCTCTACTAGCAGATACCCGCGACTTCGTCCGCGTCAAATAAGTTTTTTAAATACCCACGGGAACTCCCTAATTTTTCGGGTTAATATATAGCCTATGACATTCACAAATAATGTGGCTTTCTATTGGTACCAGAATTTTCAAAATCGGTTCAATATATCCAGAGATTACCCCATACAACCTCACAAACTTACAAACTTTACCTCTTTTTATTAGTAAAGATAAAATAAAAACAAATACTAAACAGGCATAAAAATTAGTTCCAATTTTGGCCACCAGCCAAATAAGTTTGTGGGACTATGTTATTATCAACGACCTCAATTGACATAGACGGGCCCTGTCAAACAAAGAATGTGGACTTATTTTACTAACGCCATCTAGTCTGAAAAGCGGGACAGCGCTATGGCGGGGACAAGGACAGGCTTATGCAGGTGTGGAGCGCGCTCTACAGGTCGGACGCCCAATTTTTTTCTATGAAAGAGCCTATCTAGTACTTACATATATATATACCGATGGTTATTATAACTAAAAATATATTATTAACCAACGGCTCGTCATGATTTGCATATTATCATAATCAAATAAATATTATAAATGCGAAAGTTTGGATGGATGTATGGATGTATGGATGGATGTTTGTTGCTCAATCACGGCGGAACGGTTGAACGGATCTGGATGAAATTTGGCAAAGAGATAGATTATAGTCTGGAATAGCACATAGGCTACTTTTTATCCCGGAAAATTAAAGAGTTCCCACGGGAACCAAAAACCTCAATCCACGCGTACGAAGTCGCGAGCATCAGCTAGTACCTACATGAACGGAAGTTCTTATCTCCATTAAACATTAATTGTCAAACGTAACAGATATCCCGCTGTAACTCGACGCGTGAAACTGCATTCTTTGGACAAGGCTTCTATGATACTGTGGCTGTACGGTATAATACAGCGGCGGTACAACAATAGAATAGAATTGCAGAATAACAAGTGACAACTTCACAGGAAGTCAATCAATGTTCCAGTTTATTGGTTTCTTGGTTTGTCCTTCAATCACGCCGCAACGGAGCAACTACGTGCGCGTAGTTTAAGTTTTTTTGATTCCCTTGGGAACTCCCTAATTTTCCGGGATAAAAAGTAGTCCTTCAAAAAATGTCCTTCTCCGGGATACAACCTATCTCTGTACCAAATTTCATCAAAATTGGTTGAAAATATGGGCCGTTAAAGTTTAGCAGATTGACCTAGACTCTAGTCTAGACAAACACACTTTTGCATTTGTAATAATATTTAAAAATATATGGAGTATAGATAACATTACTATTTTGTGGTAGTATTTTAAAATTATTACTTGGCAACTTAAAAATGACGTGTTAATTCTTATTTCAAAAAGTCAGCGGCCAGCGCCAATCGCCATGATTGTTGAATTTATTTTTGTTTTTTTTTTCGATTTGCTTACCAGATTAATAAAATATCGTTTTTATAACAATTTAAAAATAATTATTTTCACACATGTTTCCATCGATTTACCAACCTAAGTCAATTAAGTAGTAAACTAAATAGTAAAATGGGGGACCGTCCAAGGTTAATTAATTATTTGAAATCGAACAAAACAATGCCATCATACTATTATACCTACTAATATTATAAATGTGAAAGTGTGTTTGTTTGTTGGTTTGTCCTTCAATCACGCCGCAACGGAGCAACGGATCGACGTGATTTTATATGGCATGGGTATAGTTGAGGACCTGGAGAGTGACATAGGCTACTTTTTATTCCGGAAAATTAATAATTTCTCGCGGGAATAATAAAAAACTTAATCCACGTGGATGAAGTCGCGGGCATCAGCTAGTCGAAATATACCTTTAAGTTGGTACCTACTGAAGTCGTTGATGCCACCTTAATATTTCTATTTGCTATTTATAAATTCTGCTTACATACAAATCAAAGATATCCAATGATAATATTTATTGATCCATAAAACAAGATTTGGTGATAAGTTTTGACTTCTTGAAAGTCATCGGTGGAGGTCCGGATATAAAAACAATATTGATTTTATGACCATAAAGCGTATATCATAAACTGTAATAAAGTAAGTAGGTACTTGCATTCATTTTAAACCATGGTTCCAACTTCCAAAAGAGTTTTCATCCCATGTATTCGAAAAGGACGACTTGGTTCGCCTTTATGTGCGCCCAAAGGTGGTGTTTTCTATAAGAAACTTTTAGCGGGCAGGAATGAGTTTTTAATCCTCTTTATACTCGTAAGTGCGCCGCAATTATCTTTGCCGCGCACTTATTGAATTTGGAACATCTTAGTGTTCAGCGCCAACGCAAATTGACGACCTCCGTGGTGCAGTGTTGAGCGCTGCTGTCTTAACGTGCGGAGGTCCAGGGTTCGATCCCCGGCAGGGTCAATTTAGGAATTTATAATTTAAGAATTTTAACTAACGAAAGGGCTAACTAGTAAAGGTAGTGGATATATATATATATAAAAAAATAATAATAATAATAATAGTCTGGAAATAGCACATATGCTTTTTATCCCGGGAAATTAAAGAGTTCCCGCGGGATCCAAATTTTCTCATACAGGGTGATGAAAAGTAGAGTGTATCACTCGGGCGCAAATATATTTTTGGCTCGGGCGACGTACTTTGAATCCTTCGCTACGTTCAGGATTCTAATAAAGAATCCCTCGCTACGCTCAGGATTCTACTCTAGAATCCCTCACTTCGCTATGGATTCAAAAAAGCGCCCTCGCCGTAAAAATATAAGTTTGCTCCCTAATAATACAATCTACTATTCTAGATTTGCCATTGCATTTAAAGACTGTGTTATAAGTGTTAATGCGCTAGATATCGACCGTTATTCCATCGTATTTTTTTTATCATGTGCATGTTAGGGTAAATGAAAAATTTGCCGGTAACGACAAACATCTCTCTCTCTCGTCGCGAGATAATCTCGTTGTGCGCATGCTAAGCACACAGGTCCTCAACTATACCCATGCAAAAAATCACGTCGATCCGTTGCTCCGTTGCAGCGTGATTGAAGGACAAACCATCAAACTCACTTTTTATCCCGGAAAATTAAGGAGCTCCCGCGGGAATCAAAAAAATTAAACCACGCGGACGGAGTCGCTGGCATCAGCTAGTTGAATATTATATACGACGACCTCCAACGACGATATATATATTTTTGACGACCTCCGTGGCGCAGTGATGAGCGCTGTTGCCTTAACGTGAGGAGGTCCCGGGTTCGATCCCCGGCAGGGTTTGGAAATTTATAATTTCTGATTTTCCCTGGTCTGGCCTGGTGGGAGGCTTCGGCCGTGGCTAGTTACCACCCTACCGGCAAAGGCGTGCCGCCATAGCGTTCCGGTACGATGCCGTGTAGAAACCGAATAGGGGTATGGGTTTAATATAACTGCCATGCCCCCGTTCTGTGCATGCCCCTAACAGGTTAGCCCGCTACCATCTTAGACTGCATCATCACTTACCATCAGGTGAGATCGCAGTCAAGGGCTAACTTGTAGTGGAATAAAAAAAAATCATTGCTTTGCAACAGTTACAGTATGCCGTCATAAATACTAATGATTGTTCATTTTTTAGGGTTCCGTACCCAAAGGGTCAAAACGGGACCCTATTACTAAGACTCCGCTGTCTGTCTGTCTGTCTGTCTGTCTGTCTGTCTGTCTGTCTGTCTGTCTGTCTGTCTGTCTGTCTGTCTGTCTGTCTGTCTGTCTGTCTCCAGGCTGTATCTCATAAACCGTGATAGCTAGAAAGCTGAAATTTTCACAAATGATGTATTTCCGTTGCCGCTATAACAACAAATACTAAAAATTAAAAAAATATATATATTAAGGGGGGTCCCCATACAATAAACGTGTTTTTTTCGTATTTTTTTGCTCAATATTAAAAACGGTAACAGGTAGACGGTTCAAATTTTCACAGAATATTAACTTGTATATTACCTTTCAAAATAAATAATTAAATATCAATAAAGTAAATATTAAAGGGGGGCTCCCATACAACAAACGTAATTTTTATTTTTAATACGTCATAAATCGTAAAACTTACTACAGGTTTGTACGGAACCCTCGGTGCGCGAGTCCGACTCGCACTTGGCCGGTTTTTTTTTATCTCCACGTACTTGAAAGATTAGATTTCTTCTATAGGAAGACGTTTCAAAAAAAATGGGTGATCGATTTTAAACTTTATGTGTATTAAAATAAAGTTAAATTCCTGAATACAGTTATCCAAGTAAAGTTCTGAGAAATTTTTGGCTAAGGACGAGGATCCATAACTTCTTACCTTCTCTAGTCTCTATTAATACAATCTTTTATACCCAAATACCTATAATATATAATGTCCTCCCGACCGATTTTCGGCCACGGTGGCCAATCTCCAGAGAGATTAGCCATCTGCGCGGGAGATATTATAGTGCACAAGTGAGTGCGTAAGCCGTAAACACAGGTGCACTCTCTGTTCCTTTACTCTCAAAGCCCGATGGGACGGAAAATTCGACACGACCGGAGAGAGATCAGGCGCAGGACCGACGGCTTTACCTGCTCTCCGAGGCACGGGGGTGAAACACCGCCAACTTCCTAACTCCGGGCTGGTACTGAGAATTTCTTGTCAGAAAAATCCAGTACTTGTTGTGAGTTGTGACCCGACCCGGGACTCGAACGCGGGACATCGTCGGCCGCAGTCGAACATGCTAACCACTAGACCTATGCCTATTTGATAAAGACCGGGAAGCTACTCCTACTGAATAAAAAAAAAACTTAGGAGGTAATTTTTTAATTTACAAGTTCATAAACCCATGTCTTTTACAGATTATGTTAATTTGGAAAAGCTAAAGACGAGTTTGTCTATGCTAAAAAATTTATGAAAAACACAGATGAAAAAGCCCAGCTAAAGATTTAATATGTTTTTTTTTACCTATGTTCTCATTGTTCAATTTATTTTGTTCATGCTTAGATAATAATTAGGTAATCAATTAATGAAAATAAAACCGATTTAAGTCACCTAAAGTAAATAAACTAGTGGTTCGCCCCGAACTGAGACCTCGCGGTATCACAGAGCGCCATCTATTGACATCATTGTGAAGTTCTGTTAAAAATATCATCATCATTAAAAATTAAATAATTTCGTTTCCTTATAATATTTATCTAATTTTAGTATTTGTTGTTCAAGTACAGGATATAATTCAAATAATTGATCAAGTTTCAGGCTTGAGAGTTCAGTAAATTGAGAGTTCTGAGGTCAACTTTGGACGTTAGAAAATCGCCACTTTGAAAGCCCCCGATTTCGTCAATTTTAGGGGAAAAATTAAAAAAAAAAAAATTTTTGGACTCTATTCCTAATTATCTTTAAAATGATATACCGCAACCCTATGTAACGCAATAAAAAATATTTTACTTCGCATTCGCTTCTATGAGAGCCCCCCTGAAATAAAGATTTTTATAACTTTTTAAGCCATATTCGGCTGGAGGCCATCTGTTTACATATTATATTTAAATTTGAAGTAATTACGTTCAGCAATTCAGAAGTTATAAGGCTCTGACAGACGGACGGACGGACGGACGGACGGACGGACAAGTGCCAATTCACCCAAGTAGACTCAGAGACCTTCGCTTCGCTCGGTCAATTAAATTAAATTAAAAAAAAATTCGTTCATGCCTAATTATTCAATTAAATTTCTTATTGAAAATAAAACCGTAAGTCACCTAAACTAAACTAGTGGTTCGCCCCGAACTGAGACCTCGCGGTTTCACAGGGCGCCATCTATTGACATCTGTGTGAAGTTCTGTTAAAAATATCATCATCATTAAAAATTAAATAATTTCGTTTCCTTATAATATTTATCTAATTTTAGTATTTGTTGTTCAAGTACAGGATATAATTCAAATAATTGATCAAGTTTCAGGCTTGAGAGTTCAGAAAATTGAGAGTTCTGAGGTCAACTTTGGACGTTAGAAAATCGCCACTTTGAAAGCCCCCCATTTCGTCAATTTTAGGGGAAAAATTAAAAAAAATATATTTTTGGACTCTATTCCTAATTACCTTTAAAATGATATACCGCAACCCTATGTAACGCTATAAAAAATATTTTACTTCGCATTCGCTTCTATGAGAGCCCCTCTGAAATAAAGATTTTTATAAACTTTTAAGCAATATTCGGCGGGAGGCCATCGGTTTACATATTATATTGAAATTTGAAGTAATTACGTTCAGCAATTCAGAAGTTATAAGGCTCTGACAGACGGACAGACGGACGGACGGACAAGTGCCAATTCACCCAAGTAGACTCAGAGACCTTCGCTTCGCTCGGTCAATAAATTAAATTAAGTAATTAAAAAAAATGGAACCTAATTTCTGAACTAAATCTGTGGTCCGGATGCGAAAGCGCGCGAAACAATCGGACCCGCCTTCGTCCGTTGAGGTACCGTTGCGCGGGCGTTATTTTAAATCTGGAATGCTATTCCCGGTTTCCCGCCAAGCGTAGTCACCGCAAACTTATCGTACCAACCATCAAAAATACATCACATTTTTATTACATAGTTAATAAGACATATTTTTGAACGAAATTTAGTTACACAGCAACAATATTTAAGTTTGTTCTATATCATAGCAACTATCAAAATTGCTATCACACTTTTATTTCATATTATATAAGATCTATTTTTGAACGAAATTTAGTTACACAGCAACAATATTTAAGTTTGTTCTTGCTGACAACTTGTTTTGGTTGTCAAATCAAAGTTACCTGTGTTTTATTTTTAGGCTAATTGAAGACCTTTTATGTTTTTAAGGAGATTTTTAAAAACTTTTTAGTTTTGTACATAGCATTGATAAGTAAGTAGGTACTTATCTAATTTGAATAACAATGTTTTTGAAATTGAATAACAATTTTGACGACCTCCATAGCGCAGTGTGTAGCGCTGTTGTCTTAACGTGCGGAGGTCCCGGGTTCGATCCCCGGCAGGGGCAATTGGGGAATTTATAATTTCTGAATTTTCTCTTGTCTGGCCTGGTGGGAAGCTTCTGCCGTGGCTAGTTACCACCCTACCGGCAAAGACGTGCCGCCAAGCGATTTAGCGTTCCGTTACGATGCCGTGTAGAAACCTAATAGGGGTATGGGTATAACTGCCATGCCCCTAACTGGTTAGCCCGCTACCATCTTAGACTGCACCATCACTTATCATCAGGTGAGATCGCAGTCAAGGGCTAACTTGTAGTGGTTAAAAAAAAAACAATATCCTTGATGCGATTTGAAAGCTCGATTTTTAAATTTCGTATACAGTTATTACAGGCTGATCTATTTTTAAACGAAAAAAAACATATCACCATCACCATACCACATTTTAGGGTTCCGTAGCCAAATTTGGCAAAAACGGAACCCTTATAGATTCGTCATGTCTGTCTGTCTGTCTGTCTGTCTGTCTGTCTGTCTGTGTGTCCGTCCGTATGTCACAGCCACTTTTTTCCGAAACGTGGGGTATCTATGGATGGGTCTTCAAAAATGATATTGAGGTTTCTAATATCATTTTTTTCTAAACTGAATAGTTTGCTGAGACACTTCCAAAGTGGTAAAATGTCCCCCCCCCCCAAATTGGGTCTAAATACTTTACTTGCGAAGATGTTTTTACCGACATAAGTACATATTAATTAATTATTAGTGCTACCCGTGCGAAGCCGGGGCGGATCGCTAGTATGTCTATAAAGTAATAGTCACTTATCTCGTAAGTTTATAGGATTAGATATCTTCCAAAGTGTATAGATTTATACACTTTGGAAGTGTCTCTCGCGCAAACTATTCAGTTTAGAAAAAAATGATATTAGAAACCTCAATATCATTTTTGAAGACCTATCCATAGATACCCCACACGTATGGGTTTGATGAAAAAAATTTTTTTGAGTTTCAGTTCTAAGTATGGGGACCCCCAAAATTTATTGTTTTTTTTCTAGTTTTGTGTGAAAATCTTAATGCGGTTCACAGAATACATCTACTTACCAAGTTTCAACAGTATAGTTCTTATTTATAGTTTCGGAAAAAAGTGGCTGTGACATACGGACGGACACACAGACAGACAGACAGACAGACAGACAGACAGACAGACAGACAGACAGACATGACGAATCTATAAGGGTTCCGTTTTTGCCAAATTTGGCTACGGAACCCTAAAAACTACTTACTAGATCTCGTTCAAACTAATTTTCGGTGGAAGTTTGCATGATAATGTACATCATATTATATTTTTTTTAGTTTTATCATTCTCTTATTTTAGACCCCCAAAATTTATTGTTTTTTTTTTCTATTTTTGTGTGAAAATCTTAATGCGGTTCACAGAATACATCTACTTACCAAGTTTCAACAGTATAGTTCTTATAGTTTCGGAAAAAAGTGGCTGTGACATACGGACGGACACACGGACAGACAGACAGACAGACAGACAGACAGACAGACAGACAGACAGACATACATGACGAATCTATAAGGGTTCCGTTTTTGCCAAATTTGGCTACGGAACCCTAAAAACGTCAGTCAATCTAAATTCTAAGCGGACGAAGTCGCGGGCATCAGCTAGTTCAGAGATGGGAATGCCGTCGTCTCAAGTCACAAATAGTCATCAATGGCGGTAATTTAACACCGTTACGGGCGATCTGTCGCCAAACAAACGGCGCGCCAACATCCGTAGGGTTTGCGAACGAGAAATAGCCAACTTGGATCCTTTTGCCGAGCTTAGTACTTGGAAATGCTAAGTTTGTGCGACAAATTACTAACATTGAGAATACTCAGTACTCAATGTAATACTTACTAGCTAAATGCTCGCGACTACGTCCTCGTGGATTGAGGTTTTTCAGCTCCCGCGGGAACTCTTTAATTTTCCGGGATAAAAAGTGGTTACTCCAGACTATTATCTATCTCTGTGCCAAATTTCATCCAGATCCGTTTAGCCGTTGGGGCGTGATTGAGTAACAAACATCCATCCATCCAAAATTTCGCATTTATATCGTCGTCTCAACCTATAGACGTGCACTGCTGGACGAAGGTCTCCTGCATGGATCGCCACAGAGCACAGACTTGTGCCGCTTGTTGCATTTATAATATAGTATGGATTTAGAGATGAGAATGCACCTCCAGTCGTCAAGTCACAAATAGTCATCAATGGCGGTAATATAACACCGTTACGGGCGATCTGTCGCCAAACAAACGGCGCGCCAACAACCGTAGGGTTTGCGAACGAGGAATAGCCAACTTGTGTCCACTTGCCGAGGTTAGTACTCGGAAATGCTAAGTTTGTGCGACAAATTACTAGCACCGAGAGAAATACTTGTCCAGTATTTCTGTTAGGCTGCGAGTTGCGACTACACTCACAATCAGAGGCGGCGGAGGGCGTGGGCGACGTGGGCCACCGCCTACGGCCTCGCGGTCCAAGGGGCCTCGCGCCTCGAAGGCCCGCGAACGCAAATATAGATTATATAGATATAATTACTCATCTAGCAATAAATAATAAAAACACCGGTTAACAAGTATCTGGCAATACTAACCTACCACATTCGTTTTTTAAAAATCTACACTGAGAAAATTACAAAGTACTTTTTACTATGCAAACATAGTTAAAAAGTACTAAGTTTTTCTCGTAAAAAGTACCAAGTATGCCTTGGTAAAAAATATTTATTTAAAATATTGGACTTTAGGCTGCATCACCACTTGCAAGCAGGTCTGATTGTAGCGAAGCGCTAGCCTATATATTAAAAAAAATCGTTTAAGAACTGCGCTGTTAGAATTTAATTGTTGGTCTCGTTATTTTTTTAAATGAAATAACTGAAAGTACCTACCTACTAACTATTTAGGTTAAGAGCGTACATACCCTGAGCCTCTTTTGAAGTTTAGGTATTTATCTCGGATAAATCCTTTGTCTCGGATAGTCCTTTGTTTGAGCGAGCGAACAGAAGGCGTCGGGTGCAAAGTAGTTTGACAAACCATTTTGATCCTAATCCCATTTTCAAACGGGCTATTATTTTTTCAATATTTAAAAAAAATGTTTTTAATTCACTTAACATACGTTTCATATAAAACTTTTTTTAATATAGGTGTATTCATATAAAGAGAAGGTTGCATGATTGTAAGTATACATGTTTTTAAGTAGGTACATCCATACTAATATTATCTTTGTTTGCTTATTTTCTGTTAGTTATTTATAAGACACATTTTAACCAAAAATAAATAAAATAGCAAAATAAAATATTAGTATTATTTTGATTTTTACTTAACATTATTTACATATTTATATACATATCACTACGCCAGGTCTTAGTTTTTACATTATTTCCAAAATGTTTTTTCCAAACTATTTTATTGTAAATGATCACTGTGTACTATATAGAATTATGCGCAAATTAATATTATTTTATTTTTAATTAAATTTATTCAGTTATTTTTAAAATAAATAATCAATTAAATCAACATTGGATGGATTTGAAAGCCTTTATTTCATTTCACCATGTTATTATAATATTTATTCTTTTAACATTTAAATTTAAAATAATCTGTAAAAACAAACATCGATTGCATGATTCTAAGAACTAAAAATTAATAGACAATCGAGTCGGCGTCGCCGACAACAGCCGGCAACGCATCGCAAGGCTCAGCACTTGTTTGTAAATATTGCGACGTGGATTCAAGCAAAAACAACGTATATCTTTATTTTTTTTAAGAATTCTTTTTTCTTGGTGGTGGTTGGACAAGTCTCGACCACTTCAATTTTAAAAATAATTACACTTCTTCAATTACCCTTTTAAATGCATATAAAATTGATCAGACGCCGATTTACTAATGTTTGGAATAGATAAACAATTTCAAAAAATTTAAATTTATTAATTTAAAAATTTGTTAACAAAAGATTTTTTTTTCATCCTTTTTAAACTTACTTTCTAAATTTTTTTCATTTTATTTAGTGTTTTTTTTTTCAATTTTTTTTTTTGTAAACATGCTTCCTATGAAGTCTACTACTTTGCATAAAATAATTTGTATCTCAACACTAAGTTGATAAATTGATAAATAAGTTGATAAATTTTTGGTCGTAAGTGAAAAGTTTACGTTAGAGGTAGAGTCAAATTTTCAACTTTAGATTTAAAATACTTGCACTTGTCTACGTCACTTTCGACTAATTTTAAAAACTTTTGAGGTTCCTAAGCTTCCTTTATTAGTCTAAAAATTTGGTACTTTAGGGGACATTATTGTGAGAAATTGGACGTCAAAGGCGGTAAGGCAGAAATTCTGAACTTACAATTTGATTCTTAAAAATGATTTTTGCGTATTTTTGACTATTTTATAGCTTATTGCTGTAGAAAATTTCTAAATTTAAGTATTTAGCACAAAAATCCATATTAATATTATAAATACGAAAGTGTGTCTGTCTGTCTGTCTGTCCGTCTGTCTGTCTGCTACGCTTTCACGGCTCATCTGTTTTATGAAGTATAGTATTAGTACAAGTTTAAGTATTTTTAATCTAAAGTTGAAATTTGGACTCTACCACTGTCGAACGTAAACTTTTCACTTACGACCAAAAATTTTCCGACTTATGTTAGTGTTAAGATGGTAATTATTTTATGCAAAGTATTACACTTCATAGCAAGCATGTTCACAAAAAAAAAGTTCGGAAAAAAGCACTAAATAAAAAGAAAAAAAATTTAACACTCACTCCTTAAGACATCTAAAAAAACTTTCAAAAAATTATAACTCGAAAACTACCAAAAATCGCTGAACATACATAGGGTATTTTCTGATAGGTCTAAGTACGAAGAATCAAATTTTTTTCTTTGGACGCCACTATTTGGGCCATCATATATATTATATTTTTAATGTTAAAACAATATTATAACGACGTGGTGAAGTTGAATAAAAGCTTTGAAATTCATCTAATGTTGATCTAAGTGATTATTTATTTAAAAAAAAAACTGAATTAATTGAATTAAAAATTAAATAATATTAATTTGCACATAATACACAAAGTGATTATCTATCTATACTTATAATAAAACTGTAACAGGTCCAATTCTGTACATTGAAGATATTTTGAAAATTTTTTTTGGAGGGCACTCATTATTCGATACTGAAGCCAAATCTGTATTTTTTTTCATTTTTGTCTGTCTGTCTGTCTGTCTGTCTGCCTGTCTGTCTGTCTGTATCTTGGCCGCGCATCACGCCGAAACTACTGAATGAATTCAAACGAAACTTGGCACGATTTGAGCCCATACTACGAGGTAGGACATAGGATACTTTTTATCCCGAAATTCTACCCCCGAAGGGGTGAAATTAGGGGTTGAGAGTTTGTATGAAAGTCCTTAATTTCTCAAGTTATAGCCATGAAACTTGATATATGAGCTGCGGGTTGAAAATGAAAACATTTATGTGTTTCACAGTTTTCCAAAATTCCACCCCCGAAGGAATGAAATAGGGGTTGAGAGTTTGTATGAAAATCCTCAATGTCTCAAGTTATAGCCATGAAACAGCATTTGGGCTTTCGTTAAAATATGAAGAAGTACGTGTTTCACCATTATAGGGGGATTATACCGTGGGATAGTAATATAGGCTACTTTTTATCCTGGAAAATTAACTGAAAAACTTATTCCACGCGGACGAAGTCGCGGGCATCAGCTATTAAGAATATACATACATACATACATACATAGGCTACTTTTTATCCCGGAAAATTAATGAGTTCCCCAGGGAATCGAAAAAACTTAGTCCACGCGGACGAAGTCGCGGGCATCAGCTAGTTAATAATAAAATACGGTTTGGAATAAAAATTAATTTACTTGGTACTTTTTACCAAGTGTACTTGGCACTTTTTACCAAGTAGGTAACTTTGTACTTTTTACCAACTATACTTGGTAATTTTTACCAGAAAAACTTAGTACTTTTTACCTATGTTTGCATAGTAAAAAGTACAATGTAATTTGTTCAGTGTAGCTGCAAAATTTTTCTTTCAACAAAATCCGTCCTCTTGCGTCATCCATCAGGGGGCCTCGCAAAATGTATCTTGCCCACATCAAATTTAGGTCTTGCCCCGCCACTGCTCACAATTTCTGTTATCTTAACTCTCGTTTACAATCGTTTACAATCGTGCATTGTCGAGTCAACATCTCCTGAGGATGCTCCGGTTTCGGAGTGAAACGTGCGTTAGAGTGATTTGGAAGATTTATGTGGTGTGGTGCTGTGCCGGTGCGAATTGCTGGGTGGTGGGTGTTCGCATGGTATTGGTGAAGGACACGCACTGTACCACATAGATTTGTCTACTGTGGCAACAGACAAAAATGAAAAAAATTACAGATTTGGCTTCAGTATCGAATAATGAGTGCCCTCAAAAAAAAATTATCAAAATATCTTCAATGTACAGAATTGGACCTGTTACAGTTTTATTATTAAAAAGTATAGATAGATTATTGAGTTTTATTATAAGTATAGATGTACAGAATTGGACCTGTTACAGTTTTATTATATGTAAGTATAGATTATTGTACATGGTTTGCAGCCTTTCAGATGAATCCGCGTGGATTGAGGTTTTTGGTTCGGCTGAACGGATCTCGATGAAATTTGGCACAGAGATAGATTATAGTCTGGAATAGCACATAGGCTACTTTTTATCCCGGAAAATTAAAGATTTCCCACAGGAACCGAAAAACCTCATTCCACGCGGACGAAGTCGCGGGCATCAGCTAGTATAACAATATAATTTCTAAGTCCTCCATCACACAAGACCACCGGCGCGGCGCAGCGGGCATTGTGAAGTGCTATCAATTTATTAGGGTTCCGTACCCAAAGGGTAAAAACGGGACCCTATTACTAAGACTCCGCTGTCTGTCTGTCTGTCTCCAGGCTGTATCTCATAAACCGTGATAGCTAGAAAGCTGAAATTTTCACAAATGATGTATTTCCGTTGCCGCTATAACAACAAATACTAAAAATTAAAAAAATATATATATTAAGGGGGGTCCCCATACAATAAATGTGTTTTTTTCGTATTTTTTTTTGCTCAATATTAAAAACGGTAACAGGTAGACGGTTCAAATTTTCACAAAATATTAACTTGTATATTACCTTTCAAAATAAATAATTAAATATCAATAAAGTAAATATTAAAGGGGGGCTCCCATACAACAAACATAATTTTTTGATATTAACAATAAACCTCTACAAAGTTAGTTTTGCGGTTCATTTCGTCTTGTTTATAATACGTCATAAATCGTAAAACTTACTACAGGTTTGTCTTTGTACGGAACCCTCGGTGCGCGAGTCCGACTCGCACTTGGCCGGTTTTATCTTTATTTTCTAACTTAAATTGATTAACAGCAATTACACAAACACACAAGCACCTCAAAAGCCTTATAGATAAACCGATAAACCAGCTGCAAACAAGGAAACAGTTTAGAAGAAGAGCTAAACACATACATTACGGCTCAACTCTCTTTATTATCTTTATTTTCTAACTTAAATTGATTAACAGTAATCACACAAACACACAAGCACCTCAAAAGCCTTATAGATAAACCGATAAACCAGCTGCAAACAAGGAAACAGTTTAGAAGAAGAGCTAAACACATACATTACGTCTCAACTCTCTTTATTATCTTTATTTTCTAACTTAAATTGATTAATAGTAATCACACAAACACACAAGCACCTCAAAAGCCTTATAGATAAACCGATAAAGCTGCAAACAAGGAAACAGTTTAGAAGAAGAGCTAAACACATACATTACGTCTCAACTCTCTTTATTATCTTTATTTTCTAACTTAAATTGATTAATAGTAATCACACAAACACACAAGCACCTCAAAAGCCTTATAGATAAACCGATAAAGCTGCAAACAAGGAAACAGTTTAGAAGAAGAGCTAAACACATACATTACGTCTCACGGCGAGAATGGAATCCTGTCCCGAACACTTCCTGTCCTTGAACCCGCGAGAGGCGCGGAGGATGGCGACCGACTGATGACATCACAGTGGGGATCAGCCTTGTACATCTTAATTCTATGCCTACATCATTATCTATTAGAAGTTAGAACTAATTTTTGGAGTTTACCTCCCTGAGAATCGGTTTTCATATCTAAGCACGGGGTATGAAATTTTATAGGGAGTAAAATCAAACTTTCTCCGTTACGTTATCTTTATCATTCTATGGTAACACTTTTTGTTCGTAAGGACTCCAGTCGTGCGTCGGAGCTGACACACACAATTTTTTTTTTCATCATACCTATTCGAAAAACGCATATTGCCTTCAGAGGATAGCGGGAGCAAAGTGTCACTTGTCGGCCCATAGGACTTTTCATTTCTCTCTTGTGATTGGTCCGAAGTCACGTCATCAATTTGTTGATCGAATATACGACTTTGCATTTCTCTGTTCTGATTGGTCCGAAGTCACGTGATCAATTTGTTGATCGGATATACGTCTTTACATTTTATTTAAACGAATTAATAATTCCGCGGCTGAAGGGATATACGTCTAAATAATGTCTATACAATTACATAGAAGGTTGATAGGAGTATCTTCTGATTGGTGCTTAAGCGTATAGGTAATGTCCATACATAGTAGGTTGATACTCCTAGCTTTTTCTCATACGTAATTATGAAAAATAGTGTGTGTCACTCGGGGCCAAATTTTTTGTTCTCGGGCGGCGTATATTGAATTCCTCGCTACGCTCAGGATTCTACTTTAGAACCCCTCGCTACGCTCGGGATTCTACTATAGAATCCTTCACTTCGCTCTGAATTCAAAATAGCGCCCTCGGGGAACAAAAATTTTCTTTGGCCCCATGTAACACAAATAACTATTATTTTCTTGCAATCAAAGTGAAAAGTAGAGTGTCAGAGGATAACTTGAGTGCGAAACAAAAAAAACTGTCCATGATGATTTTTTCTAGTAGATACCTACCTATATCATTGTTAGTAAATAAAACATTTTCATTAGTTACATCAATCACTTATGTAAAATAAATGGTAAGTCTTTAACAAGGCTAAAGGTCTAAACAAACAAAGAGCGACATAACATAAATCACACAATATGTTTGAATATAAAAATACTAGCTGCTGATTCTGACAGCTGTCAAACGATTACGATTTGCTTATTTATACAATAGGGATGATGACAACTCGATCAAATTAGCAACTCTTTATCAAACTTTAAAACGCACATCTAGTATGGAAGTTGTATGAAATTCACAGTTGTGAGTTGTGACGTCATCAAATTTCAACGCACTTTTTTTCTTTAATCTATATTTTAAAATGGTAATCAAACTTAAAACTAACCGAGGATGTGAATTTTAGTTGTTTTGGAAGACCCTCTATTTTATAAACAGTTAGAAATAATTTATTTTTGATATAGGCATCACCCCTATTTACTAAACCCCATAGTTGCAGCAAGAATTGTGAATACTTAGGTACCATGTGATTGGTCAATCGTTTCGTTTGGCTGATTGTAAGGAAGGCATTCTCGCTGCGACAACTAATCTTGGCCAATAGCGAAAGAGTCAAACTCAAACTCATAATTTTTTTTTTCAAATAAGCTTGTGCATTCCTACCGAGAAGAACCAGCAAGAAACTCGGTGGTTGCTCTATTGAAAAAAATTATTTACAATTACATTGATTTGCAATGTGTTGATACATATTAAGTAACCGCAGTCCTAAGTATGTTTTTATTTATTATTATTATTTATTTATTATTATTAAGTATTGCTGCTGGAGTGTCACCAATCAGTTCAATAATAATTAGATTTCGATTGTTACAAGATTCAAGATTCAATTCATTTATTCAATATAGGTACACTGTACACTTATTGACGTAAAAAATTACTTACATAAAAAACATGATGGTGATAATCAGTTACGGTATCTTAAAACTAAAGCTACGAGGGTTCCAAACGCGCCCTGGTCTGAGAAGAGCCCACAACAAACTCAGCCGGGTTTTTTTTATTTTTTTATTATCACCATCTCACAAATCATAACTAAGGAACTATCAGAGCCATTTGAGCAAATCATTGCCAGGCTTCCTTGTCGTTTAGGTAATCCTTTACATGGTAATAAGATTTTTCAATGAGTTTACGTTTTACATTAACTTTGAACTTGTTCAGAGACATCTTTAACATGTCTTCTGGGAGCTTATTGTAGAAGCGGACACTGGTTCCAACAAATGAATTGCTAATTTTACTAAGCCTAGAAGCAGGCATTACAAGTTTATTTTTATTTCTAGTATTTACATTATGACAATCACTTTTCTTCTTGAATTTATCAATGTGTTTATGCACGTATACTAAATTTTCAAATATATATTGGTTGTGCACTGTCATAATTTTGATTTCTTTAAATTTATCTCTTAGTGACTCTCTTGGTCCCATATTATATATGGCTCGAACAGCCCTCTTCTGCAGCACAAAAACAGAATTAATATCAGCAGCATTACCCCATAATAATATACCATATGACATAATGCTGTGAAAGTAACCAAAATAAACTAATCTCGCCGTTTCTACATCTGTCAACTGACGAATCTTTTTAACCGCATATGCAGCAGAACTAAGTCTGTTCGACAAGTCATTTATGTGATGGCCCCATTGGAGTTTAGCATCTAACGTTATTCCGAGAAAAACAGCGGTTTCCACCAAATCTAATTCCTCATTCTCCAGTTGTACTGTGGTTTTAACCTGTTTAACATTTGGTAATGTAAATTTAATGCACTTTGTTTTTTTTCTATTAAGGAGCAGGTTATTAGCTTCGAACCACTGCACTAGTTTAGAGAGAGACTTGTTCACTTCATGAAGAGCTGCTTCGTATCGATTTATTTTAAATAATAACGAGGTATCATCGGCAAACAATACTATCCCATGATTATCCTTAGCGAGATAAGGAAGATCATTAATGTAAATGAGGAACAGAAAAGGTCCTAAAATTGAACCCTGTGGAACCCCTATTTTTATAACTGACCCGGAAGACTGCTTTCCATTGACGTCAACCTTTTGTATTCTATTTTTTAAGTAGGACCTCATTAACTTCAGTGCGACATCCCTAATTCCATAATGGTGCAGTTTTCTGACCAATGTTTCATGTTCAACACAATCAAAAGCCTTGGATAAATCACAGAAGACGCCAAGTGCATCACGTGATTCCTCCCAGGCTTCAAATATATTCTGAATTAACTCAACACCGGCATCGATTGTTGAGCGACCCCGCGTAAAACCAAACTGTTTGGTATGCAATAAATCATTATCACCAAAATGTTTAAGTAATTGAATTAGAATTAATTTTTCAAAAATTTTACTGAAAGTGGGTAGTACAGATATCGGTCTAAAGTTAGTGGGATCACTGGTACTACCTGATTTAAATAGTGGAATTATTTTACTATGTTTCATTAGGTCAGGAAACTCACCACAATCGATACAATTATTGAATATTAAAGCTAATTCGGGTGCCACGACATCAATCAATGATTTAACAACGTCAACGGAAATGCCCCACAGATCATTTGTTTTCTTAATGTTAATTAATTTAAAAGCTTTTACAACGTCAGAGCAGCTAACGTGACTGAACTTGAAAATGGTATTACATTCAAGCACGTTTTCCTCCAATAAGGAAAGAGCGGCATCTGGTGAAGAGTTCAATAATTTTGTGGTAGAAACAGGAATATCCGTAAAAAATTCTTCAAAAACTGAAGCGACCTCAAGATCGGACGTTACAGATTTATTTCCAACATTAAGTTTAAAATCACTTTTTTTCGGTAATGCTCTTCCAGTTTCTTCATTCACTATTTTCCAAGTGGTTTTAATTACATTGGAGCTATTTTTTATCTTAGTCTGTATGTGTTTTGACTTAGCCATAATGCAATCTCTCTTAAAATTCCTGGAAAACAGTTGAACATACTGTTTGAACTCATCACTAGTATCATATTGTCGCTCCGCATACAATTCGTATAATCTTTGCCTGTTTCTATGTAATTCATTTGTTGCCCATTCACTAAAAACTATTGCATCAGTAGTTAAGACCGTTTTACTTTTGAATATTGAATTGAAAGTTTCACTAAATGTTTTAAAAAATAAGTTACACATTTCATTAGGACTCAATTCATTTGGTAAAAATTGAAGGTTTGTTGCAAGACTTGTTCTTATTTTTTCGATGCGGTCTGACGTTACTGGCACAAAAGTTATTCTACGCTTTGAAACCTTTTTCTTTAAATTTTCAAACTGAATCAACTGTCCACAATGATCCGAATCTAATTTACTAATAATGTTTTTGCTAACAGGGGTAATATTCGTAAAAATATTGTCTATACATGTAGCACTAGTTGCAGTAATTCTGGTAGGCTCCAAAAACATATTGGATAAGTTATGGGATTTGAACAGATTCAATAACTTGCCACTTAAAGGGCTACTTTCCAAAATATTTACATTAAAGTCTCCGCACACAATATGCTTTTTATTTGATTTTGAGAGTTTAAATAATACTTCATCCATTACCTTTTCAAAAAGTTCAAAGTTAGACAAGGGTGGTCTGTATACAGACACAACAATGAATTGCTCCAATTCGACTGAGGATAGTTCTATTGTTCGCTCAACAGACAGGCTCACAATATCATTTCGGTTTTTAAATTTAAATTTTTTGTTCAACAAAATTAACGAGCCCCCATGGATAGCATTCGATCTGGTGAACGAACTACCAACCTGGTGATCACTAAAATTGAACATGTACTCATGGTTTTTTAACCAATGTTCAGTTACACATAAAATATCAATATTAAAGTTATTTAAAAACAATTCAATCTCTAAATCCTTCCCTTTAATACATTGAATGTTTTGGTGAACCAGGTTGATGTTATTAGATTTTTTATTTTGTGATTGCTTTGCGTTTAGTGTGTGCAAAGCCTTATTATAACTTGAGATTTTCAAGCAAGAGGAATCCTCCATTGTCTTCTTATCTAGTTTAAACTAAGGTTACCTGGATTTACATCCAAAATGTCAGAATTAAAACACTGCTCAATAGAAGCAGCTTGTTTAGCCACATTTTTGGCTAATGTTTGAAAAAAATATGATAGCGAAATAGCTATCTGTCTTTTAGAATAACAAGATAATTTATACCTATCTTGATCCAAGTCATAATAAACCTTACCACACTGGGTACTTATGTCAACAACTTTAAATTTTTTATTATAGGTACATAAATTGTACAATGTCTTATTTAACTTATATCTATAGGTATTTTCTTGGTGTGGCAGAGTGTCACAGTAAGGGAAGGTATATATTAAAATATTATTAACATTTAATTTTTCCAAAGTTTCATAACATTTTTTCAATTCATATTCATTAACTGTCCCTCTGTTAGCGACAAGGATTACTAAGTTTGTGTTCTGATCAAAACTATTTCTATTTCTATAAATTGACCTGACTATAGAAATTAGTCCCGCGTTAGGTGAACAGCAATTCAAAACCGTATGTCCCTGTAGATGCGAATGAAGTAGTATGCCCATACTACTACCAATTCCATCGCTATACATAAATGTTTTTGTATTGCATATGCTTGGCTTTGTGTGAGTAAAGGAACTATTGGTATTTTGTCTAGGGAACCCGACACACACCTTCCTCAACTTTGAGGGTGATGATGCTGTAGACACAGACTGTGGATGACCAGCACCATCATCAGAACACTTTTTTTGGGAGGAGTTATTACTCTTAATACCAGTTAGCTGGTCAAGCTCATCGGTAGTCTGTGTATACTCAGACATCATATTTTTTTGACATGAGTCATACTTAGCAGAAAGTGAACGTAAAGAAGACTGCAATCTGGCTATTTGAACCTCTAGGATGCGTGTGTCTGATTCATAGTTTAATTTACAAATTTCTAGTTCATCTGTACGCATCTTAATTTTGCCTAGTAATTCCAATCTATCCTTTTTTGGCTTCAATGTTTTAAATGAATAATTATGTTTATTTATTAACTTTTGAGTTTTCCTAATATATCGGTTTATTTTTACATATTTCTTTAGTTTTTTACTGCTACAGGGATAAACCTTTGAAGGGTTTGTATAATTGACCTGTGGTATTGGATGGTCAGTACAGAAAGTGGGCTCATCCGTTGTAGCAGTAACCAACTGTGGGGCGCTACTAACTAATTCCTCGAAGAGACTCTGGGTGTGCTGTGCTGTGGTGTTCTGTGCAGCTGTTTCCAACTCGGAGATCTTGTCGTGAGCCTCATCCAGCTGCTGGTGCAGTGCAGAGATCTGGTTAAGTGTGGCCTCGTACTCAGCCCGGCACTCATCAAACCTATCCACGAGCTCTTGAAGGCGGTCGCGCTGTTCGACTACGTCGTCGTACCGTATATGTAACGCCGATAACTCTGATTTCAGCTTTTCATTACTTTTTAACATACCTAATAGTTCCTTTTACTTTTACACTGTACCTAGCTATCTTGCTTATACTTAACTAGCTGATGCCCGCGACTTCGCCCGCGTGGTATAAGTATTTTTTGATTCCCACGGGAATTCCGTAATTTTCCGGGATAAAAAATAGCCTATGTCTCTCTCCAGGGCTAGCATGGGCCGGAAATAAAAATTTTATCCTTCGATTTTATCCACTGACAAGAGATAAAATTAACTTATCCACTTCTCAGAGCACGGCAACAGGGGAGAGGCGAAGTTTATCCCCGTTTGACATTTCACGGGGACTCGGGGGACAATTTATCCACCGTTAATTAGCGTTTCTATTTATTTATTTAGGAATAAAAATTTTATCCTTTCCTCGGGGAGAAGATTGGCTCGGTGATCGGTCCATGCTAGGGGGGCTGGTCCTCAACTATGTATATTCGAGATTGAAGGACAAAGCAACAAACAAACACACTTTCGCATTTATAATATTAGTAGGTATGATACACATAACTGTGTAATAAGCCCTCTGAGCTAATTTTACACGTTGGATAAGTTGTCGTTACGCGTTATGTATGTCCAAACCTTTAAGTATTCCCGGTTTTTGTCGTCGCACGGCGTTCGATTCACCGGGTTTGCTTGGAATCTATAAACGGAGTTCCGAGAAGAGAAGCTTATAGCCGTTACTTTCAAACCGTCGAAATCGAACCCCGACCAAGTTTCTACAAGGCAACTTGATCTTCTGTCTACGTGATTTCTTCAATATTATTATAGACCTACATGCGTGTGGTGATGGATAGGGTTTTAAGATGCAAACTAACAATATGTAATACACAGACTCGATCATTTATTATGGAAGAAACACAATAACATATAAGATATATTAAATTAATTGCAATGTGACAAGATAACAACAACTAAATCCATAACCACTCGCAACCAAGGTATAGATAGGTCTACTTTCTGTAACACTTGCTACTCAAGGCAAATCTGAGTATCGAATGGTTAAAGACTTTGAAGTTGCTATAATGTAAATTCTAAAGCAGTATTGTGACGTCACGCCAATAATGGCGGAAAACCACGCGTATAGACTGCCTTGCCGCGCCACAGGTTCAGCGCCATCTGTATTCATCAAGCGGCACTAACATCGAGCGGCGCTCACAATATAATTAGTTAAACCAAATAAATACAAATTTAAATCTGTTTTATTCAAGTTGACTATGACAAGTGCTTTTGAATATATAATTTTACTAGCTGATGCCAGCGACTTCGTCCGCGTGGATCGAGGTTTTTCGGTTCCCGCGGGAACTCCTTAATTTTCCGGGATAAAAAGTAGCCTATGTGTTATTCCAGACTATAATCTATGTCTGTGCCAAATTTCATCCAAATTCGTTCAGCCGTTGGGGCGTGATTGAGTAACAAACATACATCCATACATCCAAACTTTCGCATTTATAATATTTATTTGATAATTAATTCGAGTGAATCTACCACTGGTTCAGAATGCCTTTCCTACCGAGAAGAACCAGCAAGAAACTCGGTGGATGCTCTTTTGAAAAAAAAATAATTTACAATTACATAAATGTGTAGAGTTAAATAAAACTGCCTCGTTGGTCTAGTGGTTGGCATGTTCGACTGCGACCGACGAGGTCCCGGGTTCGAGTCCCGGGTCGGGCCATAATTGAGTTTGGGTTTTTCTGACTAGAAATTCTCAGTACTAGCCCGGAGTTAGGAAGTTGGCGGTGTTTCACCCCCGTGCCTCGGAGAGCACGTTAAGCCGTCGGTCCCGGTTATTATCACTAACATGATAATAGTCGTTAAAGCCCGCCAACCCGCATTAGAGCAGCGTGGTGGGTCTAAGCTCTAATTCCCTCTCTCCTATGAGAGTGGAGGCCTGTGCCCAGCAGTGGGACGTTAATGGGCTGTAGTGGTGGTGGTGGTAGATACATAATAGCATTACTGGAACGAGTCAAATCCATGATCTTTTATCATTTACTAGAGGATGCTCGCGACTTCGTTCGCGTGGCATAAGTTTTTTTTAATTCCCACAGGCACTCCTTAATTTTCCGGGATAAATCCTATATATATATCACTCTCTAGGTGTTCAACTATACCCATGCAAAAAATCACGTTGATCCGTTGCTCTGTTGCGGCGTGATTGAAGGACAAACTCTCTATTTAACGTCTTTGGGGATAAAATTTTCAAAAACTGTGAAACACGTATTTTTTTATTTTAAACCAGAAGCCCAAATACCAACTTTCATGGTTATAACTTGAAAAATGAAGGACTTTCATACAAACTTTCAACCCCTATTTAACGCCTTTGAGGGTAGAATTTTCAAAAACTGTGAAACACGTATTTTTTTATTTTAAACCAGAAGCTCAAATACCAAGTTTTATGGATATAACTTGAGAAATGACGGACTTTCATACAAAGTATTCACCCCCTATTTCACCTCCTTAGGGGTGGAATTTTGGAAAATCCTTCCTTAGTGAGCGCCTACGTCACAAAAGGAACCTACTGTCAAAATTTCAAGTTTCTAACCCCAGCGGTTTGGGCTGTGCGTTGATATATAAGTCAGTCAGTCAGTCAGTCAGTCAGGACTTTGAATTTTATTTAATATATAGATTTAATCTTCAATAGTATAATAAGCTTTTTTCAGGAGCAGAATTATGTACAAAATACACAACGGCTACTTTTTAAAATACCACCATGAACGAATTGAAACCGAATGTAGTGCGGCATGATTAAAGGATAACACAACATACAAATTGTCGTTCTATCGTTCAATCGACAACGGATCGACATGGTTATTAGCGGATATGCATATGGTTGCAGATCGGTACCAATCACAGATAAGAGAAAAGAATGTCCGATCAAAACGTTATAGTTCGTCGTTAAAGTTTATAAACCATAACACCATTAAATTAGAGCTCAATTTCGTGTATCCATTCTTATACGTTCGAGTATCGTTCATACCTAAACGTATAAGAATGGGCAGACGAAATTGAGCTCTAAATCAATGCATTTATGGTTTATTTTTCTTTGACGAAAATCTTAAACGTTTAATCGGACATTCTTACATGATTGGTACCTAGACATAAGAGTGACATAGGCTACTTTATATCCCGGGAAAACAAAGCGCTCCCATGGGATTAAGACTAGGGCTTTCGAATACCGGTTTTTCTCAATACCGGTATTAATACCGGAATGATTTTTTTCAATACCGGGATCCCGGGATCCCGGTATTGGAAATTTTTTTAAATGTGGTAGATGTTTTTTAACTCAAAATTAGTCTTTTCTGAAGCAAACGGCACCATAAAAAACAGTTTTTTTCATAAAAATTTTTTTTCACCAAATTAACTCAAAAAAGTGCCTTTTCTGCATAAATCCAGTGAAGAAAAGCCGTTAAGTAATTCCTTCACTCTATTTTATATCATACAATATTTTATGAAATTGTATTTTCTTTAAAAAAAATCACCAAGACGTATTGATTTTTAGATTGATTTGTATTTTGAGCATTGAGATAGTTATTTACGCGTTGACTTAATTCTTACGAAACTATCGTTTGTTTCATGTATGTATAAGGTGAAAATTACGGACAAGTAATGTTCTGAAACTCCATCACATCATTTTAAATACAATCTTATTAACTACCTAATATGTACTTATATTATTATCATATAAGCAATTTCTTATTCATATCAATCAGAATATCAATTAAATGATTTTTAAAATAGAACTATTTTTGGATGAATTCTTACGAAAATATATATTTTAACCTCCATTGAATTTTGAACTTTTAATTTATAAAGTATATTTGTGACGCACTTTTTCAACGTACACACAAAATTAAATAAATATTTAGGGAATTTTAAATAATTAGTAAATTAGTGTCGAAGATTGTAATTTAAACTACTATCGTCGTCGTCGTCTCAACCTATAGACATCCTGGACGTAGGTCTCCTGCATAGATCACCACAGAGCACGGTCTTGTGCCCCTTGTTTCCAGAGGCTTTCAGCTGCACGCTTGAGATCGTCCGTCCACCTAGTGTGAGGCCGCCATTCAAGCACTTTGGGACCCCAACGCCTATCGGTTCTACCAACTATGTGCCCCGCCCATTGCCACTTAAAGCTTGGACTCTTCGAGCTATGTCGGTTACTCTGGTTCGCCTACGGATCTCCTCATTTCTGATTTGATCACGCAGGCTGAGTGACCCTGAGCCTTCTTATCGGGCCCAAAGTTAGCGACTATTTTTCGGAGCCGTAAGTCATCACTGACATTACGCACTGTTCGAAAACTTTCGTCTTCAGGCACTGAGGAATTTTGGACGAGAAGATGTCGCGGAGTTTCCCGAACCCTGCCCAGCCGAGTTGGATTCGGCGGTTGACCTCTTTCTCGAAATTGGACCTACCTAACTGGACTGTATGTCCTAGGTATATGTACTCCTCAACAATTTCGAGTGCAGAATTCTCAACTAACACAGGTTGGGGCTGAACGTGTGCATTAGAAATGATCTTTATCTTGCTCATATTCATTTTTAGGCCCACCTGTTGAGGAACTACTAAATGATAAATAAGTAACTAATAAATAAACGATATTTTTGTAAGAAGTCGATCGAAGTCGAAGAAAACGATAATTTTGTCAAAACACAAATTAATCTAAAATCCAATAGTTATTATTTAAAAGAAAATAATATTACATATATCATAATAAAATATGCATTAGACTTTATAAATCAAATTTCTGAACGTTTTGAGAGAAATAGAAATGCCAAGCCACAGGGATCTAAATTCAAACATTAATTTTTCCATGTGAGTGAACAAAACCGACTTTTCTTCACTGGTTTTAAGCAATAAAAGCGCTCTTTTTGAGCTAATATGCTTAAGATACAAGTTTTAAACTGAGCCGAATAAAATACAGTGGCATCTACCAAGAAATATATGCAATAGTCACTGTTTCGTTTATAGTGTCACCAATACCGGTATCCCGGTATTAGACATTTCAATACCGGTATTGAAAACCGGCGAAAAAATTCCGGGATCCCGGTATTGGCCAATACCGGGATCCCGGTATTGGAAGCCCTAATTAAGACCGATAAACGTACATTTAACACACAGACATTTGACACATTTGACAAATACATTTGACATTTGATTTTGTACATTTGACAGACAGACGGACAGACGGACAGACAGACAGACAGACACACTTTCGCATTTATAATATGGATGCGAAAGTGTGTGTGTCTGCTACGCTTTCACGGCCCACCTGTTCAACAGATTTTGATGAAATTTGGTACAGGGATAGTTTGTATCTCGGGGAAAGACATAGGCTACTTTTTATTCCGGAAAATTAGGGAGTTCCCGGGGGAATTGTAAAAACTTAATCCACGCGGACGAAGTCGCGGGCATCATCTATAGTTATGTATAAACTTTTTAACCTAGTTCGTGCATGTGTGTAGGAAAGCAATGCTGTTTTGTCTCTATGGAGTTCATATTGATACGTAGATTTTTTAAAAATACATTAAATATCTCAGATTCAGATAAAAAAAACAAAACTGTTAAGTGATTTTATTATATTATGAAGGTACGGTTTTTTTTAAAAAAAAATTAAGAACTTTAATATTAACGAACAATTTGTATATCATTTCCATGAAGCGCAGAAGACAAAACCAATTCATACAATAAATTAACTATACCTAATTAGCAAATAAATAAAAACGTTAAAAATTATCCCACTTCTCAAAACGGTCTCATAAATTGCCTACTTACATTACAACCAAAAGTCGAAAAAGGTCCTACATATTATATTAAACACAGACATACACCCACATACAAAAAAATATCAAGGAACAGGTCCGTTTTATACACAACCTGTATAATAATACCATAGACCACGTGTTTCTTCCGTCATCAAAAGCGCGCGAAAATTTATCCAAGCGAAAATAAACCCTATTTGAATAAGGAGAAGGTCGAATTTCAATATTGGATTTGGGTGTTCTTTACTTCGGCATTATAATATGGATCGTGAGAATAAAATTCATACAGGGCATTTTGAACTTTGTTTGGTAGATTTTGGGGTTGAAATTTCAATGTTACTTATTCGAATACCTGTTTGTTGACCGTCAATGACCTGTTGAAAAAGCGAGGGAAAACCTCTTTAGCATTATGATGATTGTCAAACTAATTTAACTTTTATTGCGTTGTTTTTATAGTTTATTTTCCTTTGTGGTGTTTTGACAGTTCGATCAGGTGACGTTATCTACACAGATTAAGTAATAATAATAATATCGATTTCGTATCGATAATGGCGGAACTTTGATTTATGATTGCTTATACGTCAAACTGGTAAAATGATTTCCTGTCACGGGATACGTACTACTAGTTGGTTTGCCCTGGCTTTGCGCGGGTGTTACATAATATTTGGACTCTACTCCTAATTATCTTTAAAATGATATACTGCAACCCTATGTAACGCTATAAAAAATATTTTACTTCGCATTCGCTTCTATGAGAGCCCCCCTGAAATAAAGATTTTTATAACTTTTTAAGCCATATTCGGCGGGAGGCCATCGGTTTATATTTAAATTTGAAGTAATTACGTTCTGTAATTCAGAAGTTATAAGGCTCTGACAGACGGACAGACGGACGGACGGACGGACAAGTGCCAATTCACTCAAGTAGACTCAGAGACCTTCGCTTCGCTCGGACAATAAATCATTAAATCAAATCAAATCAAATCAAAGTAGGTAGGTACTAGGTGTAGGTACTTATATATTACAGATTTACTCACGATGTTTTTATTTTTAATCTGATTTGAGATTTCATTGGGATTTGAAGTATTTTTAAATAATAATAATATGTATCTGAGCTCCGAAATGCCTAAAGAGGATCAAACTTCCGACCTTGGGTATTTGACTGTACTAGTAAATTTTTTTTTTAGATAGAGGATCTAAATAAACGTATCTAGGGACGGAAAATCCGACACGACCGGAGAGAGGTCAGGCGCAGGACCGACGGCTTTACGTGCTCTCCAGGGCAAAATGAAAAATGAAAATGAAAAGTACTGAGAATTTCTTTCCGAAAAACCCAATAGGTACTTGCTATGGCCCGACCCGGGACTCGAACCCGGGACCCCGTCGGCCGCAGTCGAACATGCTAACCACTAGACCAACGCGGCAGTCAAAGGTTCTAGTGAAGGTACTGATTACTGAATAAAAGTAGGTAATTACACTAGCGGCACGCTATGATGGCCGGTTGACACATTACAATAGGTCAATTTATTCTCGAACAAAAAACAATTAAGTTTTTTTAAATTTATGAATCTCTGCACATCACTATCGTCATAGCTATCGTCAATAAAGTAATACAATTATTTCCTTCAAAGTCGTTATCAATTAATACGGAACGTTTGTCCAACCGGCCATCATAGCGTGCCGCTAGTGTAGGTCCCGTGGTAGGTTCTAAATAGGTACCTAAAGCTATTGGGATTTGGGAAGTACTAAGTACTAAAATGGAAACAAAAGCCTAGGGTAGTGTTAACAATATTAAACACTTTCATAATAATACACATTTCGCCACACAGACGGAAAACGTGTCCGTATAAAAAACTGTTTTGTCTACTGTCTATACCTAGATGCTCCGCTGGCATAGAAACGTCCAAGCATTTTATCAATGACTATAGTCACACTAACATTAGGCCAGGGGGACAGCGTCGCTAGATTAAAAAAAAATTGGCACTCATAGGGACTGTGGGGACTGCCGATAGAAGTGAATTTTTTTTTTAAATTTTGCAGGGTAAAAAGTAGCATATACACTCGGCGTCAAAAAAATCGCACCTTTCAAAAAATCTACTTCAAACAACTTTAGACCTTATTTGACATCAATAATGAGGTTCATTTTGGATATCATTTGAAAGGCGATGAAATGGAGAGTACAAAAACAATTCAATTGATTATTTTTCTTTTACTGGAAGAGCACAAAAAAAGAAGAAGAAAACACCTACAATTTTGCTCCTTAAAACAGCCGCTAGTTGCGCTACCTTTTGTAGGTATAAAAGGGTCAATACAGGTTCAATCGGGATCATTCGCTATCCAACCGTTGAAGTGGACACACGAGAAGCTCATTCCCAAGAAAAACACCCTTGAAAATGGATACCACTGTCGATGAGGCCGCCCAAGTGATTGTACTACTGCAATCAGGCATGCGGCAGTGTGATGTCGCTCGGCAACTCAACTTGAGCCGTTTTTCGGTTCGAAGAGTGTACCAGCGTTTCCTGGAGACCGGTGGCTACGTCCGAAGACATGGGTCTGGTAGACGTAGCTGCACCTCGGAGAGAGACGACCGATTCATCGTATCGACGTCTTTGAGAAATCGCTTCTTAAATGCTGTTGAGTTGCGACAGCAGCTCCAGACAGCTAACAGAAGAACCGTGAGTGTGTCTACGGTTAGACGAAGACTGGGGGAGAGGAAAATAGCGGCGCGAAGAGCTGCTACAGGTCCAAAATTGACCGCAGAGCATCGGCGAGCCCGCTTGCAATTCGCTCGCGAACACGTCAATTGGACCCTCGAACAATGGAAAGCTGTTCTCTTCTCAGACGAGACGAGAGTGTGCCTTTTCTGCAACGACAGACGCAAAAGAGTGTACAGAAGACAGGGTGATCGTTTCGCCCAAGCCTGCATCCAGGAGACGGTGGAATATGGAGGCGGTTCTTGTATGTTCTGGGGCGGCATGTCGGCCGACGGCAAAACCGACCTTGTTTGCGTCTCCCGGGCTCGAGGTGCTCGCGGGCAAGGGTCGCTGACTGCTCACCGGTACATCACAGAGATCCTGGAAGACCATGTGGTCCCCTATGCCAGTTTTGTTGGCGAGGGGTTCACGTTGATGCATGACAACGCTCGCGCTCACACTGCAATTATTGTGCGCGACTACCTTAAAGAGGTTGGGATCTCTGTCATGCAGTGGCCAGCGAGAAGTCCAGACCTGAACCCGATTGAGCACCTATGGGACCATTTAAAACGCAAGGTTCGGTCTCGTGATCCCGCTCCTACGACTCTCCAGGAACTCAAAGATGCCGTTATTGAGGAATGGGACACTATCCCTCAAGAAGAAATTTTAAAATTGGTAAGATCCATGAGGGATCGTATGGAAGCCGTCATCAGGGCAAGGGGGGGTAACACTAGATTTTAGATTAGTTTTAAGATCATTTTTGCATTCTTTTTTGTGTCATTAATCTGTTTTAAATTAAGGCTTAATTAAGGACTTTTACTGTTTTATATACTTATTTTTTTTGTGCTTTTCCAATAAAAGAAAAATAATAAATTGAATTGTTTTTGTGCTCTCCATTTCATCGCCTTTCAAATGATATCCAACATGACCCTTATTATTGATGTCAAATAAGGTTTACAGTTGTTTGAAGTCGATTTTTTGAAAGGTGCGATTTTTTTGACGCCGAGTGTATGTCCTTCCCCGGGATACAAACTATCTCTACTTATACCAAATTTCATCAAAATCGGTTGAACAGATGGGCCGTGAAAGTATAGCAGGCAGACAGACACACTTTCGCATTTATAATATTAGTATGGAAGTATGGATATGCATTATCCATACTATCCATACTAATATTATCCAACTGCCTCGTTGGTCTAGTGGTTAGCATGTTCGACTGCGGCCGACGAGGTCCCGGGTTCGAGTCCCAGGTCGGGTCACAACTCACAACAAGTTCTGGATTTTTCTGACAAGAAATTCTCAGTACTAGTCCGGAGTTAGGAAGTTGGCGGTATTTCACCCCCGTGCCTCGGAGAGCACAAGCCGTCGGTCTTGCGCCTCATCTCTCTCCGGTCATGTCGGATTTTCCGTCCCATCGGGCTATGAGAGTAAAGAAACAGAGAGTGCACTTGTGCACTATAATATTATCTCCCGCGCAGATGGTTAATCTCTCTGGAGATTAACCATCTGAATATTATAAATGCGAAAGTGTGTCTGTCTGAGTTACGCTTTAACGAAGTCGTGGGCATCATCTATTAATACTTATAGGTAAGAACATTATTTTTAATTTATTCAGCCTTTCGTTATTTCTATACAATCAGGCCATACAGTCCACCTACCTGCACGCCCGGTTTCCAAAAAAAAAACACATATTTTGTAACCAAAGAGTTCCCAGAACGCAAACCGAGAGGCAAAGCTCGCCGCGACCAGTTCTGGAGTTATTATGGAGGCAAAAAACAGACAAAAAAATCCTTTGGCAATCAGCTGATCGACGCTCGAGCCCGGTTGAGGCGCCCCCGTACCATGAATTCTGTTGATATCTGTCGATTGGCTTGCGGTTCGAGGCGCCCCCTACCAAGCAATCGGTTTCTGTGATACTTTCAGTGTCTGTCGATTAGTTTTCGGTTTTCGGTTCGGAATAACGACGTTTGTTAGCTTTTATCTTATCAGTGTACTTAGTACTTTACTACTTACATATGTACATATTATTATTAAAACGCACTGCTATGCACCAACCAGAATATGATGACCGCGACTTCGTCGGCGTGGAATAAGTTTAATTATCTATCATACTTCATACTAATATTATAAATGCGAAAGTGTGTTTGTTCGTTGGTTTGTCCTTCAATATTTATAATAGGTACATTTTTTAAAAAATATGGTAACTAAACTTCTCCATTCTGATGATATCTGTCGATTGGCTTGCGATTCGAGGCGCCCCCTTCCAAGCAATCGGTTTCTGTGATACTGTCGATTGGTTTGCGGTTCGGAATAACGACTTTTGTATGCTTTTATCTTATCAAGTTTTCAGTATAGGTGCCTACTTACTTAATGGATATTATTTAAGTTCACTGCTATATATGCCTTTGCTCGCGACTACTGCGTGGACTAACCACAAAACTTTGCAAAAGAATTTGCAAAAAACTTTCTGCGTCAAAAATTATATTTAGCTATATTAATACCTATCTGTGTTGCCAAATTTCAGGCCGATTCGTCCAGTGGTTTGAGCTGTGCGTTGATAGATCAGTCAGTCCGTCAATCACCTTGTTGTAAAAATAAAAAGGAAAAGGTGACTGACTGATTGACTGACCGTCCCAAATGCATCGAACCCGGAGGTTCCGGGTTCGATGCATTTGGGAATTTATTATTCCTGAATTTTGTCTGGTCTGGCCAAGTATTCGTTCGTCGATGGGTCTGGTCTGGTTGGTGGCTTCGGCCGTGGCTAGTTACCACCCTACCAGACTCAACCACTTTCGGAAAGATTTCTACTGAGAGAAGCCGTCATGAAACTCAGTAGTAATACCTACTCACAAAGCGTTTCTTGCCGGCTCTTCTCAGTAGAATTTAATAAAAAAAAAAAGAAACACCACTGAAAGCCACTTAAAGAACCTCTTAAAGAAGCTACCTACTTAAAGAATTAAAAATAATACCTCTACCCCCTTTAACGATTTTTATTTGACTGAATAATTATCAGGTAGGTATAGATAAAGAACATCGATAAATATCGTCTTTAAAAATACCTACGCCTAAGTACTTACCTACTTATTAAAAAAAAACTTGCAAACATTTCAAGGTTATTCACACAAAACAATATTCTCTCAACAGGATATGGTCTGTGACGTGATCACAGCTGATTCCCGCCAAAACCGGGCGTCATCGCCGGCCATGTTGAATAACCAAAACACTCCTTTCCGAACGCCTTTATTTGAGCTGTACTTATTGTTAAAAAAATCGTCTCTTCCAAGTCAACAATAGATATTTTGTCCGGTAAATACTAACAATGGTAATTGTAAATATTTTAAAAGAGATATTTTACTTTTTCAAGAAGTCCCACGTTGTAAACTTGAACTAAAACAGCTGATTTTGGCGCGATTTCAGCCATCTTGGAATCGCCGGGTCCGTTCGGAAACCTGTTATGTTGCTATGCTTTTGATTTTGCATCGCGCCCGTATTGTGAAGGCGTGCGATAAAATATCGAGTATGTTGACATTAACAATGATGTGCGGGAAATATTCAAATGAGTTTTTGATTAGGTACGAAATTCATGTTTGTTTGTTTGTATATGTCTATTACCATTTTTATTAAGCAAACGGTTCTTTGGTATGGCTTAGGACCTAGGTGTTACCTTAGACTTTAGAGCAAGTCTTACCTTATGTGTTTACCATTAAGATAGATATAATGCTGTAGTTGTAGTAGGATCATTTGATTATTTTTAAAACTTTTTAAATTAGAGAAATAATACGTCAAACTAACCTCAAAGGAGCAGACAAACTAATTACATAACCCGACATTAAATCTAACATTGAAATATTGATGTTATTATCAATCTCTCAGTTCGGAATTCTTTCGCAGATTATAAAAAAAAATACTTGGGATAATTTCAGTTTCTCTTTTGTTAGGAATGAATGGTCTAGCGGTGAGAAGGTCGGGATGGCATGAAAAAATGTGGGTTCGATATTTCAGTAGATATTTAAAAGGTAGAGCGGCTATTCTTATGCACCAAATCTATTTGTATTTAATTTTAATTGTAACAACCTACTAAGATTGCCTTGACCTATTTCTGTACTTGATGGTAGCTGCTTCGTATGTTTGCAATGATAAGTTAAGCTGTAGTTAAGCGACAATTCAGTTTAAGGTGGCACTGATATATTATGTTATCTTATAGGAAAGTAAGAGATAGGAGTTTTAGGGATTTTGACGACCTCCGTGGCGCAGTGTTGAGCGCTGTTGCCTTAACGTGCGGAGGTCCCGGGTTCGATCCCCGGCAGGGTTTGGAAATTTATAATTTCTGAATTTTCCCTGGTCTGGCCTGGTGGGAGGCTTCGGCCGTGGCTAGTTACCACCCTACCGGTAAAGACGTGCCGCCAAGCGATTTAGCGTTCCGGTACGATGCCGTGTAGAAACCGAATAGGGGTATGGGTTTAATATAACTGCCATGCCCCTAACAGGTTAGCCCGCTACCATCTTAGACTGTATCATCACTTACCATCAGGTGAGATCGCAGTCAAGGGTTAACTTGTAGTGGATAAAAAAAAAAAAAAAAAAAGAGTTCTCTGCACACTGTTCAAATTTTTTATATTATTAAAAGTGAATAAAAGCCTCACGTCGCGTTGTAATTAATTCAAAATCTAAAACTCAAATGTTTTTTTATTCAAATAAACTTTTACGAGAGTTTTTGTATCCTCAAGTGAATTTATGAAGTACTGTTTCGGAAGGCCATTCCTAGTTTCCTACCAAATGTCACGACTCTTGATTTTTATTTGGGACTTCAATTTTGGGCATCAGCTAGTCGAACTTAGTCGTATCTGCTAATGTAAAATAATGATTAAATATCTTGGATATTTAGCCATTGTGCTGTCCACTCGTAAAAGTCATATTTAGTTAGAAGCGAAAAGGATTTTATTCTGTTATTCAGTTATTGTGTGAACCGGAGGTAGTGCCTGTGTTCTGTAATAGCGGAAATCAATTGTAGTTATTTTGAAAGTGTTTACTTAAACTTTACTAGTCGGAACTTCTGTACTTAAAGCTTTAAGTAGAGGCAATTGGGCTAGCATTATCTTATTTTTGAATCTTTTTTATGGGATTTCTAAATAAACATAATCGATACTAATATTATTAATGCGAAAGTGTATCTGTTTGTCTAAACTTTCACGCCTCATTTGTTCAATAAATATGACTCGAGTCTCGACTAATAATGCTACCATGATAACAACTGTAGGGGTTTGACAATTATAAATTACTAGCTGATGCCCGCGACTTCGTCCGCGTGGATTGAGGTTTTTCGGTTCCCGCGGGAACTCTTTAATTTTCCGGGATAAAAAGTATCCTATGTGCTATTCCAGATTATAATCTATCTCTGTGCCAAATTTCATCCAGATCCGTTCAGCCGTTGGAGCGTGATTGAGTAACAAACATCCATCCATACATCCATCCAAACTTTCGCATTTATAATATTTATTTGATAAATAATATCATAGGATTATAACCAGAACCGTTGGCTTAAAGTACTCTACAAAGCACGTAAGAGGCCTAATCTGGACTACAATATTTATGCCCGCTTTCAGCGACGACTCATAAGATTTAAGGGACCCCATCGCATAGTTAGGGGCAAGTTAGGGGATCGTTTCCGTTTCACCAGTTTTAAAGGGTCACTTATGCCCGCTTTCACTGACGACCCATAAGATTTAAGGGACCCCTTAGCATATTTAGGGGCAAGTTAGGGGATCGTTTCCGTTTCACCACTTTTAAAGGGTCCCTTAGTGACTTATGGGTCCCCTAAATTTAGGTGATGGTTTATTGGTCCCATACACCGTCACATAAGTAAAAGAGACTTCAAAAGGACGAGATGGACAGTGATTTGTTTGATTTACTTGATAATTTCGGTATTATTAGGTATATAAGTATGTGAAATTCTGTATGTTTGCACATAGGGTGCATTTGGAATGTGGGAATCCATCAAAAAACTAAGCGAACGAAGTTGCGGACATTGTCTAGTATTTGATATAAATCATAGTCGAAGACCTAAAATATATCGAAAACGCCCGAATAAAGTACTTCAACGATTATTACCTATTTAAAAGTGTTACCTATTTAAACAAAATTAAAAGTGTTACTTTTGTTGGAATTTTTTTTAAAGTCACCCATTCTGTTATTGACTTGAGTCAATGCCAACTAGGCCACTCCACGTCTCAAACGAATTTCCAGTACAAAGTACAAACAACCTTTTGATAAGGAACTACATGTAATGTAAGCCACCGAAGTACAGTTCGCACGCGAGTTGAATGCAGAGTAAATGTATGTGTTACCATACATTTGCTCTGCATTCAACTCGCGCGCGAACCAAGTTCTCTAGTCAAGCCAAACTAGAAAAAAAAATAGCGATACATTCCGCAAGAATTTTAATATTGGCCTTTGAAAGGCGGAGGTTTGATATATAATCTAATCTGTGACAGCACATTTTTCTGACAAACATTTAGAAAAACTCAGGTACTTTGGCCATTTAGCCGTCAGACCAAAATACGTCTTCCGAGAGAAGGCGATACGTGTGTCTGTGTGCCTTTTTGCCCAAATATTGGACCACTGGGCCAATAAAGCATGTGAAATACATAGTTGTTAGTTTTTTAGTGGTCGCCTGAAGAATTAGCATTGGGGTTAGCTACTAGCTTCCGTTCCTAGACTGTTAAACAAGAGTCAACCAACGTCAACGTCTTGTATTGACTCGATTTATTTTATTTTTTATTTTTATTCC
The DNA here is from genome assembly GCA_917051295.2 of Erebia ligea. NCBI lineage: Eukaryota > Metazoa > Arthropoda > Insecta > Lepidoptera > Nymphalidae > Erebia > Erebia ligea. Next base: position 7,646,701 of record OU785247.1, read on the forward strand.
ACTACAATTTAGCCCTTAACTGCGATCTCAGCTGATGGTAAGTGACGATGCATTCTAAGATGGTAACGGGCTAACCCACAGATCACAGATTGTTTCTGTGATCTGTGGGCTAACCTGTTAGGGGTATGGCAGTCATATTAATCCCATACCGCTAGTCGGTTTCTACACGGCATCGTACCGGAACGCTAAAGCACTTGGCGGTACGTCTTAGCCAGTAGGGTGGTAACTAGCCACGGCCGAAGCCTCCCACCAGAGATTTAGTGAAAGATATACTGCTAAACAATTTAACATACGCAGTTGAGTAAGAAGTATAGGGGTAATCTTTCTACCATATAGTCTAGGAAAGGGGTCAGTGAAGTATCACGTCACAATTTTTCAATCCAGCGCTGACTTGTATAGTCATTGAATTGAAGAAGAGAGTGCTGTCTTCTTCTCGACGTGTAGTTCGATGTCCGTGACGGCTATTGATCGAAGGAAATAAATAATAAAGCAACCTGATACCTTTACAGGTCTGGGATTCACATTCGATACGGTTTTATTCATTGTTATTGTGCAAAAGCGCCAGAAAAGGGCCAGCAAAGGGGCAGAAAATGGCCACTAATATGAATTAAATATAAGAATTCTAGATGATGCCCATGACTATGTCCGCGTAGATATTTTTCCAAAATCTCGTGGAAACTCTATGATTTTCCGGGGTAAAAAGTAGCCTATGTCATACCCCAGGATGCAAACGATTCAACCTGTTTACTTACCAAATTTTGTCATAATCGTAAAAAAAAGCTTTACATCAAATAAGTATACACATATCAAAACTTAGTTTAGAGATACATGACCAGAAATCGAACTTGCAACACATCTGGTGTGGGCCTTCCCGTTCTACCGACCAAGCTTGTTAACTTTTATTAGCGCGTTTTTTGTAATAGTAGTCATTTCAAAATATGTACTTGAACGCGCAAATCCGTTTTAGTAAGGGTAGGCTTAGTGAAAGCTTACTTTACTACTGTTAACATTTTTATTGGTTACCTGTATTTTGCTAATTCTCTTAAACATACGTAATTACTTAAAAGGCAAAAAATACGATTTTGTATTATTTTAGGTATAGGAACTATCTTCAATAGATCTCATTTGATTACATTTCATTTGAGAAGATCATTGGCATTTGGCGAGGTACATTATTGTCCAGAATTTTAAGTCTAACTTTGGGTCTTTTGCCTATTAATTTTACTGCCTTTGTTTAAGAGGCAACCATATTAAATATAAGATTAAACATATAAAAACTAAGCATAACAAGAAATAAATCAAATTCAAATGTCTTTAATAAGACTTCGGAAAGAACCGGCGAAGAAATTCTACTGAGAAGAGCAGGCAAATAACTCTACAGTTACTAGTTAGTTATTTTCTTTATCTCGAAGTTATGTGGGAATTACGTTTCAAACAAGACGGTGTTTTTTTAAGTTAATACTAAAACGCATATATCTATTTTGTGAAAATATTATCAAACTATAAAACCTATCAAATTAGTAAACCGTCCAATGGAGACCAATACAAACCTATAGAAAATCGCTCGTAATTATATAGAACGATTACATAATTGTCTCTATCAAGTAATTTTCATGTAGAGCACGTCACTGTTGACTGTACAACCAAATTATATGAATTACGTAATCGACCGAGACGGGGCGCGTTTTTGTCCTTCTTTTTTTTTTATCCACTACAAGTTAGTCATTGACTGCGATTTCACCTGATGGTAAGTGATGATGCAGTCTAAGATGGTAGCGGGCTAACCTGTTAGGGGCATGGCGGTTATATTAAACCCATACCCCTATTCGGTTTCAACACGGCATCGTACCGGAACGCTAAATCGCTTGGCGGCACGTCTTTGCCGGTAGGGTGGTAACTAGCCACGGCCGAAGCCTCCGACCAGGCCAGACCAGGGAAAATTCAGAAATTATAAATTCCCAAATTGACCCTGCCGGGGATCAAACCCGGGACCTCCGCATGTTAAGGCAACAGCGCTCAACACTGCGCCACGGAGGTCGTCAAACTACAACTCAGATATAACCTAACAATCAGTAGGTACCACCACCAATCCACTACAACCCATTAACGTCCCACTGCTGGGCACAGGCCTCCACTCTCATAGGAGAGAGGGAATTATAGCTTATACCCACCACGCTGCTCCATTGCTGGTTGGCGGGCTTTAACGACTATTATCATGTTAGTGATAATAACCGGGACCGACGCGTGCTCTCCGAGGCACGGGGGTGGAACATCGACAACTTCCTAACTTCGAGATAGTACTGAGAATTTCTTAACTGAAAACCCAATACCTAGCAATTTTTATGCCCGAGCGGGAATCGAATCCAGGACCTCGTGTGACTACGCTAACCACTAGACCAACGAGGCAGTATCAGTACCTGCTACCTACGTAGTAATTAAAAAAAAAATTGGCCGATAGAAGTGAAAACTTATAAACTTAGAATTTTAGTATTAAAGTTTAAAAAAACAAAATTAAAAAAATTCAAATATAAACCTTAGGACTAAGGGATTAAAGTTTAATTACGAATGAAGTATATTTATAGACCTTTTGTCTTCGTAACAACGCGACGTTTCTTTTTTAAGGTATTTTTTAAAAATTATTTTAAAGTAGTTGATGCCCGCGACTTCGTCCGCGTTGGTTTAGCTTTTTTGATTCCCGCGGGAACTCTTTCATTTTCCGGGATAAAAAGTACCCTATGTCCTTCCCCGGGATTTAACCTACCTCTATACCAAATTTCAGCAAAATCGGTTGAAAAGATGGGCCGGGAAAGCGTAGCAGACAGACAGACAGACAGACACACTTTCGCATTTATAATATTAGTATGGACTAGCTGATGCCCGCGACTTCGTCCGCGTGGTTCAAGTTGTTTTTTATTCCCGCGGGAACTCCGTAATTTTCCAGGATAAAAAGTAGCCTATGTCACTCTCCGTCTTCAACTATATACCCATACCAAAAATCACGTCGATCCGTTGCTCCGTTGCGGCGTGATTGAAGGACAAACCAACAAACCAACAAACAAACACACTTTCGCATTTATAATATTAGTTTTAAATATTCGTTTTCACTCACTCAGTCAGTCAGTTAAGACTGCAAATTTTTTTTTAATGTTTTCTATCCCGTATTTATTTCATCCAAGCTCCAGACCGAGTCCTAAGCAAATTATGTAAAGTCTACTGAACTCCTGTTAGGGCTAAAGACAAAGTTCAAACGCGTACAGGATGTAAACGTTTGTCTGTTTGTTTTCTCAGGCTGTGTCTAGGTGTACTAAGTATTCTTAGTGCTTACTAATTGTTTTGCTAAACAATGTCTTACGTTTGTTATTTTTAACTTTGAAAATAAGTACATGGTTTGTTTAACCCACCGGTTAAGCACAGACCAAGGTAAATATTATGTACTAGCCGACTTCGTCCACGTGGAATAAGTTTATTGAATCGAAGCAGGCGTTACTTTGCGGAAGTTCATGATAATGAATGAACCAGAAGCTTAATTCGCTATAATCCGCCACAGTAGACAAATCTATGTGGTGTAGTGCGTGTCTTCCACCGACAGCATGCGAACACCCACCACCCAGCAATTCGCACCGGCACAGCACAGTAGGATTTGTGTGGTGTGGTGCGGTGCCGGTGCGAATTGCTGGGTGGTGGGTGTTCGCATGCTGTCGGTGGAAGACACGCACTGCACCACATAGATTTGTCTACTGTGGCGGATTATAGCGAATTAAGCTTCTGGTTCATTCATTGGAATAAGTTTGTTAAATCCCAAGGGAACTCCATAATTTTCTTTGATAAAAATTAGCCTATTCGTTATTCCAGTCTACTTATAATCTATCTCTGTGCTAGACATCCATCCATTGTATGTGTTTCTTATATTGATGTTAAAGAATATTTCATTCATTCATTCATTTCATCCATCCATCAAACTTTCGCATAAATATCCAAACTTTAACTGTCTATCTACGTCTGCTACGCTTTCACGGCCCATCTGTTCAACAGATTTTGATGAAATTTGATACACAGATAGGTTGTATCCCGGAGAAGGACGTAGGCTACTTTGTATCCCGGAAAATTAAGGAGTTCCCGCGGAAATCGAAAAACTTAGTGCACGCGGACATCATCTATTTCTTACTAAGTAAGTACTTATACAAAATTCAAAATTCAAAAGTTTTTTATTCAAATAGAAGTCAAATAGACTTTTTATAAGTGCATATGAATAGTCGAATGAATCTACCACTGGTTCGGAATGCCGTTCCTACCGAGAAGAACCAGCAAGAAACTCGGTGGTTGCTCTTTTGAAAAAAATTAATATTGGATAGAAGCAGGCGTTACTTTGCGGAAGTCCATGACAATGAAAAAACTAGAAATTTAATTCGCTATAATCCGCCACAGAAGGTAAATCTAAGTACAGTGCGTATCTTGAACTTGCAGCCCGCGATATTCTCCACACCACATACCTAAATTTTCCAAAATACCCTCAACTTACGGAAACGGTATCGGAGTGAAACGTAACGGCGGATTATAGCGACTAAACTTCTAGTTTTTTCAAAAAATAAATATAGGTATACAAAAGAAAGAACTCCATTACTATGCCATACTTAGTAAGTACTGTATTTTCATTCAGTACAGTAGAATAGATATAACACATTCAATGGTAAGTGGTGTTTGGCAAGTTATCCATTGTGATTGTTTGAATATAAACGGAAGGTATGCGTGGTTGCTCCATTGGAGCCTTTTGAGATTATGAGAAAAGAACAAGTTCACTCAAAAGAACAAGGTGGTATGTGATCATGAGAATGGCGATACAAAGTCCCAACTTCAATATATATTTTGTTTAAAGTCAAAGTCAAAAGTATATTTATTCAATTTAGGTACACTGTACACTTACTGGGGCTGATTCTGTGTAACACAATCTCTAAACTAAACTAAAATGGCAGCTTTAAATCTAGTTCTGTCCCTTTCCGCAGGGAGTATTATGAAAGGGTTAGCAATATTTGTAATGCTCTAATTTTAGTTTAGTTTAGAGATTGTGCACTACAGAATCAGCCCCACTGGCGTCCAGTTATTAAAAAATATGATGGTGATAATCAGTTACGGTATCTTAAAACTAAAGCTACGAGGGTTTCAAACGCGCCCCTGGTCTGAGTAGAGCCCACAACAAACTCAGCCAGGTTTTTTTTATTATCACCATCTCACAAATATTCATACTCATTCATACAATTTGATCCAACAATTCATACGACCCATGCCTTCCTGTCATTCAAATAATCCTTTACACTAAAATAGGACTTTTCAATTAGTTTACGTTTTACAAAAACTTTGAACTTGTTGAGAGACATCTCCAATGTGTCTTCTTAGAGTTTATTATAAATACCTACTGTTACCGACCAATGAATTTCTAATTTTACAAAGTCTAGAAGCGGGCACTACAATTTTATTCTTATTCTTGTATTAACATTATGGCAGTCACTTTTAATCTACTAGTTTCTCAGAAAGTGCTTCATTTCAAAAAAAACAATACGTGAATTGTCTCTTTTCATGCCTCTGTCATTGTAGGAAATCACATTATTGCCCATAACAGCACTGATTTTAGCGTGAGTTAAGGTATGTCAACGCCATCTATCGGCAATGTAGAAAAGCTTTCTTAACAATCCTTTCCTAACCGCTAATACCAAACATAAAAATCGGAGCCTAGCAGACATGCAGACAGATAGACAAACACACACTTTCGCATTTATAATATAAGTGTTAACCACTGAGCAATGAGTACCTTCAGTAAAATAAATTTATTCTGAAATTCCACACTTAGGTATTTCGATAATTCCGAATAACTGTTCATGGAACGGTATCTGAAGGTATCGTTACAAGCGTTTTTCCTGTACCGGTGGGTTGGTATCAAAACTAAGTAGGTACGTGCGACTAACTACTTGAGAAACTCACACTTTATTAATAACTTATAAACACAAAACTAATTATTATTCACAACACTTATTCTTACAATAATTGACCGAGCGAAGCGATCTAAGAAGTCTACTTGAGTAAATTTGCACTTGTCCGTCCCTCCGTCCGTCCATCCGTCCATAACTTCCTTGTGAAGTTATGTTAAAAATACTGAAGCCCATTAAAAATTAAATAATTTCGTTTCCTTATAATATTTATCTAATTTTAGTATTTGTTGTTCAAGTACAGGATATAATTCAAATAATTGATAAGTTTCAGGCTCAGCCTTTCAGAAAATTGAGAGTTCTGAGGTCAACTTTGGACGTTAGAAAATCTCCACTTTGAAAGCCCCCCATTTGGTCAATTTTAGGGAAAAAATGAAAAAATATATATTTTTGGACTCTATTCCTCATTATCTTTAAAATGATGTACCGCAACCTTATGTAACGCTATAAAAAATATTTTACTTCGCATTCGCTTCTATGAGAGCCCCCCTGAAATAAAGATTTTTATAACTTTTCAAGCCATATTCGGCGGGAGGCCGTTGTTTTACATATTATATTTAAATTTGATGTAATTACGTTCAGTAATTCAGAAGTTATAAGGCTCTGACAGACGGACGGACAGACGGACGGACGGAGTGCAAATTCACTCAAGTAGACTCAGAGACCTTCGCTTCGCTCGGTCAAGAAATGCACGGCGACGAAGATTTACATAAATAAAAACACATCTGTTCAATTATTGTTATTTTAATGCATTGTTCTTAGCTTTTTACCAAAATTGTCACTTAATCCAAAAACTTTGTAGATCTTTCCTTTTAGTTTCAATTCGTCATCACTAACACTGTCTGTTACTTGTTTATTCACTTTCACTTCTAAATTCCTTCTTCTATCCATTATTTCTTTAACATTTTCTCTGTGGAAAATTGCATCGTCTATATTTGCTTTCAACAGTCTTTCATCGTCAATTGAATCACTATTAGTTGTATCTATTTGATATAATTTTTCCTTAAAGTCACTTTTACCTAATTTATTAGTTACTTTACTTCTATTTATTTTATTATTTTTCATAGTAATATATTTCTTGTTATATTTTTCGTTACTGCTTATTAATTTACGATGATAATTTCTTATTGCACTACTTTTATAAAATTTATTTTTGATTTTACTTTTATCATGTCTTTTAACATTTAATCGCTTGTTTTTGGATTTATTTTTATTATCATATCTATTGTAAATATTAATATTATATTCTGTAAAGCGTTTACAATTTTTAGCCCTTATTGGATATCTAATTTGAGTAGGTCTAGTGGAAATTTTTATCCTACTTAAATAATTATTTCTATTATAATTAAAATTATCATAGCTATACTTATTAGGTTTATATTTAGGCACAATTCCTTTCAAATCTTTTTTATATTTTTTATCATCATTTTTCTCCTTTTTCGGATAATCCCTTTTACTATATTTATCGTATCCTTTCTTGTGCCTCTCAAATCCACTTGTACTTACATAATATGGCTCTATAGTTTTCCTATTAGATTTATATGTTTTGACGTCTACTCTCTTCTTATTATTTTTAACATTTCTATTATTATCACTATGGTAATTTTTTACTTTACTATCTTCATTGCCTTTAAATGTATCACCATTTTTCTCACGTCTTGATAAGGTTTCAAAACTATTCGGTTCGGTATTTTTTATATTACTGTCTTCATAACTAGAATCAGTTTCTGAATAATAACTATTACTATTAGTGTCAATTGTTTTATCAAACTCGTTTCTTTCATCGCTAGAGCATTGAGTACCCTTTGTGACACGGCTTTTCTCATCCCAGCTGCTTTTATTATCATTGTCATTATACTTCCTGTACTGAACTTTCTTCAACTTTCTCACTTTGCCATAGTATCTGAAATTAAAATTATCATATTTAGATTAAGCAATATTATGCTATTATAATAGCCTACTAGCTAATGCCCGCGACTTCGTTCGCGTGGATTGAGGATTTTTGGTTCCCGCAGGAACTCTCTAAGTTTACGGGATTAGCCTATGTGTTATTACAGACTATAATCTATCTCTGTACCTTTCATCCAGATCCTTTCAGCCGTTCTGTTCTGGCGTGATTGAGTAACAAACATCCATCCATCCAAACTTTTGCATTTTATAATATTAGTACCTATAATCTATATTCATATCCATACTAATAGGTACTATAAATGCTAAAGTGTGTCTGTCTGTCTGTCTGCTACGCTTTAACGCCCCATCTTTTCGACTGATAAGGATGAAATTTGGTATAGAGATTGTTTGCATCCGGGGAATGGCAAAGGCTACTTTTTGTCCCGGAAAATTGAGGAGTTCCCGTGGGAATCAACTAGTAATATACGAGTATATGGTACAGATTTCCTTATTTCCTCTACTAAAGCGACCTGCCTCCATTTGAATACGGTAGTCTTCTGCGTAGTGGTTTTCATCCTGTACAGTTTCCTCGACTTCTTCATTCTGTAGTATTTGCTCTTGTGCATCGTCGGCTTCACCGTTGTAGTCGTAGTCGTAGTCGTGGGGCCTCGGCGTGTCTTTAACTTCCACTCGCTGTATCTTATACGTGTCATACTGACTCGGTATGACCTCATTCTCTTCTTTAGCCTTCAAAGTAAAATTCTAAACCAAGGAACATATTTACTACGGTCTAAACTAAAAGTGACAGAGGGGCTGGCTCATTTTTTGCGCAAAGGATCAGCCTAGCTGCCAGCGCGAAAATGCAGCCAGCATTTTTAATTGTCCGGGATCAAATGTAGCCTATGTGTTATTTCAGACTATAATAATTTATCTCTGTGCCAAATTTCAACCAGATCCGTTCACTCGTTCTGGCATCATTGAATAGCAAAGATTCATCCATCCAAACTTCCACATTTATTGACCGAGCGAAGTGAAGGTCTCTGAGTATATTTGAGTGAATTTGCACTTGTCTGTCCGTCCGTCCGTCCGTCTGTCAGAGCCTTATAACTTCTGAATTACTGAACCTAATTACTTCAAATTTAAATATAATATGTAAACCGATGGCCTCCAGCCGAATACGGCTTAAAAAAATATAAAAATCTTTATTTCAGGGGGGCTCTCATAGAAGCGAATGCGAAGTAAAATATTTTTATAGCGTTACATAGAGTTGCGGTATATCATTTTAAAGATAATTAGGAATAGAGTCCAAAAATATATTTTTTTAATTTTTCCCCTAAAATTGACGAAATGGGGGGCTTTCTAAGTGGAGATTTTCTAACGTCCAAAGTTGACCTCAGAACTCTCAATTTTCTGAAAGGCTGAGCCTGAAACTTGATCAATTATTTGAATTATGTCCTGTACTTGAACAACAAATACTATAATTAGATAAATATTATAAGGAAACGAAATTATTTAATTTTTAATGTGCTTCAGTATTATTAACAGAACTTCACAATGATGTCAATAGATGGCGCTCTGTACAAGTTTATGGATACCGCGAGGTCTCAGTTCGGGGCGAACCACTAGTTAGTTATATTACTAGCTAGTAGCTGATGCCCACAACTTCGTCCGCGTGGTTTAATTTTTTATGATTCCCGAGCCTATGTCACTCTCCAGGTCCTCAACTGTACCTACCCATGCCGAAAATCACGTCGATCCGTGGATCCGTTGCGGCTTGATTAAAGGACAAACAAATAAACGCACTTTCTTACTTCAATCGATAGTTTAAAATGATTATTCAACATAAAACTAACAGGGGACGTGGATATGACGACTTTTGGAAGATCCTCTATTTAAGTATTTAGGTAGTCAAATACCCAATTGCCGACAGTCCATAAATTAAATACATATATATTTTATAATAAATAATAAATATATATTTTAATTAAATAGTATATTTATGCATGCATGCATATCGGTGACGCGAATCCACAAGTTTATACCCCCTACCAATAGTGCTCAACGCGGCTAAAGAAGTTTTCACTTCAAAAATAGATCACCTTTTGACAATGGTAGCGTTTTTAAGATACTGATACTCGTGGGTCGTCTCACTGACAGTACTCATGGCAGTACTCATGGTACTCATCGTGGTTGTACTCATCTCGGTACTCGAACTCATGTTATTCTCTCGTAGTTTGTATTTTATTCTTTTTGTAATCATTCTCCCTGTAAAAAAATCATGTTTATTGAATACATCGTTATATATGTAGGTACGTAGGTAGGTACTATATGTGGGCCCTTTTCATAGAAAGAAATTGGGCATCCGACTTGTAGAGCGCGCTCCACACCTGTATAAGCCTGTCCTTGTCCCCGCCATAGCGCTGTCCCGCTTTTCAGACTAGATGGCGTTAGTAAAATACGCCCACATTCTTTGTTTGGCATTAAAGTTTAATTACGAATGTAGTACATTTATATTTAAAACCTTTTGTCTTCGTAACAACACGAGCATGTCGGTGTTCGCGAGCATGTCGCTGTTCGCGGTGATGCGAATCCACAAATTTACCCCCTACTAAAAAGTGCTCAACGCAGCTAAAGAAGTTTTCACATCAAAAGCTTATAACACAAAATACAATACCGTTATGTCTCCTCCCCACCGGAGCTCTCTGCTTGATTGCAGCTTCAATCTCCAACCGGAGCAGCCTGTCCCGGGGATCACCCAGGATGCGGCTCCACGGGACGAAGATCAGAGCGTCCAAGCCCTCGCGTGTTATATCCTCAGGACTTTTATCCGTACCGGGATAACTTTTCAGATGATCTGCAAATTGTATTTCAAAATTCAAAATGTTTTTTTTTTATTCAAATAAGCTTTTACAAGCGCTTTTGAATCGTTATAATATGAATCTACCGCTGGTTCGGAATGCCATTCCTACCGAGAAGAGCCAGCAAGAAACTCGGTGGTTGCTCTTTTCCATCAAAACTTACAATCATCATAATGATACAAGTAACTGCAGTCCCACGCATAGCTGGAGCGAATCAAATCCACGCTGTTTTTTTTTTATCATTTACGTAATCTTCGATTGTATAGTAAGCTTTTTTCACGAGCATACCTACAATATTCAATACACGCCAAGACTGGCAGACAGAGGCAGCCCCATTTCCGACGGTGGCACCCGTTCACGAGCATGACGCATGATCCAGCCAAAAAAGTATGTATGTCCAAATAAAAGCGTCTCGATTAAATTCTATCAGATCAGCTGTTGATCTTTTTGTAAGTTTGGCATGTATTGAATAGAAGCGGGTGTTACTTTGCGGAAGTCCATGATAATGAATGAACTAGAAATTTAATTTGCTATAATCCGCCACAGTAGACAAATTTATGTGGTACAGTGTGTATCTTGCACAAGCTTTTTTTTTTTTATCCACTACAAGTTAGCCCTTGACAGCGATCTCACCTGATGGTAAGTGATGATGCAGTCTAAGATGGTAGTGGGCCAACCTGTTAGGGGCATGGCAGTTATATTAAACCCATACCCCTATTCGGTTTCTACACGGCATCGTACCGGAACGCTAATCGCTTGGCGGCACGTCTTTACCGGTAGGGTGGTAACTAGCCACTGCCGAAGCCTCCCACCAGGCCAGACCAGGGAAAATTCAGAAATTATAAATTTCGAAACCCTGCCGGGGATCGAACTCGGGACCTCCGCACGTTAAGGCAACAGCGCTCAACACTGCACCACGGAGGTCGTCAAGCTTGCGATATTCACCGCCCAGTAAGCCAGCAAATCGCACCGGCACAACACCACACCACACAAATCTTCCAAATTACTCTCAACGTATCATTACCTACGTTTCACTCCGACACCGGAGCATCTTTAGGAGTTTTTTTTTAATTGATTTGTCTACAGTGGCGGATTATAGCAAATTAAATTTTTAGTTCATTCATTAGTTCAGCATATATGTTGAAGAGAGCTATGCTCGGATATTTTCTATGTGATTAAAACCAAAATAAAGAAATCCAAGAAATAACTAGAGAAACCTACCCATGGTGGGCGTATTGTTGTAAAACCGATAGGAGTTGGGGTCTGGAGAGTACCAAGGAATGGTGGCCTTAATGTAGAGCCCTATTTGGTGGATGGATGATATCAAGCAAGCCTCAGTGTACGGGCACGAAACTAGCGGTAGCGGGGCGACGGCGACAGCGGGGCGATGGAATCCGAGAGCTGGCGACGAATTTCGGGAAAGTCCTTTAGGCAAGCTGAAATTATGGAAAAATATAATTTTGTTCATTGGCGAATCCAATTCTGCCAGTCTGGTAGAGCGTTTGCGGTTATTTCGCTACTGCGCAGCATATAACATTTGCAAAAAAAAACGTAAAAACATTTTTTTGGCAACTTGATTTTTTTATCCTTAAATTATTATACTATATATAGCTCGATTACCACTCACTGACTCACTCATTGACATAATTGTTCTCCTAGAAAGAGACAGAAAACGATATAATGATGTACGAGAGATGTGTTCGGGTGCGGGATTCGAGTGGGGAAAAATTATGACATTTCGGAAAAACAAGATGGCGGCCGACGTGATTCTTGTAACTCTTTTGTTTTTCAACCGATTTCGTTGCTACTCGCAATTATTGAAGAAATTAGGAAACGATCAATAGAAAAAGTGGAAAAAATTGGAAAAACAAGATGGCGGCCGAGCTGTAGTGCTTTAAAATTTTTGATTTTTCGACCCCGAACCGCGGCGCCACAGATCCGAAACGGCGTGGTCGAGCATGATAATTTTTTCTTTTTTCGACTACAATTATCCTGTATTTTGACAGAATGGGAGTGGTTTTTAAAAATTTAAGATGGCGGCTGTCGCGGCGGCCTTTTTGTTTGAGGTACGAAAAAACGCAATTTTAAAATTCAAATTTCTCACAGTTGGCAACGTCGGAGCGTTTCGACTTCTACGGGGCGATTGTGTGTACAGACTTGAGGTATAGATTGGGGAAAAAAAATTACCCCATTTCTCGGGAAATTTTCAAGATTTACCCCAAAAATAAAAAAATCGAAATACGGACTTTTTGCAAAATTCGAGTACGAGCAACCACGTGTCCCACTCGTACGAATGACATTTGGGTATTTTTGTCGCCGAGGTCTGGCAACACTGGAATTTATCAAAGTAAAAGTGATTTTCGACATGGTCTTTTTTCAGGGGCGATCATTTCGGCTGGGTGCGAGCGAGATAAAAAATTTAAACGTCATCAGGAGCGGTATATCCTGCAGTTTACGGGAAAATTATGAAACTATGTAAAATGTTTCTGTGGAACGAGGTGGCGGCCATTTTGTATTCTTTTTGTGTTTTTCAAAATTTCGATCACGTTCTTGAGGCAGTTGGCAACATTTGGGAAAGTTGACATGTATGGATCGATTGTGTAACTCGACCGGCAGTAACGAGATATCTAAACAGTGTTGCCACATTTGGGGTAGTTTCCGAGATTTTCCCAAAAATGTCCTCCTGTGAAATTTTGTATGAAATTTTTTTTTTCATTAATGGTTTCGTATACACGTCAGAAAATTAAACTTGAACAAAAATATGGAGACAGCTGATGATTGAGGATTTCGGAGACGGGTAAAGAGCACGGCCGAGGTATTGAAGATAGGTGGGGGGTGCTCGACCAAATGTCATTCGAAACTTCATCCAAAAGACAATGAGCTGAAAAAAAATTCAAAATGGCGGATTTAAGATGGCCGCCATACAAATTTATTTGGTGTCCATCTCAGAAAGTATAAAAGATGAAAGAGTGGTTTCTCGGCCAAAGATGATCAGGACGAGAAGATCTATTAAGCGAAAAGAAAAAAAATTCAAGATGGCGGAATATTTTTTTTCATACCAAATTATATGGCGATTAGGACTCATTAGCATAATTTATTGTTCTCCAAGAAAGAGACAGAAAACGATACAATGATGTAAAGGAGATGTGTTCGGGTGTGGGATTCGAGTAGGGAAAAATTATGACATTTCGGAAAAACAAGATGGCGGCCGTAGTGCTTTTTGTAACTTTTTTGTTTTCCAACCGATTTTGTTACAACTCACAATTATTGAAGAAATTAGGAAACGATCAATAGAAAAAGTGGAAAAAATTGGAAAACCAAGATGGCGGCCGAGCTGTAGTATTTTCAAATTTTTGATTTTTCGACCCCGAACCGCGGCGCTGCAGATCCGAAACGGCGTGGTTGAGCATGACAATTTTTTCTTTCTTCGACTACAATTATCCTGTATTTTGACAGAATGGGAGTGGTTTTTAAAAATTCAAGATGGCGGCTATCGCGGCGGCCTTTTTGTTTGAGGTACGAAAAAACGCAATTTTAAAATTCAATTTTCTCACAGTTGGCAACGTCGGAGCGTTTCGACTTGTACGGTGCGATTGTGTGGACAGACTTGAGGTATGGATTGGGGAAAAAATTACCCCATTTTTCGGGAAATTTTCAAGATTTACCCCAAAAATAAAAAAATCGAAATACGGACTTTTTGCAAAATTCGAGTACGAGCAACCACGTGTCCCACTCGTACGAATGACATTTGGGTATTTTCGTCGCCGAGGTCTGGCAACACTGGAATTTATCAAAGTAAAAGTGATTTTCGACATGGTCTTTTTTCAGGGGCGATCATTTCGGCTGGGTGCGAGCGAGATGAAAAATTTAAACGTCATCAGGAGCGGTATATCCTGTAGTTTACGGGAAAATTATGAAACTATCTTAAATGTTTTTATGGAACGAGGTGGCGGCCATTTTGTATTCTTTTTGTGTTTTTCAAAATTTCGATCACGTTTTTGAGGCAGTTGGCAACATTTGGGAAAGTTGACATGTATGGATCGATTGTCTAACTGGACCGGCAGTATCGAGATATCTAAACAGTGTTGCCACATTTGGGGTAGTTTTCGAGATTTACCACAAAAATTTCCTCCTGTAGAATTTTGTATGAAATTTTTTTTTTCCACTGATGGCTTCGTGTGCAAGTCAGAAAATTAAACTTGAAGAAAATATGGAGACAGCTGATGATTGAGGATTTCGGAGACGGGTAAAGAGCATGGTCCAGGTATTGAAGATAGGTGGGGGGTGCTCGACCAAATGTCATTCGAAACTTCATCCAATTGACAATGAAATGAAAAAAAATTCAAAATGGCGGATTTAAGATGGCCGCCATACAAATTTATTTGGTGTCTATCTCAGAAAGTATAAAAGATGGAAGAGTGGTTTCTTGGCAAAAGATAATCAGGACGAGAAGGTATATGTAGCGAAATGAAAAAAATTTCAAGATGGCGGAATATTTTTTTTCATACCAAATTATACAAGCTGCTAGTTAATTGGTATAACATACGGCCGGCTACCTATGCAATTTTGACCATATAAACACTATGGCGGAGTTAAAAAGTCAAAATTAATTATAAAAAATTTCCATACAAAATTAATTAGTTAATTAAGGAAAATAAATTTTGGCAACCCTTACTGCCTTTTATTACCTACCTATGTAATTGATACTAAACATCGCGCAACATTTACCTATTCCCTTTTAATTCCTGCCAGCCTAGTACAAACTACCTAGGTACAAAGTCGATGAACTCTTGCCAGTCCTTTGACCGAATGCCGACGCGCCATCTTTGACGTCACTGACGACCTGACCTGACGAAGACGGTATCTACTGTCTAGTAGTGTTGTCATTGATGATAATGAGGTCTTGGGTTCGATTCCCGGGTCGGTTCAAATCTTGACAATTGACTAGGGATTCTCAGTAGGAGTTAGTAACGAAATTGGCGTTGATTACTCCCGTTCCTCGGAGAACATGTTAAGCCGTCTATCACTAGTAACGAGATCCTATCCTACCTAGGTATTAGTCGCTAAAACCCACCAAACGCGGGTTAAAGTGGAGCAGCTTGGAAGCATGGATGTACCTAGTACCTACTTCTGTTCTTGGAGGGTCTCATTTTAGCTCTTAATCACTCTCGTCTGTGAGAGGCATCGAACAGTGGACGGGAGAGATTTTGAACCTAACCCTCCACACGTTTTTTACCAATGCGGGTTGTAGTGGGTTATAACTTATAACGATTATTAATTTTATTAGGTACCTATCATTTCATGAATAAGTAATAACAAGGATCGACGACTTAACGTAAATTAGCTACCTACTTGCCGAAAACCCAAGGTGAAACGAGATCGACCCTATTTCCCAGCAGTGGGCTGGTGCCGGTTACTTACTGAGAAATTCTTTACCTAAAACTCAAACCTAAAAATGTTATGACCGAAACAGGACTCTAACCCAGACCAAAAGATTCGCAACCGAACCTGTAAACCACTAACTAGTCTGTAGTCACTCAGACGCATTACATGTAGGTATCTACGCTAATAATTCATCATACAATTTAATAATAATACAAAATGAACTCCAAATCAACTTACTACAGGCAATCTTTTTAATTTTTATGTTAGCCTAGTACAATGCTAGTACTCATATGCGGCATCCTCTTTGCAAAACACCGCGCCTTTGAAAATGCCGCCGCTCGCGCCGGCAACATTTTATGGAAAGTTTTACTTACACCTAATTACGAATACCTCTACCAATACCTCTACCTAGGTATTAGGTACTGATTAATAAATTAATAACTACTTAATACCTAAACAGTTACTAGTATCTACTACTACCTATCTACTTACTCGTAAAAGGGATCCAGTCTCCAGTGTCCTGATCATAGTTACCTACTAGTACCTAATCCGTGGTCCTGATGAAAAGACGACAGACCAAAGCACGCGCCTCGTAGAGCATACACACACACACACACACACACAAAAATGTAAGCTTGCTCACAGAAAGCGTTCAATGTGTAAACCTTTGAGTAATTAATGGTGTAAACCCGCTTTTTCTGTGCACAAATTATTCCATCCTGCGCAGCACTGAGCCCATCACACGAATAAGCATTTGGGGTTACTACTTACTACTTCTCGTAAAAGGAGTCCAGATTCCACTATCCTGGAGATAGGATGACAACAGTATCACAGCACTCAACAGTTAGTTACGCATATGAAGTTATGAACCTATGCCTTTCAGAACTAGGTACCTTACTAGGTACCGCTGAAAGACAATTCACATTGGATGACGTGAAAGCAGGATACCTAGTTAGTTAGCCAAAAAACAACTCAGCTAGATGACATAAAAGCAGATAGGTACCTATCATAATACCTATTCTGAATTTAAATAACTCATTTTCCCGATTTCACACACTAGCTGCACGTACTCACCGTGTTCCTGTTTACGGGCAACTGTCGAAACCTCGAAAAACTAGTACCTACTTAAATTGTTTCAAAAACAGGGTTTCCAGTCACGATTTTGATTTTACCCTAATTTAAAAATATTCTTATGAAACCCTAAAATCTTCTGAATTTAAATTTGGCAAATAACTTTTTAATAATCAAAAAACATATTATTTTAGGTACCTACCTACCTAATAATTTAAAAAATACTGCTAAAACAACATTCAAGATTTAAGATTTCGAAAGCCAAATTACACATTTTCCGATCAGGAACGTAACATTAGGTACCTAGTACCTACCTACTACTTAATTCCAAAATCAACTTTTTTTAAACAATGCACTCCCAAATTACCCTCAATTCTAAAATAAAAGTCTTACATTTTGTTATGTTTTTCCTCAAGAAAGGACAAAATTTCGAAAAGTGGAAACACTATCAAAAATTTATTTTCTAAAATCTACTTAATTCCCATGCGTTCCTAGTACTCTGTCGTCCGTCAGCTCGGTTTATTATTAACCAAAAATCCCTATGTAGGTAGTAGGTACACTAGACACGTCTGACTCCGCCCTACGACAATATGGCCGAATTATTAGGGTTCCGTTGCAAGATATTTGCAATTATGGCATTATCTTGAGTCACGAAGAAACTAAGTTCGGCGCTACAACCCTTAGTGGGTCTTGGCGTCCTCCACAGTCTACATGTCCTACTAAGTACCTACTAGCTATCAAAAAATTATTGTAATTTGTGTATGAGTTGAAGGGAGTTTTGTTCACCAATTATTCCACTGTTGGGCACTGCAGGCCTACTCTCTCATAGAGAGAGAGAGAGAGAGAGAGAGATGTAGAAACTAACCTTTCACGCTGCTCCAGTGCGGGTTGGTGGGTTCAAACGATTATTATGACCCAGTTCAGGGTAAGTACTGATAAGTGATAATAACTGGGAAATGCTACGGTGTATCGTGGAGAAAAATTCATCGACCGACCGAAGAACACCCTTCGTTTCTCGTTAGTACTAAAAATTTCTTGGCTGAAAAACTCAAATTCTAAAGATGGCTGACGATCGAATCTGGAACCCCAAGATCCGCAGTCGATCAAAGTACTACCAAAGACCATTAGAGACATTAACAACTAGTTAAAATTTAAACATACAGGACCCACCTCGTGAATTAAAACGATTTAATAGGTTATTTGATTCTCTTTAATTTTCATGCTAGCCTGGTATCCCGATTGTTTACTTACGTAAAATACACCAGTGGCGGTGTCCTTTGTGCCTTCTACACCTAAAGACAGAACTGTACTACAAGCGATAATAATAATTATTGTATCGTTATGCAATTTGACAAGAATATTTCAATTTACAAATCATTGAAAAAGCAAACTACACAAAATAATTAATGATCAAAACGTCAACGAAGTAAGTTGAGAAATTAATCACAGAAAGAGGCGGCTCATAAATTAAGGATAAGGGGCTGACTTCGACTTACGAAGGCTGTCCCTTGTCCGAAACTAGTCGGGCATTTTCTTACAAAAATACGCGAGTTCTAGCCGGACTTTTACTTTGAGAATTTCATTTCAAGCCGAATAGTTAATGATTACTTTAGTATCGCTACTGGATTTTATCGCAACGCTCGCGCTGGGACAGTAGCATTTAGTAAAGACATTTCATTCGTATTGTTCGCAGTTCATTGATATTGAATCAGCTGTTTTTAGGGATGGCACCTAACCATTTATGGTAAAATTTTGAAGTCCTCATAACTCCCCCAGGATATGAGCTACACGTCTCATGCCATTTTTCCAATATATCTATACACCATCTAACATGGATAGCCGAAGGCATGTTATGGTTTTTCACTTGCACGTTGTATAGCGATTAGGACATACATAATTGTTCTCCAAGAAAGAGACAGAAAACGATACAATGATGTAAAGGAGATGTGTTCGGGTGTGGGATTCGAGTAGGGAAAAATTATGACATTTCGGAAAAACAAGATGGCGGTCGACGTGATTCTTGTAACTCTTTTGTTTTCCAACCGATTTCGTTACAACTCGCTACGATTGAAGAAATTTGTAAACGATCAATAAAAAGAGTGGAAAAAATTAGAAAAACAAGATGGCGGCCGAGCTGTAGTGTTTTCAAATTTTTAATTTTTCGACCCCGAACCGCGGCGCCACAGATCCGAAACGGGGTGGTCGAGCATGATAATTTTTTGCTTTTTTCGCCTACAATTATCCTGTATTTTGACAGAAAGAGATTGGTTTTTAAAAATTCAAGATGGCGGCTGTCGCGGCGGCCGTTCGGTTTGAAGTACGAAAAAACGCAATTTTAAAATTCAAATTTCTCACAGTTGGCAACGTCGGAGCGTTTTGACTTCTACGGGGCGATTGTGTGTACAGACTCGAGGTATGAATTGGGAAAAAAAAAATACCCTATTTCTCGGGAAATTATTGAAGATTTACTTCAAAAATGAAAAAATCGAAATACGGACTTTTTGCAAAATTTGAGTACGAGCAACCACGTGTCTCACTTGTATGAATGACATTTGAGTATTTTCGTCGCCGAGGTCTAGCAACACTGGAATATATCAAAGTAAAAGTGATTTTCGACATGGTCTTTTTTCAGGGGCGATCATTTCGGCTGGGTGCGAGCAAGATGAAAAATTGAAACGTCAACAGGAGCGGTATATCCTGTAGTTTACGGGAAAATTATAAAACTATGTAAAATGTTTCTGTGAAAAGAGGTGGCGGCCAGCGTTTTTGAGGCAGTTGGCAACACTTGGAAAAGTTGACATGTATGGATCGATTGTGTAACTCGACCGGCAGTATCGAGATATCTAAACAGTGTTGCCACATTTGGGGTAGTTTTCGAGATTTTCCCAAAAATGTCTGACTGTAAAATTTTATATGAAAATTTTTTTTTTCACTGATGGCTTTGTATACACGTCAGAAAATTAAACTTGAACAAATATATTAAGACAGCTGATGATTGAGGATTTCGGAGACGGGTAAAGAGCACGGCCAAGGTATTCAAGATAGGGGGGGTGCTCGACCAAATGTCATTCGAAACTTCATCCAAAAGATAATGAGCTGAAAAAAAAATTAAAATGGCGGATTTAAGATGGCTGCCATACAAATTTATTTGGTGTCTATCTCAGAAAGTATAAAAGATGGAAAAGTGGTTTCTTGGCAAAAGATGATCAAGACCAAATGATCAAGAGGTCTACTTGATGAACAGGAAAAAATTTCAAGATGGCGGAATTTATTTTTTCATAGAAAATCTATTACGGCGAATATTGAAGAGACAACAAGACGTGTAAAACAGCTATGCAAGATTTTGATAAGGTTCCGTTTTACCCATGCCCAGGGATCCCTGGGATTACAAAACAGGAAACTTACCGAAATTTAAAAAAATCAGCGCCATTTTGAAATTCTTTGTTAATTGACCGATTTCGTTCAAAATCGATATTTAGGGGGATCACCCTGGGATCACAAAACAGGAAACTGATACCAAAGTTTTAAAAAATCAGCGCTATTTTGAAATTCTTTGTTAATTGACCGATTTCGTTCAAAATCGATATTTAGGGCTCCCTGGGATCACAAAACAGGAAACTGATACCAAAGTTTTAAAAAATCAGCGCCATTTGGAAATCCTTTGTTTATTGACCGATTTCATTCAAAATCTATATTTAGGGCTCCCTGGGATTACAAAACAGGAAACTGGTACCAAAGTTGTAAAAAATCAGCGCCATTTTGAAATTCTTTGTTAATTTACCGATTTCGTTCAAAATCGATATTTAGGTCTCCCTGGGATCACAAAACAGGAAACTGATACCATAGTTTTAAAAAATCGGCGCCATTTTGAAATTCTTTGTTAATTGACAGATTTCGTTCAAAATCGATATTTAGGTCTCCCTGGGATCACAAAACAGGAAAATGATACCAAAGTTTTAAAAAATCAGCGCCATTCTGAAACTCTTTGTTAATTGACAGATTTCGTTCAAAATCGATATTTAGGGCTCCCTGGGATTACAAAACAGGAAACTGATACCAAAGTTTTTAAAAAATCAGAGCCATTTTGAAATTCTTTGTTAATTGACCGATTTCGTTCAAAATCGATATTTAGGGCACGCTGGGATCACAAAACAGGAAACTGATATCAAAATATAAAAAATCAGTGCCATTTTGAAATTCTTTGTTAATTGACCGATTTCGTTCAAAATTGATATTTAGGGCACGCTGGGATCACAAAACAGGAAACTGATACCAAAGTTTTAAAAGATTAGCGCCATTTTGAAATTCTTTGTTAATTGACAGATTTCGTTCAAAATCGATATTAGGGCTCCCTGGGATTACAAAACAGGAAACTGTTACCAAAAATTTAAAAAAATCAGCGCCATTTTGAAATTCTTTGTTATTGACCGATTTCGTTCAAAATCGATATTTAGGGCTCCCTGGGATCACAAAACAGGAAACTGTTACCAAAATTAAAAAAAATCCGCGCCATTTTGAACTTATTTGTTTATTGACCGATTTCGTTCATAATCGATATTTAGTACTTCCTGGGATCACAAAACAGGAAACTGATACCAAAGTTTTAAAAAATCAGCGCCATTTTGAAATTCTTTGTTATTGACCGATTTCGTTCAAAATCGATATTAGGGCTCCCTGGGATTACAAAACAGGAAAGTGATACTAAAGTTTTAAAGAATCAGCTTCATTTTGAAATTCTTTGTTAATTGACAGATTTCGTTCAAAATCGATATTTAGGTCTCCCTGGGATCACAAAACAGGAAACTGATACCATAGTTTTAAAAAATCGGCGCCATTTTGAAATTCTTTGTTAATTGACAGATTTCGTTCAAAATCGATATTTAGGGTTGGCTCCCTGGGTTTACAAAACAGGAAACTGATACCAAAGTTTTAAAAAATCGGCGCCATTTTGAAATTCTTTGTTAATTGACAGATTTCGTTCAAAATCGATATTTAGGTCTCCCTGGGATCACAAAACAGGAAACTGATACCATAGTTTTAAAAAATCGGCGCCATTTTGAAATTCTTTGTTAATTGACAGATTTCGTTCAAAATCGATATTTAGGTCTCCCTGGGATCACAAAACAGGAAAATGATACCAAAGTTTTAAAAAATCAGCGCCATTCTGAAACTCTTTGTTAATTGACAGATTTCGTTCAAAATCGATATTTAGGGCTCCCTGGGATTACAAAACAGGAAACTGATACCAAAGTTTTTAAAAAATCAGAGCCATTTTGAAATTCTTTGTTAATTGACCGATTTCGTTCAAAATCGATATTTAGGGCACGCTGGGATCACAAAACAGGAAACTGATATCAAAATATAAAAAATCAGTGCCATTTTGAAATTCTTTGTTAATTGACCGATTTCGTTCAAAATTGATATTTAGGGCACGCTGGGATCACAAAACAGGAAACTGATACCAAAGGTTTAAAAGATTAGCGCCATTTTGAAATTCTTTGTTAATTGACAGATTTCGTTCAAAATCGATATTAGGGCTCCCTGGGATTACAAAACAGGAAACTGTTACCAAAAATTTAAAAAAATCAGCGCCATTTTGAAATTCTTTGTTATTGACCGATTTCGTTCAAAATCGATATTTAGGGCTCCCTGGGATCACAAAACAGGAAACTGTTACCAAAATTAAAAAAAATCCGCGCCATTTTGAACTTATTTGTTTATTGACCGATTTCGTTCATAATCGATATTTAGTACTTCCTGGGATCACAAAACAGGAAACTGATACCAAAGTTTTAAAAAATCAGCGCCATTTTGAAATTCTTTGTTATTGACCGATTTCGTTCAAAATCGATATTAGGGCTCCCTGGGATTACAAAACAGGAAAGTGATACTAAAGTTTTAAAGAATCAGCTTCATTTTGAAATTCTTTGTTAATTGACCGATTTCGTTCAAAATCGATATTTAGGACTCAATGGGATCACAAAACAGGAAACTGATAACAAAGTTTTAAAAAATCAGCGCTATTTTTAAATTCTTTGTTAATTGACCGATTTCGTTCAAAATCGATATTTAGGGCAAACCACATCCCGTGAGCTGCTTTAGCAGCTCGCGCACAGGGCGAAACACTAGTTATACTATATATAGCTCGATTACCACTGACTGACTGACTGACTGACTCATTGACATAATTGTTCTCCTAGAAAGAGACAGAAAACGATACAATGATGTACGGGAGATGTGTTCGGGTGCGGGATTCGAGTAGGGAAAAATTATGACATTTCGGAAAAACAAGATGGCGGCCGACTTGATTCTTGCAACTCTTTTGTTTTCCAACCGATTTCGTTACAACTCGCAATTATTGAAGAAATTAGGAAACGATTAACAGAAAAAGTGGAAAAAATTGGAAAAACAAGATGGCGGCCGAGCCGTAGTGTTTTCAAATTTTTGATTTTTCGACCCCAAACCGCGGCGCCACAGATCCGAAACGGCGTGGTCGAGCATGATATTTTTTTCTTTTTTCGACTACAATTATCCTGTATTTTGACAGAATGGGAGTGGTTTTTAAAAATTCAAGATGGCGGCTGTCGCGGCGGCCTTTTTGTTTGAGGTACGAAAACACGCAATTTTAAAATTCAAATTTCTCACAGTTGGCAACGTCGGAGCGTTTCGACTTCTATGGGGCGATTGTGTGTACAGACTCGAGGTATGGATTGGGGAAAAAAAATTACCCCATTTCTCGGGAAATTTTCAAGATTTACCCCAAAAATAAAAAAATCGAAATACGGACTTTTTGCAAAATTCGAGTACGAGCAACCACGTGTCCCACTTGTACAAATGACATTTGGGTATTTTCGTCGCCGAGGTCTGGCAACACTGGAATTTATCAAAGTAAAAGTGATTTTCGACATGGTCTTTTTCAGGGGCGATCATTTCGGCTGGGTGCGAGCGAGATGAAAAATTTAAACGTCATCAGGAGCGGTATATCCTGTAGTTTACGGGAAAATTATGAAACTATGTAAAATGTTTCTGGGCAACGAGGTGGCGGCCATTTTGTATTCTTTTTGTGTTTTTGAAAATTTCGAACACGTTTTTGAGGCAGTTGGCAACATTTGGGAAAGTTGACATGTATAAATCGATTGTGTAACTCAACCAGCGGTATCGAGATATCTAAACAGTGTTGCCACATTTGGGGTAGTTTTCGAGATTTTCCCAAAAATGTCCTCCTGTAAAATTTTGTATGAAAAATTTTTTTTTCACTGATGGCTTCGTATACACGTCAGAAAATTAAACTTGAAGAAAAATATGGAGACAGCTGATGATTAAGGATTTTGGAGACGGGCAAAGAGCACGGCCAGGGTATTGAAGATAGGTGGGGGGTGCTCGACCAAATGTCATTTGAAACTTCATCCAATTGACAGTGAGCTGAAAAAAATTTCAAAATGGCGGATTTAAGATGGCCGCCATACAAATTTATTTGGTCTCTATCTCGGAGAGTATAAGAGATGGAAGCGTGGTTTCTTGGCAAGAGATAATCAGGACGAGGAGGTATATTCAGCGAAACGAAAAAAATTTCAAGATGGCGGAATTTTATTTTTCATACCAAATTATATGGCGATTAGGGCTCATTGACATAATTTATTGTTCTCCAAGAAAGAGACAGAAAACGCTACAATGATGAATGGGAGATGTGTTCGGGTGCAGGATGGAAGTAGGGAAAAAATATGATATTTCGGAAAAACAAGATGGCGGCCGACGTGATTCTTGCAACTCTTTTGTTTTCGAACCGATTTCGTTACAACTCACAATTATTGAAGAAATTAGGAAACGATCAATAGAAAAAGTGGAAAAAATTGGAAAACCAAGATGGCGGCCGAGCTGTAGTGTTTTCAAATTTTTGATTTTTCGACCCCGAACCGCGGCGCCACAGATCCGAAACGGAGTAGTTCATGTATTGAATATATGTTCGGGTGCGGGATAGGAGTAGGGAAAAATTATGACATTTCGGAAAATCAATATGGCGGCCGAATTGCCGAAATAGACCGGTCGAAGCATTGAAGATAAGCGGGGGGTGCTAGACCAAATGTCATTCGAAACTTCATCCAATAGACAAAGAGCTGGAAAAAAATTCAAAATGGCGGATTTAAGATGGCTGCCATACAAATTTATTTGGTGTACTTACCTATCTCCGAAAGTATAAAAGATGGAAGAGTGGTTTCTTGGCAAAAGATGATCAGGACGAGGAGGTCTATTTAGCGGAATAAAAAAAAATCCAAGATGGCGGAATATTTTTTTTCATACCAAATTATATGGCGATTAGGAACTATAAAAGACGTCATTGTTCTCCTAGAAAGAGACAGAAAACGATACAATGATGTACGAGAGATGTATTCGGGTGCGGGATCCAAGTAGGGAAAAATTATGACATTTCGGAAAAACAATCTGGCGGCCAACGTGATTCTTGCAACTCTTTTGTTTTCTAACCGATTTCGTTACAACTCGCAATTATTGAAGAAATTTGTAAACGATAAATAGAAAAAGTGGAAAAAATTGGAAAAACAAGATGGCGGCCGAGCTGTAGTGGTTTTAAATTTTTGATTTTTCGACCCCGAACCGCGGCGCCACAGATCCGAAACGGCGTGGTCGAGCATAGGGGTTTTTTTTTTCGCCCACAATTATCCTGTTTTTTGACAAAACGGGAGTGGTTTTTAAAAATTCAACATGGTGGCTGTAGCGGAGGCCGTTCGGTTTGAGGTACGAAAAACCGCAATTTTAAAATTCAAATTTCCCATAGTTGGCAACGTCGGATCGTTTCGACTTCTACGGGGCGATTGTGTGTACAAACTCGAGGTATGGATTGGGGAAAATAATTACCCCATTTCTCGAGAAATTTTCAAGATTTACCCCAAAAATAAAAAAATAGTAATACGAATTTTTTGCAAAATTCGAGTACGAGCACAACCACGCGTCTCACTTATACGAATGACATTTGGGTATTTTCGCCGCCGAGGTCTGGCAGCACTGGAATTTATTAAGGTAAAAGTAATTTTCGACATGGTCTATTTTCAGAGGCGATCGTTGCGGCTGGGTGCGAGCGAGATGAAAAATTAAAATGTCATCAGGAGTGGCATATCCTGTAGTTCACGGGAAAATTATAAAACTATGTAAAATGTTTCTGTGAAACGATGTGGCGGCCATTTTGTATTCTTTTTGTGTTTTTGAAAATTTCGATCACGTTTTTGAGGCAGTTGGCAACATTTGGGAAAGTTGACATGTATGGATCGATTGTGTGATGCGACTGGCAGTATCGAGCTATCTAAACAGTGTTGCCACATTTGGGGTAGTTTTCGAGATTTTCCCCAAAAATTTCCTGTTGTAAAATTTTGTATGAATATTTTTTTTTCACTGATGGCTTCGTATACAAGTCAAAAAATTAAACTTGTAGAAAAATATAGAGACAGCTGATGATTGAGGATTTTGGAGACCGGTAAAGAGCACGGCCAAGGTATTAAAGATAGGTGGGGGTGCTCGAACAAATGTCACTCGAAATCTCATCCAATTGGCGATGAGTTTAAGAAAACTCCAAAATGGTGGATTCAAGATGGCCGCTATACAAATTTCGTCAGTGTCTATCTCGGAGAGTATAAGAGATGGAAGTGTGGTTTTTTGGCACGAGATGTTCAGAGCAAGGAGGTCTATTTAGCGAAATGAAAACAATTTCAAGATGGCGGAATATTTTTTTTCATACCAAATTATATTATTATTATGGCGATTAGGACTCAATGACATAATTTATTGTTCTCCTAGAAAGAGCCAGAAAACGATACACTGATGTTCAGAGGCAGATGTGTTCGGCGGCTGAGCTGTAGTGTTTTCAATTTTTTGATTTTTCGACCCTGAATCGCGGCGCCACAGATCCGAAATGGTGTAGTTCATGTTCAGGCTGCCATACAAATTTATATTTTGGTGTCTGTCTATCTCAGAAAGTAAGTTGGATGAGTGGTTTCTTGGCAAAAGATGATCAGCCCCCCGATTATATAAGAATGTTCGATCAAACGGTAAAGGTTCAGCGTCAAAGTAATATAAACCATAAATGCATTGAATTAGAGCTCAATTTCGTCTATCCATTCTTATTCCATTCTTCGTTTGAGTATCGTACATACCTAAACGTATAAGAATGGGTACACGAAATTGAGCTCTAATTTAATGCGGTTATGGTTTATTTACTTTGTCGCAGAACTTTAACGATTTCATCGGCCATTCTTACATGATTGGGGGGCTGGACCTGAAGGTCTAATTGATGAACAGGAAAAAAATTCAAGATGGCGGAATTTATTTTTCCAAGATTTTTCAAGATTTTGATACGGTTCCGTTTTACTCACGACGGGGCTCCTTGAGATTACAAAACAGGAAACTGATACCAAAGTTTTAACAAATCAACGCCATTTTGAGATTATTTGTCAATTTACCGATGTCGTTCAAACCCGATATCTGAGGATCCCTGGGATTACAAAACAGGAAACTGATACCAAAGCTTAAAAAAATCTGCGCCATTTTGAAATCCTTTGTTTATTGACCGATTTCGTTCAAAATCGATATTTAAGGCTCCCTGGGATTACAAAACAGGAAACTGGTACCAAAATTTTAAAAAATCAGCGCCATTTTGAAATTTTTTGTTAATTTACCGATTTCGTTCAAAACCGATATCTGAGGATCCCTGGGATTACAAAACAGGAAACTGGTAACAAAATTTTAAAAAATCAGCGCCATTTTGAAATTCTTTGTTATTTGTCCGATTTCGTTCAAAATCGATATTATAAGGGCTTTCTTGGATCACGATACAGGAAACTGATACCAAAGTTTTAAAAAATCAGCGCCATTTTGAAATTATTTATCAATTGACCGATTTCGTTCAAAGTCGATATTTAGGGCTCCCTGGAATTACAAAACAGGAAAATGGCACCAGAATTATAAAAAATCAGCGCCATTTTGAAATTATTTGTTAATTGACCGATTTCGTTCAAAATCGATATTTAGGACTCCCTGGGATCACAAAACAGGAACCTGATACCAAAGTTTTAAAAAATCAGCGCCATTTTGAAATTCTTGGTTAATTTACCGATTTCGTTCAAAAGCGATATTGAGGACTCCCTGGGATCACAAAACAGGAAACTGATACCAAAGTTTTAAAAAATCAGCGCCATTTTGAAATTCTTGGTTAATTTACCGATTTCGTTCAAAATCGATATTTAGGGCTACCTGGGATTACAAAACGAAACTGATACCAAAGTTTTAAAAAATCATCGCCATTCTGAAATTCTTTGTTAATTGACCGATTTCGTTCAAAATCGATATTTAGGGCTAACCACATCTCGTGAGCTGCTTTAGCAGCTCGCGCACAGAGCGAAACACTAGTTAATATATATATAGCTGCTCGTGCTGACTGACTCATTGATCACCTCTCCTGTAAAATTTTGTATGAACATTTTTTTTTTCACTCATCGTTTTGTATAGAAGACAAAAATTCATTAAGAGGAAAAATACAGAGAGAGCTGATGATTGAGGATTTCGAAGACGGATGAAGAGCACCAGCCAGGGTATCGAACATAGGTGGGGGGTGCTCGACCAAATGTCACTCGAAACTTCATCCAATTGACAGTGAGCTGAAAAAAAATTCAAAATGGCGGATTTAAGATGGCCGCCATACAAATTTCGACGGTGTCTATCTCGGAGAGTATAAAAGATGGAAGAGTGGTTTCTTGGCAAAAGATGATCAGGACCTGAGGGTCTACTTGATGAACAGGAAAAAAATTCAAGATGGCGGAATTTATTTTTCCATAGAAAAGGGTATTGAAGATAGGTGGGGGGTGCTCGACCAAATGTCACTCGAAACTTCATCCAATTGACAGTGAGCTGAAAAAAAATTCAAAATCGCGGATTTAAAGATGGCCGCCATACAAATTTCGTCGATGTCTATCACGGAGAGTTTAAAAGATGGAAGAGTGGTTTCTTGGCAAAAGATGATCAGAACATGAAGGTCTACTTGATGAACAGGAAAAAAATTCAAGATGGCGGAATTTATTTTCCATAGAAAATGTATGGCGAATATTGAAGAGGCTACAAGTGTAGAACTATGCAAGACTACGGTTCCTTTTCAAGATTTGTTTTTATGGAAGAAATCTCATTTTGACGAATGGTTCGGAGAAAAAAATATGGAGAGAGATAATGATCGAAGGTTCGGATGATGGGTGAGGAGCACGGTCAGGGTATTAAAGATAGGTACCTACTTAGGGGCTGCTCAATCAAAAAGGGAGGGGCGGGGGGTTGGTGGTCTTTGTTTTATGTTTTTCCTTTATGATAATTTTCTTTTACGTCGGACGCTTTTCGTGCTGGCGCTTCCACTGTGCTCACTAGCATAGCAGTGTGTTGTTCAGATCAGAACACGTAGAAGTAAACTAGCTGCCCGATTATGTAAGAATTGTCGATCAAATCGTAAAAGTTCGGCGTCAAAGATAAATAAACCATAACTGCATTGAATTAGAGCTCAATTTAGTGTTTCGAAATTGAGCTCTAATTTAATGCTGTTATGGTTTATTTTACTTTGACGCCGAACTTTGACGATTTGATCGGCCATTCTTACATAATCGGGGGCCAGGATAGTAGGACAGCGAGTAAGTAGACAGTGGACCACGCGGTCCACTACGCGGTCCGCTGTAGCGGGCCGCGCAACCACGCGCCATACTAGTTAATATATATATAGCTGCTCGTGCTGACTGACATATTGATCACCTCTCCTGTAAAATTTTGTATGAAAACTTTTTTTTTCACTCATCGTTTCGTATAGAAGACAAAAATTCATTAAGAGGAAAAATACAGAGAGAGCTGATGATTGAGGATTTCGAAGACGGATGAAGAGCACCAGCCAGGGTATCGAAGATAGGCGGGGGGTGCTCGACCAAATGTCACTCGAAACTTCATCCAATTGACAGTGAGCTGAAAAAAATTTCAAAATGGCGGATTTAAGATGGCCGCCATACAAATTTCGACGGTGTCTATCTCGGAGAGTATAAAAGATGGAAGAGTGGTTTCTCGGCAAAAGATGATCAGGACATGAGGGTCTACTTGATGAACAGGAAACAAATTCAAGATGGCGGAATTTATTTTTCTATAGAAAAGGGTATTGAAGATAGGTGGGGGGTGCTCGACCAAATGTCACTCGAAACTTCATTTAATTGAAAGTGAGCTGAAAAAATTTTCAAAATGGCGGATTTAAGATGGCCGCCATACAAATTTCGTCGGTGTCTATCACGGAGAGTATAAAAGATGGAAGAGTGGTTTCTTGGCAAAAGATGATCGGGACATGAAGGTCTACTTGATGAACAGGAAAAAAATTCAAGATGGCGGAATTTATTTTCCATAGAAAATGTATGGCGAATATTGAAGAGGCTACAAGTGTAGAACTATGCAAGACTACGGTTCCTTTTCAAGATTTGTTTTTATGGAAGAAATCTCATTTTGACGAATGGTTCGGAGAAAATAATATGGAGAGAGATGATGATCGAAGGTTCGGATGATGGGTGAGGAGCACGGTCAGGGTATTAAAGATAGGTACCTACTTAGGGGTTGCTCAAACAAAAAGGGAGGGGCGGGGGGTTGGTGGTCTTTGTTTTATGTTTTTCCTTTATGAGAATTTTCTTTTACGTCGGACGCTTGGCGTGCTGGCGCTTCCACTGTGCTCACTAGCATAGCAGTGTGTTGTTCAGATCAGAACACGTAGACAAAAAACCAGCTGCCCGGTTATGAAAGAATTGTCGATCAAATCGTAAAAGTTCGGCGTCAAAGTAAAATAAACTATAACAGCATTGAATTAGAGCTCAATTTCGTGTTTCGAAATTGAGCTCCAATTTAATGCTGTTATGGTTTATTTTACTTTGACGCCGAACTTTGACGATTTGATCGGCCATTCTTACATAATCGGGGGGCAGGATAGTAGGACAGCGAGTAAGTAGACAGTGGACCACGCGGTCCACTACGCGGTCCGCTGTAGCGGGCCGCGCAACCACGCGCCATACTAGTTAATATATATATATAGCTGCTCGTGCTGACTCATTGATCACCTCTCCTGTAAAATTTTGTATGAACATTTTTTTTTTCACTCATCGTTTCGTATAGAAGACAAAAATTCATTAAGAGGAAAAATACAGAGAGATCTGATGATTGAGGATTTCGAAGACGGATGAAGAGCACCAGCCAGGGTATCGAAGATAGGTGGGGGGTGCTCGACCAAATGTCATTCGAAACCTCATCCAATTGGCGGTAGTGGAAAAAAAAATTCAAAATGGCGGATTTAAGATGGCCGCCATACAAATTTCGACGGTGTCTATCTCGGAGAGTATAAAAGATGTAAGAGTGGTTTCTCGGCAAAAGATGATCAGGACATGAGGGTTTACTTGATGAACAGGAAAAAATTCAAGATGGCGGAATTTATTTTTCCATAGAAAAGGGTATTCAAGATAGGTGGGGGGTGCTCGACCAAATGTCACTCGAAACTTCATCCAATTGACAGTGAGCTGAAAAAAAATTCAAAATGGCGGATTTAAGATGGCCGCCATACAAATTTCGTCGATGTCTATCACGGAGAGTATAAAAGATGGAAGAGTGGTTTCTTGGCAAAAGATGATCGGGACATGAAGGTCTACTTGATGAACAGGAAAACAATTCAAGATGGCGGAATTTATTTTTCCATAGTTAATGTATGGCGAATATTGAATTGGCTACAAGTGTAGAACTATGCAAGACTACGGTTTCTTTTCAAGATTTGTTTGGAAGAATTCTCATTTTGACAGAATTTTCTTTTACGTCGGACGCTTGGCGTGCTGGCGCTTCCACTGTGCTCACTAGCATAGCAGTGTGTTCAGATCAGAACACGTAGACAGTAAACCAGCTGCCCGATTATGTAAGAATTGTCGATCAAATCGTAAAAGTTCGGCGTCAAAGTAAAATAAACCATAACAGCATTGAATTAGAGCTCAATTTCGTGTTTCGAAATTGAGCTCTAATTTAATGCTGTTATGGTTTATTTTACTTTGACGCCGAACTTTGACGATTTGATCGGCCATTCTTACATAATCGGGGGGCAGGATAGTAGGACAGCGAGTAAGTAGACAGTGGTCCGCGCGGTCCAATACGCGGTCCGCTTTAGCGGGCCGCGCAGCCACGCGCCATACTAGTTTTATAAGTACTTACTTATAGAATTCGAAAAAATAAATCCCAGACGTTTTTGTGGGTTATAAAGTATTACCAGACCTCTTTCAAATTGTTCACGAAATTCGTCGCCAGCTCTCCGACTAATCGCATCGCCCCGCTACCGCCGTCGCCCCGCTACCGCTCATTTCGTGCCCGTACACTCAGGGAGTCACTTGATTCAAGCAGCGCACGACCAAGCTCAAACTCAAAGTATATGTTTATTGTTTATTCAAAATTGAAATGCAGCGGCCTGTACGGGAGCAGGTGATATGGCTCGACCGTAACAATAGGAAGATCATCTTCCGAGCGGGTGTTGTGCTCGGGGACCACTGGTCCAACCGTTCATCTTTGGAGGTCGTAGGGGTATACCTATAGCGTAATTCAGAGAAAACTTCGTAATCGCGATGCAGGTTCTTCGTGTTCTTCGCGCTCTACTACTAGTGCCATCTCTTGGATTATGTGCGGACTGAGAAGACCGCCATGCCGCCACGGACTAAAAACCTCCTCCCAACCTCAATCTTTCTGGTAAACGTAAGCAAATTACCCAGAACATTGGCGATGTTACGCGCATCTTCCTCAACGTAGATAGTGTCGGCAATATCCATGATGGTGTTTATATCAGACAATAAGTGGCTGCGTCGGTTCTCTACCAAATATACGCCATCTTTTGCCACCGCTGAAACATATAATTTTATGATAAGAATAATAGTAAATTACTGCCCCGGATAAAGCAAATTCAAATTCAAATATTTTTTATTCAAGTTGACTTTGACAAGTGCTTTTGAATAGTCCAGTGAATCTACCACTGGTTCGGAATGACATTCCTAATGAGAAGAACCAGAAAGAAATTAGGCGGTTAGTCTTTTGAAAAAAAATTACAATTTCAACCATGTGTAGATAGATACATACTCGTAAGTAACCGCTGTCCGCATTGCTGGAGCGAATAATCTTCAACAGTATAATAAGCTTTTTTCAAAAGAGCATATTTTTACTGATTAATATTGGAAGGATGAGACAAAAAAGTACGAGGCATTTTTTAAAACGACGTCGTGAATTGTTATTGTACAGATTTTTTTTAAGAAGGCTTTTCTACATTGCCGATAGATGGCGTTGACTCTCGTTAACTGACGCTGAAACCTTGTGCTGCGTGAAAATGATCTGATTTCCTATTTGTGAATTTCTAATAGAGAAAATATCTTGGATGAAATTAAACACGGGATAGGAAATGTAAGAAAACTGTATGAAATCACGTTCGACTAACTTTTGCGGGGCGAGGGGAGAGTGCCTTGTTATTTTTCTGCTCAATTATCTGTTGATACATTAGGCGTCAGACACGAAACTAGCGACGGCCGAGCGACGGCGACAGCGGGGCGATGGGGTTCGAGAGCTGGCAACGAATTTCGGGAAGGCAAGCTGAAATTGTGGAAAAAAAATCGGAAAAAACATTTTGTTGGCAACTTGA
This sequence comes from Erebia ligea, assembly GCA_917051295.2. Lineage (NCBI taxonomy): Eukaryota > Metazoa > Arthropoda > Insecta > Lepidoptera > Nymphalidae > Erebia > Erebia ligea. The sequence continues at coordinate 7,680,588 of OU785247.1, forward strand.
TTTTTTTATATTTAAATTTTATAGGTACCTACTTATAGAACTCGAAAAAATAAATCCCAGACGTTTTTGTCGGTTATAAAGTATTACCAGACCTCTTTCAAATGGTTTCCGAAATTCGTCGCCAGCCGCCGACTAATCGCATCGCCCCGCTACCGCCATCGCCCCGCTACCGCTAATTTTGTGCCCGTACACTTAGTACACATTGATGTAAAATTTTGGTAGGTACCTATGTAGTGCATGAAAAAGTCGATCACTATAACAACACGAGATCATTTAATAATTAATGGCGAAACTGGCACAGTTCGCGGCTAGAGGGGTAAGGCGAATATAGCCGATATCACGCGTCCAGTGGTTAAAAATGCGTCCAAGGAAAAAATGTACTAACTTACCTACTTATTTCAACAAATACATTGATTTTTAACCGACTTCCAAAAAAGGAGGAGGTTCTCAATTCGGCGCATATGTTTTTTTTTTTTTTTTTTAATTTAGATTAACTGACCTTGTACAGTCTCCGGGTATTGCCGGGACATGTAGTCGCTCATGGAAGCTATCATCGACACAGCCGGATATCCCAGAAACGCGAATTCGTTGTTGGTAATCATACTGCAAAAATACTCTTTACTAGACGATGCCCGCGACTTCGTCCGCGTCTCTCCTACATCGAGGTAAAGAACAGCAGGCTTAGAATGCGCACAACGAGATATCTCGCGACAAGAGAGAGATGGTGTCGATGTCGGCTAATTTCTCGTTTACCCTAACATGCACGAAATCCGGTATATTACAAGAAAAAAATAGTCGGCATGTAAAGTTCGTAGAGAAAAAAACCAAAGATAAGAAATATTACTTTTACCTTTACTTTTGACGTCATAATATGTGTAGGTTATGTATGTTGGCTTCGGTAGACAAATAGAGATAACGGGTAGATATAACTTTACTCATTGTGCGCATGCTAGCGCTACTGGTGACAGAAGGGCTGGCTCATTTTTTGCGCAAAGGATCAGCCTGGCTGTCCAACACAGGAATGCAGCCAGCTTTCTTGCCACCATTCCACGCGGGCATGATTAATATACTTAGTAGGTACCTAATTAATGCCCTGGGACCTCCTTTTGTTGGCATTAGTCTAAGCGCTGTATAGACTAATGCCAACAAAAGGAGGTCCCAGGGCGAGCAAGCGGAGGGTGCTGGCATCAGTCGCCCACTCCGTAATTTTATACGGAGCGCCAGTATTCGAAGGAGCTATGAAGGTAGAGCTGTACCGCAAAAAACTAGAACGCGTGCAGAGGCGGTTGGCCATAGGGATCTGCGGAGCGTATAGAACAGTTTCTACTGATGCCGTACTGGTGATAGCGGGGCTAGTCCCTATAGCCAAGCTAGTCAAGGAGCGAGCCGTGCTATTTGACAACAAAGACCAGACGCTCTCAGAATTGCGGGAGAACACCCTGAAGGAATGGGAAGGCGAATGGTCTGTAGCAGGAAAGGGTACCTGGACCAGAGAACTGGTAGCGGACCTAAGGAAGTGGCACACAAGGAAGTTTGGAGAGGTGGACCGTTGGATAACGCAGGCACTCAGCGGTCACGGGGTGTTTAACACCTACCTCTTCGCAATTGGAAAAGCGCTAAGCGAGAACTGCTACTTTTGTGGAGAGGAAGACACCCCGAGACACGCAATCTTTGAGTGTCCTGGCTGTGCGGACTTGAGAGCGGAAGCGCAGGGAACGAGCGACGAGGTAAATGCCCTGAACCTTATAAAGCGAATGCTGTCCAGCGAAGACATGTGGAGTCGGTACAGCCAAATGCTCAGGGCTATAATGATGAGGAGGGAAGACAGAGAAAAGGAAGAAAAGTAGAAGATCGAAAACTAGGAGATCAGCACGAAGTAATGCCAAGCAGTTCCGTGCTGACCTTGAAGACGGGGGGAGGTTATTTTAGTCCGTGCGAGCCGGACATACCCTGCCATTAGGCAGAAGTCCGTAGGGATTTTTTCCTCCCCCCAGGAGAAAAAAAAAAAAAAAAAAAAAAAAAAAAAAAAAAAGGTACCTAATTAGGTTAGACTAGCTAACTTTAAGTTCTATATAGGTATTATTGTTTTCAATAAATGTTTTCGCAAAGGACATGTCCCAGTTCAGTATGGAGGGTGGTTTTTTATTCTGAGTGTCAATGAACCAGAACCAAACCGCCATCACGTGAAAGAGAAAAAAATATAACATTAAACGCCATTTAAATAATAATTTTAGAAAACCCCGTTTTTTTTAAAATTAATAATTATGAAAAATATCGTTTGTAGAAAATATTTTTCGATGGATGGCAACACTAAATAATATTCCATTTCGATAAACTACCCATTTTCCACTACATAGGTACCTACTACATACAACATTTTACGATTAATAAATAATAATTGAGTATTTGAGACATTCGTAAAATAATTAAACAATAAATCACCAATAAACTAAGGGTGCGTTCCGAAATACACTGAGAGCACTGGAAGTCCCCAGTAAAGAGCACTGCCAGTGCTCGCAGTGCTTATAACGGAACACACACTAAGATAAACAAAACTGACAGTGACATTTCACAATCACCCAATGACATACGTGACAAAAAAAAACAAGTTTTTTTTTTACTGTTGATAAAATTCAGACAAAGATCTAAAAAAGGCACAAAATAAAAATATATTTTTCTCCAAATTGGGGTCCTTTAAAAATGTGTAAATAATTCTAAAAGCCATATTTTAGGATCTCTATTCACGTGTATTAAAATCATCTTGGTTCATGTTCAAGGCCCAATCTTGGACAAGTCCTTTTTGTCTTTTGTCTATGTCACGTGTTACCTCATCACCTGTCCATGGAAGCCCATCATCAGCGGCTGCAGATGCTCAGCACCCTTGCCGGCGATCTCTCTCAGCAGAACAGCCAGGCTGGCGGTGAAGTACCCGCTGTTTAATTTATCCTTCACGCTCCTGATATCGGCGACGAATGGACTGGCTGGTGTTGCTATTATACACAAATCCATACTTATATTATACTAGTGGTTCGCCCCGAACTGAGACCTCGCGGTATTACAGAGCGCCATCTATTGACATAATTGTGAAGTTCTGTTAAAAATATCATCATCATTAAAAATTAAATAATTTCGTTTCCTTAAAATATTTATCTAATTTTAGTATTTGTTGTTCAAGTACAGGATATAATTCAAATAATTGATCAAGTTTCAGGCTTGAGAGTTCAGAAAATTGAGAGTTCTGAGGTCAACTTTGGACGTTAGAAAATCTCCACTTTGAAAGCCCCCCATTTCGTCAATTTTAAGGGAAAAATTAAAAAAAAAATATTTTTGGACTCTATTCCTAATTATCTTTAAAATGATATACCGCAACCCTATGTAACGCTATAAAAAATATTTTACTTCGCATTCGCTTCTATGAGAGCCCCCCTGAAATACAGATTTTTATAACTTTTTAAGCCATATTCGGCGGGAGGCCATCGGTTTACATATTATGTTTAAATTTGAAGTAATTACGTTCAGCAATTCAGAAGTTATAAGGCTCTGACAGACGGACAGACGGACGGACGGACAAGTGCCAATTCACTCAAGTAGACTTGGAGACCTTCGCTTCGCTCGGTCAATAATAATGTCCTCCCGACCGAATTTCGGCTACGGCGCGGCGGCCAATCTCCAGAGAGATTAGCCATCTGCGCGGGAGATATTATAGTGCACAAGTGTGTGCGCATACACAGGTGCACTCTCTGTTCCTTTTACTCTCAAAGCCCGATGGGGCGGAAAATCCGACACGACCGGAGAGAGATCAGGCGCAGGACCGACGGCTTAACGTGCTCTCCGAGGCACGGGGGTGAAACACCGCCAACTCCCTAACTCCGGGCTAGTACTGAGAATTTCTTGTCAGAAAACCCCAATACTTATTATGGCCCGACCCGGGTCTCGAACCCGGGACCTCGTCGGCCGTAGTCGAACATACTAGAACCACTAGACCAACGAGGCAGTTATATTATATTATACATCCATCCCAAATCCATACTTATACATAGCCATCCATCCTTAAAATATGATAAATGCGATAGTGTGTTTGTCTGTTTTCTCGGCGACTATGACGAAATTTGATACAAAAATAGGCTATGTTAACTAAACTAATAAAGAGGAAAGATTTGAGTGTTTGTTTGCAATGGATAAACTCAAAAACTACTCAACCGATTTCAAAAATTCTTTCACCTATAGAAAGCTACTATATCAACGAGTAACATAGGGTATATTTTATTTTCAAAAAAATTAGAGATCCCTACGAAAATTGCAACAATAGATCATAAATCCGATAGTAATGTCTGTTCGTCTGTTACGTTTTCTAGTCGTAGCTTTTCCACCGATTTTGACGAAATTTTATACAAAAATAGGCAAACACAATCTCTAAACTAAACTAAAATGGCAGCTTTAAATCTAGTTCTGTCCCTTTCCGTAGGGAGTATTATGAAAGGGTTAGCAATATTTATAATGCTCTAATTTTAGTTTAGTTTAGAGATTGTGCACTACAGAATCAGCCCCATTATCCTGTATAATAAACCTGCCCAGAAGGAAGAAAGAGCGCTTCCCAGGGATGGACATTGGCTACTTTTTATCCCGGAAAAGCAAAGAGTTCTAACGGGAGTTTTCAAAATATTGAATCCACACGTACGAAGTCGCAGGCATTCTTAAGTATCTAATATCCATACTAATGTAATAAATGCGAAAGTGTGTCTGTTACACCATTTCTCGGTATAGATCTGTTCCACTGATTTTGAAAAAATCTGGTACAAAGTTAAGTTGTATCCCAGGGATGGACATAGGCTATATACATACTTTTTATCCCGGAAAATCAAAGCTGATCATCTAACGTCATCCAGTAATATGATATTTAAAAAATTCAAAATTATAATTTTATACGCTCTTCGAACATAATTAGTGGTTTTCGAGTTAAAAAGCACTTTAATCAATGAACAAACAAACAATCTAACTTTCTGTAGCCATGTAACAAAGAGTTAAACTTACTTATTTCTGCTCCTATAGTTTCTGAAGGCATTGTAGTAACTTCTGAAGTCATAGTAGTCGATAAAGTAGTAGTATCTTGAACACTAGTAGTTATTGATGTACTAGGACTTAATATACTAGTAGTAGTAATTTCTGGTGTTATAGGAGTTGTGATATCTGGTAGTATTGCAGTAGTAGTATCACTTGGACTGGGCGCAGTGTCTAATGGCTTTGTATCTAATGTTGTTTCTGTTTCATTTAAATCAACTTGTTGAGTAGTTGGTAAAGTTATATGAGTATCATTAACAGTAGTTGATGTATTTGTAATGTTATCCACAACTGTAGTTGATGTAGTTTCAATCCTAGTTGGTATATTTGTTGTGGTATCATTATTAGTGGTTGGAATAGTATTTGTAGATGTGTCTTCAATAGTAGTTGGTGAAGATTCAATATAATCTGTAGTTATTTCAATGTTAGTTTCAAATGAAGTTGGCATAGTATCAGGAGTAGCAGATATGCTACTTTCAGTAGTAGCAGTAGAAAATACTTTAGTTTTGGTTAGCAAATCATCATAAACATCTGGTTTCGTCTTATCCCAGTCTTCGTAATCATAGTCTAGATGAATTCTTCTAAAATTTCGCATCTTTTTTATATCTACATATGGATTTGTGTTGAGTTTTCCATATCCTTTGAACTTATTCAATTCTCTTTTATTATGTGGAGCAGCTAAAAAGGAGTAAATACACTGTAGTCTGTGGGAGTAAATTAGTGATACTGGGGCTGATTCTGTAGTGCACAATCTCTAAATAAAATTAGAGCATTACAAATATTGCTAACCCTTTCATAATACTCCCTACGGAAAGGGACAGAACTAGATTTAAAGCTGACATTTTAGTTTAGTTTAGAGATTGTGTTATACAGAATCAGCCCCATTGACTAATAAAATAAAATCTGTACATTTCAAAAATTCCTTATGTACCTTCTAAAGTTATTGTTATCATTTTCCTCAATAAACAAAATGCCAATATATTTTTTAAATCAAAAGCATACATTGAAACTGTTTTTGATTTGTGCGTGTCTAACTAACTTTATATATTTACATTTTATATTGAAATAAAACGAAAAGTTATTGTTGCATAAAAAATATTTATTATGAAAGCCGTAAAATTTTACCCTCAAGATTTTATGTACAGCAATGTATGTAAAATTGAAACTAAAGTACGATGTACTAGTGTTTAAACAAACATAAACACATTTGCATAAACACTTTAAACAATTCTCCTTACATAATTGAACTTTCGTTATTTTATTACAAATAACGATTTTTTTTTTAATTAAAAAAAATTAAAATATAAACCTTAAAACTAAGACATTAAAGTTTAATTACGAATGTAGTATATTTATATTTAAGACCTTTTGTCTTCATAACAACGCGAGGTGTCGGTGTCGGTGACGCGAATCCACACGTGCTCAACGCGGCTAAAGAAGTTTTCACTTCAAAAACATTTATTGATAACAATACAAAAGAACTTAAAGCTAGCTAACCTTAAACCTAATTACCATATTTAAAAATTATAAATCATGCCCGCGTGAAATGGTGGCAAGAATGCTGGCTGTAGTTCCTAGTTGGACAGCCAGGCTGATCCTTTGTGCAAAAAATGAGCAAGCCCTTAAGGTACTGAGACGTGTAGGTACATTCACAGTGTTTGACTGTAGTCTACACGTGGTCTAGTTGTGACAACGAATATCAGTCGATTGTGATTGTTAAATAACGTTGACCCAAGTCGGTAACTGGATGGGTGACCGAATTTTGATGTCCGAATTTGGCTTTTCGTTTCCTCCATGCCTCGGAGAGCATGTTAAACCGTCGGTACCGGTTATTTTAACTAACATCTGATAATAATCGTTAGTAACCAAAGAGTTGAAATAGTACTCTTACTCGAGTCGTATGCGGAAGGACCTAGCAATCCACCGCATTAAAATCCCAAGAAAACCCCTGCCATTATGTGATTAATAGAATGGGATCATGACTCTCAGCAATGAGAAATACGACCCAGAGAGAGAGAGATAGCTCTACATGCAGTTGTTCCGCCTTCTTCGAAATCTACAAAAGTATCTCTGTATCAATTCAAGTAAACTACAGTAGTTTTTCTGTCTCGTCTAATAGGTCTTCTATTTTCAACAGCGGTTCAATCCTCTTTCATTGCGGCAAGAATTTTATTTTTTAAGTTAATTTCATCATCAATTTCATAAGAAGATTCTTTCAAACTTTTTCTCTTAGATTTTACACGATTTATTTGCATGTTTATCGTAGCCATATTTCTATTCAACTTTTGTTTTATCATATTGGTGTTTTTTCTTATTAACTTAATTAATTCAGCTTTGATAACTACATTGTCCTGTAGTTTTTTACGATTTGTTAAGTTAGAGTTACTTCTTGACGATGTACTTCGTATTGATTTCAACATGTTGAATTTTAGTATACTTTCTTCGTCATTTTCATAAGAAGAAACTACCATAGGTTTTCTTTCATTTCTTACTTTTTGTACAATGCTTAAATTAAATTTAGGTGTATTAAATACATTTTTAAATAATTTTCTTCTATGGCTACCATAAGCTTTTCGTTTCGCAATCCGTTTAAAAGCGTCTCGCAAATAAGCTTTTGTTCTATAATGCACGTTTTCATTTTTCAACTTTTGGTAAATGACATTTGTGTATTTATTCATCCAATCAACTAATTTATCTTTAATATTGTTTTTTTCAACGGGTGTACTTAAAATACTTTTCTCATTACCATTGAAATCAATTAAACCTTTAAGTTGGATACTTTGATAATCATTTTGTTTTCTATGATTGTTTGAGTATATAGATAAACGAGGATCCTTATGTTGATTAATATTTTTAGTTATGCTTCTCTTTATACTATACGTATCAAATTTGTCCTCAGACTTGAAAGTTCCAGAATCTTGACCTGCTGAATTGATATCTTCAGCATTTTCAGTAATGGCCTGTGTATTTGTATTCTTTCTTTTAAACTTGTAAGTCTCGGTTGCATTTATTTTCGTATGATGTTTCTTTCTATCAATAAGATCTTGTTTATTCAAGTGATGTCTTCTTAATTTATAAGTTGGCTTAGTATTACTTTTGATGCTATGTAAGTTATCGTTGTCTATCGATGATTTCATCTTTTTCGTAGATTTTTTATTGTTACTGGAAGTGTGCTTAAATTTTTTGCGAGTTAGAAGAAATCCTGTAGTTTGCGCCATTTTGTTCAAACGTCGAGGATAGTGTCTTAATGATTTTGTTACCTCTTTATTCCATAATCCGATAGGTTGTCCTGAAAAATAATAATAAAGGTAACATTAAAAAAGAGTGTAAACATATTGTAATATAATTTTCTTTTTTTTTACTATAAATGTATTTTATAAGTAACGTCTATCAATAATTTCTCAATCCATTTTGGATATTTCTTTGAATATTTATCAATCTCTACCAGTACTAGTTTCTCATTTTATCCATTACCCTTCCCCCCTCTTTGAGACTTCCTGATTTCAAAATCTAATCTCATCCTTCCTTAATAGGGCTAGCATGCGCACAACGAGTAATATTATGTATACCCGTTATCTCTACTTGTCTACCGAAGGTAACATGGTTACTTACGTTACGTCAAAAGTAGAGATAAATGTAATAATTCTTATTTGTAGTAGACAAAATTTGCCGGCATCGAAAACATCTCTCTCTCTCGTCGCAAGATATCTCGTTGTGCGCATGCTAAGCCTGCAGGACATTCTCTGCTCACCAAGTCTAGAACTTACCATTAATTCTCCTCCTGATCTTCTCATCTCCAGCTCTTCGCCAGTCCATCGGTACTAGGAACATCCTGCTCTTAATCACCATGTTCAGCCCCATCATGAGCAGTTCCTCCTTGGCGGTGCCCTTGACCCTCAGGTGAGGGAGGATGATGAAGAGCTCGATGGCTTGACGTGCTATTGATGATGGGTCTTTGGTGTTGTTGGGGAACCCTAGAAAATAGATGAATACATATTGCTGTACTATATTATACTGTTGCTATACCTAGAATACTCCTGAAAAAAGCTTATTTCTGTGAAAAGCTGTTGAAGATAAGTACCTAAATGATAAAAGAGCATTGATTAAACTCGCTCCAGCAATTAAATACTTAAGTAACCGCTGTCCTTAGCATTGCTGGAGCGAGTCAAATCCACTCATAAGCTTATTTCAGGAGCATACTTTTAATGGATTTCTTAAACTTGTGTAAAGGCAAGATTAAAATAGGTTGTGGTCTAGAATCTAGACTGTAACAAATTTTCACAACTAGACTCTAGAATTATTCCGGAATAAAAATTATCTCTGTTCAAAATTTCATCTTCACCGCCAACACTACAGCCCATTAACGTCCCACTGCTGGGTACAGGCCTCCACTCTCATAGGAGAGAGGGAATTAGAGCTTAGACCCACCACGCTGCTCCAATGCGGGTTGGCGGGCTTTAACGACTATTATCATGTTAGTGATAATAACCGGGACCGACGGATTAACGTGCTCTCCGAGGCACGGGGGTGAAACACCGCCAACTTCCTAACTCCGGGCTAGTACTGAGAATGTCTAGTCAGAAAAACCCAATACTCAATTATGGCCTGACCCGGGACTCGAACCTGGGACCTCGTCGGCCGCAGTCGAACGTGCCAACCACTAGACCAACGAGGCAGTCATCATTTCATCAGAAATTTCATCTAAATCTGTCGCAATGATGGGTCGTAAAAGCGTAGCAAATAGACGGACACACTTTCGCATTTCTTATAAATATGTTTAAAAGCAAAAGGTGACTGACTGACTGATCTATCAATGCACAGCTTAAACCGTTGGTCGGATTGGGTTGAAATTTGGCATACAGATTGCTATTTATATGACGTAGACATCTGCTAACTAAGGATTTTTGAAAATTCAACCTCTATGGGGGTAAAATACAGGTTTGTAATTTGTGTAATCCACGCAGACGAAGTCGCGGGCTTTTAGCTCTACTATCACGTACTAGCTGATGCCTGCGATTTCGTCAGTGTGGATTTTGGTCCCTTTAATTTACCGCTATAAAAAGTAGCCTATGTGTTATTCCAGACTATAATCTTTCTCTGTTCCAAATTTCATCCAGATCCGTTCAGCCGTTCGGGCGTGATTGGATCTGTATTATATTCGAACTTTTGCATTTAAAATATTAGTACAGAAGGATTATAGATACCTGCAACTTCGTCTCTAATGAAGTCAGCTATTTTAATGACGTCGTCAGCGATGTACACTGCGTCCACCACAGCGAACAAAGCGTTGCTGTCCGGAAGCAGGAACGTCCGTCTGTTCTCTAGAGCGTAGATCGCGAACCTCAAGTGATCTGTGGACCGAGCGAATAGTTGACTGAGCGATTAGTTGACCGAGCGAAGCGAAAGTCCTCTGAGTCTACTTGAGTGAATTGGCACTTGTCCGTCCGTCCGTCCGTCAGAGCCTTATAACTTCTGAATTACTGAACGTAATAACTTCCAATTTAAATATAATATGTAAACCGATGGCCTCCAGCCGAATATGGCTTTAAAAGTTATTTAAGAATCTTTATTTCAGGGGGGCTCTCATAGAAGCGAATGCGAAGTAAAATATTTTTGATAGCGTTACATAGGGTTGCGGTATATCATTTTAAAGATAATTAGGAATAGAGTCCAAAAATATTTTTTCTTTAATTTTCCCCCTAAAATTGATGAAATGGGGGGCTTTCAAAGTGGAGATATTCTAACGTCCAAAGTTGACCTCAGAACTCTCAATTTTCTGAAAGGCTGAGCCTGAAACTTGATCAATTATTTGAATTATATCCTGTACTTGAACAACAAATAGGTACTAAAATTAGATAAATATAATAAGGAAACGAAATTATTTAATTTTTAATGAGCTTCAGTACTTTTAACAGAACTTCACAATGATGTCAATACATGGCGCTCTGTGATACCGCGAGGTCTCAGTTCGGGGCGAACCACCAGTTATTTTTATTTATTTAAATACTAGCTAATGTCCGCGACTTCGACCGCGTGGATTGAGGTTTTTCGGTTCCCGCGGGAACTCTTTAATTTTTCGGGATAAAAAGTGGCCTATGTGTTATTCCAGACTTAGGTATAGGTAATCTATCTCTGTGCTAAATTTCATCCGATCCGTTCTGGAGTGATTGAGTAACAAACATACAACCATCCATCCATCCATCCATACATCCAAACTTTCGCATTTATAATATTAGTATATATATTTACCGTTCCTAACGTCCGAGGGTTCCACCAGTAGCATCTGTACTGCGGACTGGAACACCTCCAGCACCGTTGCGTTGAACATGGAGAGAGATTCATCTTTGCTCATGCTGCAACCAGAGGTGCGATTGTGTAAGAATTGCCGATCAAATCGTCAAAGTTCGGCGTCAAAGTAAAATAAACCATAACAACATTGAATTAGAGCTCAATTTCGTGTATCCATTCTCATACGATAAGGTATGCATACCCTAAACGGATGAGAATGGATGAAACGCCGAACTTTGACGATTTGATCGGCAACTTTTAGACAATCGGGGGGGCAGAGTAAAAAAAAAAAAATTGGCAGTCATAGGGACTGCCGATAGAAGTGAAAACGAATATTATAATTTTTTTTTAATTTTTCAATTAAAATACTTACCTAATTAAAATATTAAAAGTTTAATTACGAATGTAGTATATTTATATTTAAGACCTTTTGTCTTCGTAACAACGCGAGCATGTCGGTGACGGTAACGCGAATCCACAAAATTCAAAAATTAAACGTTTTTTATTTAAATAAACTTTTACAAGTGCTTTCGAATCGTCAAATGAATCTACCACTGGTTCGGAATGCCATTCCTACCGAGACGAACCAGCAAGAAACTCGGTAAACCAGCATGAAACTCAAGTTTACCCCCTACCAGAATGTGCTCATGCCGGCTAAAGAAGTTTTCACTTCAATAATTTCCAGGGCAAGGGTACGAGTACCTCACGATAGCTATATCCATGCCATGCAAGAGAGTACCGACGTCCGATTCATTCTTCCCCACCAGGGTCTTGAGAAGAACTATTAGGCTGCTCGTGAAGAAGCCATCATTGGTCTTTTGTATTTCTTCTTCTATTTCCACTAAGATTGGATTTTTTGTAACGATTGTGGTGACCGCTGAAACAATAGTTCATTATTGCCCAGGTCAGAAATAAAGCAATTCGCGGCTGAGTAATATTGGAAGGCCGAGGCGAAGACGATGACTTCCGAGGTGATTATCGAAAGGACGATCCGCCAATCGAAAGCCGAGGATGCGCCTTTTTAAGTAAACGAGGCTGTTTTTTTTTAATGTTTATTTTAACCGGGCTTTTATACTAATACTAGCTGATGCTCGCGACTTCGTTCGCGTGGAATAAAGTTTTTTTAAATTCCCGCGGGAACTCCTCAATTTTCCGGGAAAAAAAGTAGCCTATGTTTCCAGGTCCTCAACTATACCCATGCGATCCGTTGTTCCGTTGCGGCGTGATTGAAGGACAAACCAATAAACCAACAAACAATCACACTTTCGCATTTATAATATTAAGTATCATGTACTCGTATATGACAGTCCTTTTGCTACTTACTCGTAACTATAATTATTAGTTACTACTACTATTCTACTTCATACAAATTCTAATTCTTTATCTATTTATTCTATTTTTAACTTTTTAAATATAAAAATTAAATAGGATTTTAGCTGAAACGGAATCCGGTTTTTTATTTAAATATCTACATAGGCCAGCGCTTGGCTGCAATCAGACTTGGTTGCAAGTGGTGATGCAGCCTAAGGTGGAGCGCGCTTTCCTAGAAGATGCCTATTCACTCTTGATTTGAAGGTACCTATATTAAAAGATTTGTTCAGCCCAAATAAAACTAGAAACAATTGGCGAAGAATTTCCAATCCGAAAAGGAGTCAGGCAGGGGGATCCATTATCACCAAAAATTTTCTCAGCAGTTTTAGAAGAAGTATTCAGAAATATGGACTGGCAAAATTACGGTATCAATATAAATGGAACAATGTTAAATCACCTTCGATTCGCGGACGACCTAATACTCATTGCAGAAAACCCCACTACACTCCAGAAAATGTTACAAGAACTCTCAGACAACAGTAAGCTAGTGGGACTGACGATGAACAAAACGAAGACTAAAATTATGACCAATGGTAATACAGAAACAATATCGATAGAGGGCGAACACATAGAATATGTAAACTCATACGTGTACCTCGGCCAGCTCATTTCGTTCAGAAACCAAATGGATCAGGAGGTCGAAAGAAGAGTAACAAACGCATGGCGAAAGTATTGGTCATTCAAAGAGATCACGAAGAACTATCAATACCCTATGTCATCGAAAAGAAAACTTTTCAACCTTTGTATTCTTCCTACCCTTACTTACGGATGCCAAACATGGGCGTTGACACAGAAAACCCTTACAAAAATGAGAACTTGCCAAAGAGGTACATGGAACGCAGCATGTTAGGCTATACTAGAAGAGATAAGAAAAGATGCCTTGATGCCTTGTATAGTGCTTTTCTCTAATTTGCGAGGAAACCATTGTTAAAAAAGCTTTTCTACAATATACGACTCGATGGCCAACTCCCAAGTCTCTTCATACATATATCTCTCTAAATAAGCAGATGGTGTATTCAATACTTACTGCGATCAAAAAACTTTTTAGTGGTGAACAAAAACTCCGTGGGGTTCACGGAGGGGGGTGGTTCGAGGGTAGTTCCCGGTACATGCGTTGTAGTATTTACGTACAGAAGTAGTAAATCGGCTACCGTGTCTTCCGGTATCACTGTAAAATCTATGATATCTCTCCAATCTCTAGTAGTTTCACCAGTATTGCTTGAATCAGTTGATATAATAGAAAAATTTGATATTTTTTCATCTATAGCTGGTGTTTGTTTTGATATTGGTGTTATTGTAGTAGTTTGTGGCTCAATTGTCGATGTTATGGAACCTTGATCTAAAGTTGTAGTGTCGTTTGCTGAAAAACTGGTCGAATCGTTTCCTAAAGTTGTCAAATCTGGCTTAAAAAGCTTTACTGGTGCAGTGGTTGCTGTAAGATCGGTATTACTATCTGAAATGCTTAACATTGCTGTCAATTTGGATTCAGAAGTTGGATTTGCAGATGTTAATGTCGGTTCAGTATTATTATTGATGTTATCAACTGTTCCCTTATTAAAAGTAGTTACATTATTAGTTTCTCTTAGTACGCCATAAATAGCGTTAACAGTAATAAATACAAGATCATGCGCGTCATATTTTCTAGTAATTAATTTGATATTATTGTTCGAATCCATATTTTTCTCCCAATATTCGTAATCATAGTCGAATTTTCGACGATTTATTGTTAATGTTGAATGTCGTGATTCATAAGTTTTATCATAAGAAGTATACCGCTTTACAGTTTTCGTTTCAAGGTCTGTAAATAAATAATTAGGTAGATCCATTTTTACATGATAGACTTTTATTTATGAAAGACTAGCTGATGCCCGCGACTTCGTCCGCGTGGATTTAGGTTTTTCGGTTCCCGCGGGAACTCTTTATTTTTCCGGGATAAAAAGTAGCCTATGTACTATTCCAGACTATAATCTATCTCTGTGCCAAATTTCATCCAGATCCGTTCAGCCGTTGGAGCGTGATTGAGTAACAAACATCTATACATCCACACATCCATACATCCATCCAAACTTTCGCATTTATAATATTTATTTGACTAGATGATGCCCGCGACTTCGTCCGCGTGGTTAAAGTTTTTTTGATTCCCACGGAAAATCCTCCATTTTCCAGGATAAAAGTTTTCCTATGTCACTCTCCAGGTCCTCAACTATACCCATGCCAAAAATTACGTCGATCCGTTGCTCCGTTGTGGCGTGATTGAAGGACAAACCAACAAACAAACACACTTTCGCATATTAGAATTAGTTTGCCTGTCACAAAAAATAATTTTTTACTAGTTAAGTCCATTTAAATTATATTGAAGAAGGTACTAATTTACCTTTAAATTCGATCATTTCGACCATACTGATGGCTAGTAAATATTTAAATAATTTCATAGTCCGAAAAACATTTTCAATTCTATTTGTAAAATGTTTATATACTAACAAACTTATGCATCTGTATACTTTTATGCTATTGCAATATATTTTCTTATTTGATCGATATTTTTCATAATACAATTTTTAACAACGTGCTGTCCTAACATTGAAAAAAAAAACAAATGAAGATTGGGATAAAAATTCAAGATATCCAATAGAAATTATTATTGTTTGCTCAAGGTTACTGATTTTCTGATAATATTAAAAGATCTGATTATAAGATCGTTCTGATAATATCAATCATAGTTTAACTTCATTACTTCAAGGACAAGCGAAGTCAGTATGCTAGTATTAGTGTAGGTAGTATTTTTAAGCACGCTTAGCATGGTTTTCATATAAAATGCAATTTTTCGTGTTGTTATCGCTACTGGTAGAAATATCTGGTAGGTACCTACGCGATATTTACTTCAAGTGCTATTTTGTTACGTTTAAAGAGATTTGATTTTCACAACAAAAACCAAAGTTTGATCTGATGAACTTAATTTGAATAGTTTAGATTTTTTGTGTTTAATTTAGTTTTTCCTCTCATGATGTGCATGGTTACCTACTTAGATAAAATAAATTAAGTACTATAAAAGACAAAAAAAAGGATTTTATCGATTTCTGGTTCGCCTTTCACTAGGCGATTTTTTCATCTCGTTGCTGAGGGTAATAACCCCTTCCACTATTCACGCCTTGATGGTCGGGTTTTCCTTGGGATCGTAATGCGATAGGCTTCTTCGAACGTCGGCTCTGACGTTTAACAATTAATAAAATTTTTCCTAACTATTGTTTCAGTTACAAAAGCAGCTAGACCTAGAAGCATTAACATTGCCCTAGACACAGTTTTCGAGTTCGAAAAATCATCTGACGTAGATTTTATCAACCAAGTCCAAGGTATCCTTACCAAAGTGAAAAATAAAATAAAAGATAATCCAAAACAAGATGACAATGAATATACAATGCGTGCAAAACAATATAAATTCACGAATTTCCTTGAAGATTTAATTGATTCCGTACTTACTTTCAATGATAAAGATTTAATGGAAATAGTTCAGATAGTCAAAAATGAAATCCAAGAAAACAAGCACAGTGATACACTACAGGAAAATATAAGAAGGTTCTTGAGTAATGAATTGAATCACATCAAAGTGACACCAGTAAAAACAATTAGAAAAGATCTAGATAAATTGTTAAGAAAGTTACAGAATCCTAAAAAGGATATGAATGATAATATTTTAGGATTCATAAATACGTTATATAAACGAGGTACGCAAGATAAATTGTCGAATTTCATTAAGAAATTGAAAATATTTCGTCAAAGATCACGAAAAAGTGGACAATTGCAACATACTGTCAGAAAAGCTGTACGGCTTATTATTGTTGACTACTTTTCTAACTTATCTAAAGATTCAAAAAGAAAAGTAGAAAATAGACTTAAAGCTTATCTTCGTGATGACTTTTCAGTCCATAGTGGTAAAACTTATCCTCTTAAACAAAAGCAACCTCCTAAGGTTAAAATTGAACCAGAATTAGTGCTACAAAATAGTGAAGAAACAAATACGGAAGAAACAATTGAAATTGAAACAAAAGATTTTAAATCACATAGTAATAACTACATACCATATTTGATTCAAGACACTAGTGAAAATACCGAGGTAACAACAAAAAAATTAGCCAAAAATGAAATTGTTAATGTCAAACAAAAAGAATTTAGCGATGAAGAAGTAATATCAATAGAGAAGGTTACAAAAAAGGACAGTCATGTAACATCAGAGGGAAGATATACCAATAGCAAATATAATACAGATACTTCTCCTCAAATAACGTATCTAAAACCTAAAAGAAGTCATGATAAAAAAAATAAGGGAAAAAGCAAAACTACTAAATTATCGACTAAAACATATGTAACCAATAAATTTTTAAATGTTAAACATAAAAATTATAATGAAGGAAAAACAATGTCAATCGAAAAGGAAAGCGATGATGGAAAATTAAAACAGAAATATGGCTATAATACACCACTTGAAGCAACATATTCAAAACCTAGACGAAGTCATACTAAAAAAAGTAAGAATAGAAGTGAAAATGCTAGTATAAAATACTCGAAAAGGAAACTTACACATATAACATTGTATCCTGAAAATATTAAAATAGAAAGAAGAAATTTTAGAGCTCTCAAAGAGGATAAAAATAATGAAGCTAAGATCAAAAGAACATTGGATGATGACACGCTAACATCTATAAGTTATAGTGCCGAAATAAATGTTTCTTTGAAAAACAATAAAATTAAATTCGTATATGATGATAATAATGATAATGTAAGGAAAGATGCTCTCATTAAAGTTAGGGCTTTCAGGTAAGATGATTAATACTAGAGGATGCCTGGGACTTCATCGGTGTAGATATAGGTTTAAATAAAAACCGGCAGCGCTCAGATTTTAGAGGTCCTCATATATAACCATGCAAATAATCAAATTAATCCGCGTCTGTGACTGAAAGACAAACAAAGCCTCTTTAACAAAAATAGATTAAAAAAACTACTCAATAAAATATTACTTCACAAGTTCACATTGGCCTAAATCACCTATAGGAGATTTGAACTTTGTCGTTTTCTGACCCCTAGTAACTCAGATAGCATAAATTGCCTTCTCACATTCATCTTATAAGTTGGAAATTATTCTAAATCTAAACTATTTCATAATCAATCAATTGCTAGTCATACGGGAACAGCATTTTTATAAACGAAAAATATTTATCAAAGCGGCTTAAATAAGCAAACCACAGTCCAGTAAATAAGATAACAAACGGTCTTATCATACTTTCAGACAAAAACTAATGGAAAGCAGAACAACCGGAGATAATAAAGATTTTACTGAACATCATTCAAAAAGTCTGAACATCAAAAGAAACAATATTAACACACCAAAACCTTCAGATGCATATTTTGGCAATCTTTTTAAAAGTAAAGGTGTACCAGTTGATGATAGTGATTCAAGACAATTTGATGACAGCGATACTAATCATACGCATAAATTTAAAGAATATTTTAAGAAAATTGATGACAAAAGCGAAACGAGAAATACTGAAAACATTGACAAAGTAACTAAGATAATTACTAAAAACAAACTTGACGAAAAACAACGGGATTTTAGAGCGAACAATGACAACAATTATTTTCAAGAGAAAGAAGGTAACAGATTTTCAAAACAAGTTACAGAAAATAAATCTGACAAAAAGCTTAAAATGATTGATATAACAACTGAAAATGATCTTTTGACAACTAGTGGATACAGACCAAAACCAAGACAAGATGCTAATTTTGGAGAAAATAAACCCGACAGTAAATTTAAAATGATTGTAATAACAACAGAAAGTTATGATAGGCTTGTAGAAGAGCTTTATATAAAAGAAAATATTTCCGACGAAAACATCAAAAGAAATGAAATCGCAATTAAAAATTATGAAGAATTTGAAGAATACAATTTTTTGGAAAATAAACCTGAGAGAAATCTTACTACAACTGAAATAACGACTGGAGATAATTTTTTAAATAATAGAGGATTCAGACGTACAAAGGAACCTAAAATAATTGATAAAATAAATTTTAATATTTCTAGAAACGATATCAATGCGATAAGTAAATCAAATAAAGATATGGACATCAAAGCGACTCTTACAAGTAATTTTGATTATAATATGGAATCTAAAACCAGACAAAAAATCAAGAATATTCACAGAACTTTGACAGCTGAGACTTTCAATACTAAAGCAGACAAAATAATTAATAACGTCAATGAAAAAATCGTTCAGAAAATAAGAAGTGATCATAATCTTCGTACAAGTACTAAAACAACAAAGAAAACTGTCGAGAATCAATCTACATATAGAAAAACAATATCTGAGCAATTAACTAAAAATATTATGGAATTACAAACAAAATTTACTCAAAAAGGCACAAACAATAAAGATAACAATAAAATAAGTAAGCATGTCAATGTTGGAAGAGATATGCTTGGAATACATGACACAACTAAAATACAAGAAGAATTTAAAAGTAACAAAAAAAATAATTATCTAAAAACTACAACAAATATGAATAAGAACAGTCAATTCAAGAGTATTGGCACATTTAAAAGAATTAATACTCAAATTTTAAACATTAGAAGAAAAACAAATGTAAATCCAGAAATAACTACAAAATCATACATAAATCATAAAGAGATAAAACCAATTAGAAATAAAATAAATGATTCTAGAAGGCAACAAAATAAAAATTCAACAGCTACAACAGTAGTTAATAAGAATAAAGGATTAGACGCAGATTTCAAAGAAAATAATAAAATAAGTACTGCAGCAGTTGATCCCATTTCTCTGAATTCCAAAAAAGTTACAAGAATCAAAGACGATAAACACAATAAAACTAAACTAAACGATCTTAGAAAGTACCTGAAAACTACTCCAAGAATGGTTTTTAAAGATGAATTTTTAGACTCAGAATTTAAGGAAGCAATTAAAAATTCAGAAAAGGACCCCGGTCCGATTGATATTCAGAAATACATTAAAAACCCAGAAGTAGCAGATGTAGGGGATGAAAAGAAGAAGAAGGAAATAGAACAGAAGATGAAAGAAGAACTGAGCAATATTTTCACGTCACCGTCGACGATTCCAACGACTACAGAGGCGTATACTGACATTTTCGAAGCTATGGATAACGAGTTTAATTTGGGTCCTTTGAAATAAATGATCCCGAAAATATTAGTCATTTACTAATTACTAGATGCCCCCTTGGATTTAGGTTTCGGAAATACCAGCGCGAGCTTATTAATTTTCCGGGATAAAAGCTTCTACGAGTATGTCCTTCCCCGGGATTCAATCTATCACTGTACAAAATTTCGTCGAAATCGGTTGAACAGATGGGCCGTGACAGCACAGACAGACAGATACACGCTTTCGTATTCAAAAGTGAATACGAAAAGTCTACTTGAGTGAATTTGCACTTGTCCGTCCGTCCGTCTGTCAGAGCCTTATAACTTCTGAATTACTGAACGTAACTGATGGCCTCCCGCCGAATATGGCTTAAAAAGTTATAAAAATCTTTTCATCCCACCATCTCGGAAAGAGTATTTTTATTCTTCGATATCTGATGGTAAAAGCCGTTATTATCCTCTAGAGGATAAAGTAAATTGAATTTAGAACATCGTGTGCACGTTAGTAAATATCCCTCGTCTATGAAGTTTGTGAATTCAAAACATCATTAAAACCTATTTACTTGTACCTCTATGGTGCCGAATTTCCATACAATCGTTTTTAATTTGTTAAAAACTCACACTCGTAACCTTCTTGGTGTACTTTTTTGATTTGCTTTGCGCGCACCATTTTCTTTCACGTCATATTGTTTAAAATTAAAACCGATTAAAAACAAGAAAATTGAAAATAAGTGAAAAACCTAAAATGAGTGATTCTAGTGACGAAGAAATTAACAGAATTGAATTTAATCTTGTGATTTTTTTTGCATTTAGTCATTTCCTCGCTGAGGTGGGATGAAAAGTTACGTGTTGCACTCGAGTGAAAAGATTTTTCACCTCGTGCTCTTTTGATTCCCTCGCTGACGCTCAGGATTCTAATTTTTGAATCACTCGCTCCGCTCGTGATTCAATTTTAGAATCCTTCGCTTGCTCGGTCATCAAAATTGAGCACGCGGTTAAAAAACAACTTTTCACTCTTGTATAACAAATAACTATTATTTCAGGGGGGCTCTCATAGAAGCGAATGCGAAGTAAAATATTTTTATAGCGTTACATAGGGTTGCGGTATACTTGAACAACAAATACTAAAATTAGATAAGTATTATAAGGAAACGAAATTATTTAATTTTTAATGAGCTTCAGTATTTTTAACAGAACTTCACAATGATGTCAATAGATGGCGCTCTGTAAAAGTGTATGGATACCGCGAGGTCTCTGTTCGGGGCGAACCACTAGTTAAAACGAGACAGATTTGTGTTATATAGAAAGTCCACCTCGTTTTAACTCTACGTAAAGTCTGAGCCAAGTCAAAGTACGCGCTCTATAGATCTCAATTCAATTCAAATGTTTTTTATTCAAATAAGCTTTTACAAGCGCTTTTGAATCGTTATAATATGAATCTACCGCTGGTTCGGAATGCCATTCCTACCGAGAAGAGCCAGCAAGAAACTCGGTGGTTGCTCTTTTCAAAAAAAAAAAAAAAAATCAAATGTTTTTTATTCAAATAAGCTTTTACAAGCGCTTTTGAATCGTTATAATATGAATCTACCGCTGGTTCGGAATGCCATTTCTATCAAAACATGCATGCAGACATGATGCAGTCTCAACATAAGACTGCATCATTTTAACGACCTCCGTGGCGCAGTGTTGAGCGCTGTTGTCTTAACGTGCGGAGGTCCCTGGTTCGATCCCCGGCAGGATTAATTTGGGAATTTACCTGGATCTGGGAGGCTCTGGCCGTGGCTAGTTACCACCCTACCAGCAAAGACGTGCCGCCAAGCGTTCCGGTACGATGACGTGTAGAAACCGAATAGGTTTATGGGTTTAATATAAGTGCCATGCCCCTAACAGGTTAGCCCGCTAACATCTTAGACTGCATCGTCACTTATCATCAGGTGAGATTGCAGTCAAGGGCTAACTTGTAGTAGAATAAAAAAGTTAAATCTTATACTAGAGAAAAATAAAAGACGAAATATTAAAAAAATATATTTTTTATTTTATTAACAATTAAAGCTATAATAGTGTTGTGCCAGTGTCGTGTGTCGATGTTTTGTCGATGGATACCGGAGCTAGTGCTGCGACCGGCCACTCGGGTATCGCGCTGCGTCCTCGACCAGTCTATGAAAAAAAAAACATATCAATAAACAGTAATATAATATTAGCTGATATTTGTCCGCGTGGATAGAGGTTTTTCGTTTCCCACGGGAACTCTTTAATTTTCCGGGATAAAAATAGCCTATGTGTTCTTCTAGACTATAATCTATTTGTATGCCAAATTTAATCCATATCCATTCAGCTGTTCTGGCGTGATTGAGTAAAAACATCCATCCAAACTTTCGCATTGATAATATTAGTATAAAAGTACGTTAAAGAACTAACCGCTAAAATAAACTTAGACCTGGTCTGTTTTGTAGCCACCCTTTTACAAAATCATTGTTACTGCACATGAGCGTTAATTTGATATTACACTCAAATATCGGTAAACTAAACTAACAGCACTTATATTATTGTTATCCCTTTCATAACCCTCCCTTTATAAAGGGGTCGCACCTGTTAGATAGATATATTCTTTACTAGCTGATGCCCGCGACTTCGTCCGCGTGGATATACCAAGTTTCATCGAAATAACTTGAGAAATGACGGACTTTTATACAAACTTTCAACCCCTATTTCACCCCTTTGGGGGTGGAATTTTGAAAAACTGTGAAACACGTATGTTTTCGTTTTTAACCCGCAGCTCATATACCAAGTTTCATGGATATAACTTGAGAAATGAAGGACTTTCATACAAATTTTCAACCCCTATTTCATCCCTTCGGGGGTAAAATTTACGAAAACTGTGAAACACGTATTTCTTCATTTTTAACCGGTAGCTTGTATACCAAGTTTCATCGATATAACTTGAGAAATGAAGGACTTTCATACAAACTTTCAACCCCTATTTCACCCCTTTGAGGGTGAAATTTTGAAAAACTGTGAAACAGGTATGTCTTCATTTTTAACCCGCAGCTCATATATCAAGTTTCATGGCTATAACTTGAGAAATGAAGGACTTTCATACAAACTTTCAACCCCTGTTTCACCCCTTCGGGGGTAAAATTTACGAAAACTGTGAAACACATATTTCTTCATTTTCAACCAGTAGCTTATATACCAAGTTTAATCGATATAACTTGAGAAATGACGGACTTTCATACAAACTTTCACCCCCTATTTCACCCCCTTAGGGGTGGAATTTCGGGATATAAAGTATCCTATGTCCTACCTCGTAGTATGGGCTCAAATCGTGCCAAGTTTCGTTTGAATTCATTCAGTAGTTTCGGCGTGATGCGCGGCCAAGATACAGACAGACAGACAGACAGACAGACAGACAGACAGACAGACAGACAAAAATGAAAAAAATTACAGATTTGGCTTCAGTATCGAATAATGAGTGCCCTCCAAAAAAAATTTTCAAAATAGCTTCAATGTACAGAATTGGACCTGTTACAGTTTTATTATAAGTATAGATTTCCACACAAAATTACTATTAATTTTATTAATTGCTAGATTTGGTCTTGTCAATTTTCAGTTAAGAGATTGTATGTAACAACAGAATTTGTACTCAGTATTTTATCGCACGTGTGCAGTAAGTGACTACTTTACAATCGTAACGAAAAAATAAATTTTTTAAATGAATCCCACCTTCAGTTTAAGATGCACCAGTTTGTTGTGGTTGTAAAGCGGCGTGGTAACCAAACGCGGCGGGACAACAATAGCTGAATAAAGCTGTGCGGTAATATATTATCGCACGAGTGCAGTAAGTGACTAATTTACAATCTTAGCGAGAAAAGAAACATTTTTAATTGAATCCCACCTTCAGCTTAAGATGCACCAGTTTGTTGTGGTTGTACAGAGTGGCCTGGTAGCCAAACGCGGCCGGACAACAATAGCTGTGCGGTAATATTTTATCGCACGAGTGCAGTAAGTGACTACTTTACAATCTTAGCGAGAAAAGAAACATTTTCAAATGAACCCCACCTTCAGTTTAAGATGCACCAGTTTGTTGTGGTTGTACAGAGCGGCCTGGTAACCAAACGCGGCGGGACAGGACGCGCACCGATAAGGCCTTTCTCCGCTGTGCGTGCGCAGGTGGCCCTCTAGACTTTTCTTAGTCTGTGGAAACAAATGGAGGTTATAACGGGCGTGATGTAAATTTTTTTTTTATCCACTACAAGTTAGCCCTTAACTGCGATCTCACCTGATGGTAAGTGATGATGCAGTCTAAGATGGTAGCGGGCTAACCTGTTAAATTTAAAATTCAATTCATTTATTCAATTCAAATTATTTATTTAAAACATGTTGGACATACAGGTGTCTCTTATGTTACGTCATGTTTTGACTCTACCACCGGTTCGGAAAAAAGATTCTGCAGAGAAGAGCCGGCAAGAAACTCAGCAGTTGCTCTTTTTTTTGTTAATTAAATTAACCTGTTAATTTTTTTTAATGCTGTCGAAACTTTTCGATTTGCGGTATGAAAAATAGCATTTAATAGTATTTTTTTTTTTTTTTATTCAGGCATTTTTATTATTTTTATTAGGCTTACGCTTGACCACATCACACCTGATGGGAAGTGATGATGCGGCCTAAGATGGATGGATGTATATTGTGATTTGTGAGCCTAGTGGTGAAACAAGACTATTTCAGACGAGGGCGAAGTTGCCTGCCTGAGCGAAGCGAGGGCTGGCATCACCCGATAGTCTTTTCAAATAATAGATAGAAGTACTTGTAAAAAGTCTACTTGAATAAAAAATATTTCAAAATTCAAAATTCAAACGTTTTTTATTCAAATAAACTTTTACAAGCGCTTTCGAATCGTCAAATGAATCTACCACTGGTTCGGAATGCCATTCCTACCGAGAAGAACCAGCAAGAAACTCGGCGGTTGCTCTTTTGAAAAAAAACATTTTATACTATACATAAATACCCGCTGTCCTTAGCATTGCTGGAGCGAGTCAAACGCTCTTTTATCACTAACGTAATCTTCCACAGTATAATAAGCTTTTTTCAAAAGCATACTTTTAATGGATTTCTTTTGATTTGATTTTATATTTAAAATAAAAACCGGCCAAGTGCGAGTCGGACTCGCGCACCGAGGGTTCCGTACAAACCTGTAGTAAGTTTTACGATTTATGACTTATTAAAAAAAATTGCTTAAAAATTACGTTTGTTGTATGGGAGCCCCCCTTTAATATTTACTTTATTGATATTTAATTATTTATTTTGAAAGGTAATATACAAGTTAATATTCTGTGAAAATTTGAACCGTCTACCTGTTACCGTTTTTAATATTGAGCAAAAAAATACGAAAAAAACACGTTTATTGTATGGGGACCCCCCTTAATATATATATTTTTTTAATTTTTAGTATTTGTTGTTATAGCGGCAACGGAAATACATCATTTGTGAAAATTTCAGCTTTCTAGCTATCACGGTTTATGAGATACAGCCTGGAGACAGACAGACAGACAGACAGACAGACAGACAGACAGACAGACAGACAGACAGACAGACAGACAGACAGACAGACAGACAGACAGACAGACAGCGGAGTCTTAGTAATAGGGTCCCGTTTTTACCCTTTGGGTACGGGACCCTATTACTAAGACTCCGCTGTCTGTCTGTCTGTCTGTCTGTCTGTCTGTCTGTCTGTCTGTCTGTCTGTCTGTCTGTTGGCGCCAAGTGCCCTATACTGTATGGTAGGGATATCTGGGCGTCCAAATAATAACAAGTGCACTGTATATACACTTATATTACGAGTAAAATCAAAATACAAAGTTAACCGACAATGTAACACGGTCGCTGTTCGGTGCGTAATGAATAGCCGGCCGGGGCGTATCGACCCCCCCGCCGCGCTTCCCCGTCACGCGTCTCAAGGCGCGCGGATGTGTCTTGACCATACTCCCAGCGTTGAAGTGTCTTCAATAATAAAGATGTAGCCAGAGGCACAATAATATGGTGTTGAACTTTGATGTTTTCTTCCTTGGATTTAATTAATGTCCTCGACCCATGACGGCTCTCCCAGGCAGCATACGAAGAACTTGTCCAAGCAGATGCATGCAAACAGCAAATTAGCATAAAATGAGAGTTGCTTCAATACTTCGGTAAAATATAGTGAGATCGCCCAATGAGGAAGAGGGAAACAAAAATAAATAAATAGGAGGGATTATCTTTCCAAGGAATTAATAAATAGGAGATAAGAATCACTACTTCAAATATATACCTAAGTAAAAACGTTAAAATACCTAAGTAGTTTAATACGCAGAATTCATCTCCTTGTACTCTAAGTAACCGACAAAGTTAAAGAAAAAAAATACTTTGCCTGGTCATGTCTGCCAGTCGAATGAACTCTAAATGTACACAGCACAGTCTTCGTTGCTATGAAAATACAAAAATACATGTAAGACTGTTTATACTTACATCCCCTGCCTTTAAGACTACCTATCAGCACTGGCTCGTCTATACCTATATCAGTACCTAGTAACTTTAGTATTAGATTTGCCTGTAAATATTTTATATAATATAAGGTTTGATAGGTAGCATGGTATGATGGATGAATAAAACTGTGTTCTTTGGCGGTATACATTTCAGAAAAGTATACATTTCTTAAATTATTATGATCTACTTGCAATAATAAAGAACCAAGAGACCACAAAGGAGCTTCATCGGCAGAACATGAAGTTGGACCTCGTGAAACGAGATCTGCCGAGTTTTCAACAGGAGGAAAATAGCGCATCTCGTGCCAAGTGAAACCTTCCTGTATCTCAGCAAAGCGATGATGAAAAATCGGTCTTATTTGATAAGAATCCCCCAGAATTGCGGATGATTCATCTGGAAAAACCGAATCAATAAATCGTTCATTCAATTCAATTTGTATTACTTCAGCTGTTAAATCATCAGAAGAGGTGTTGTGTACTTCTGTAGCTGATGGAATGGTATTTTCATTGCTAGCAAGTGAATCAGTAAAATTAATTTTAAAATCAGAATTATTACTACAACCGAGCCAGTGCTGACAGTTATCAGGATGTAAAGAGTCTATATTTTTAGTAAAATCGACAATATTACGCTTGCATGGAGCTGAAGAAATACCAGAGTTTACTGTTGTCATGGATTCATTTGATGGGAAAGACTGCAGTTTACAGTGGCGCGCGATCATTGCACGACCGGCAGACACGAGCGAGTAGTACTGTATTTCAAACGCTTCCCGTTTTTTGAATTCGATTTCTGGTGCGTCTGACAGCTCCTCAATTTCATCCTGAAAATGATCAAATTGGTCGTATAAGACTTCAATCTTATCTAATCGCAACTGAAGCTCGATGTGTGTTTGTAATGAGAAAATTAAATCACTACTTTTAATTGATTTTAAATATGTGTCAAAGCTAGCTAGTATCTCCATAATGAACGTCTGTTTTTTAATTAACTGATTAATTTTACACATTTTAGCAATTTTATGTGCTATTTAAGAATAAAATGAGACAAAGAGTTAAGAAGCAAATCAGATCAATGACAATAAATTCGCAAAGTATAAGAATATTCAACGCCCGTATAAAATGCAATAGCAATTTCTAAAAATGCACAATGAATGATTTGCTAAATAAAAACGAAAGGCATTGATTACTTTGCATAGTCATTGGCTTCGAAACTTTATTTTGAAGTACCCACCTAGAACAGAAAAATAAAATGTAAACAAAGATGATCCAACAGTTTTTAAAACCTATAAAATAATGAAAATAGTTAGCTGTTGTAATATTATGTTTACTGTTTGATTCTAGGATTTACGAACTTTAGCAATGATTTTATGAAATAAGATAATATTGCTATGTTTTACGTGATATTTAAATGAATCACTATCGTACCTCTAAAAATGATACTAAATTAAATGATTACGCACTTTGGATGAGATGAATTCTTTTAACTATCATTATAAATAAGATAAATTAATGATAAAAATGGATATGAAATGTGATTAGGATGAAAAAGAAGGATAGAAGGAACGATCTCACGTATCTTTGGACTATCCTCTTGACAATTCCTCAATCATTTGGTGTTGGTTGGATGCCCGAGAATGTCAACTGGTGTTCAGAACTACACAGCGAATACAGCGACGAACTTCGGAGAACCAAATACAACCATGAATCTTCACTATCCTCTTGACGAATTCTCTCTCGTATGGCGTTTATTCTGTGCCCGGTGATGTCAGCTGGTGTGTAAAACTACACAGCGATGTTCACTCCAGCGAACAGATGACAACCATACTTAATGTTGCGACGACCTTGTGCTATTAGGAACTTGTCGGAAGCCTGAGGTCCGGTACTACAATCGTTCAGCGTTGGTTCGATGCCCGAGCAAGTCAGCTGGTGTTCAGAACTACACAGCGATGAGCTTCGGAGAACCAAATACAATCCAAATACGATGTAGGAATCATGCGCACGGCGATGACCTGGCGGTGACCTCTGGTTTGCACTTCGTGACGTATTCTTCTCGAACAAATCGCAGGTTCATTTACGGTGACGAAGGACCATATGTTGGCGCCAAGTGCCCTATACTGTATGGTAGGGATATCTGGGCGTCCAAATAATAACAAGTGCACTGTATATACACTTATATTACGAGTAAAATCAAAATACAAAGTTAACCGACAATGTAACACGGTCGCTGTTCGGTGCGTAATGAATAGCCGGCCGGGGCGTATCGACCCCCCCGCCGCGCTTCCCCGTCACGCGTCTCAAGGCGCGCGGATGTGTCTTGACCACTGTCTGTCTGTCTGTCTGTCTGTCTGTCTGTCTCCAGGCTGTATCTCATAAACCGTGATAGCTAGAAAGCTGAAATTTTCACAAATGATGTATTTCCGTTGCCGCTATAACAACAAATACTAAAAATTAAAAAAATATATATATTAAGGGGGGTCCCCATACAATAAACGTGTTTTTTTCGTATTTTTTTGCTCAATATTAAAAACGGTAACAGGTAGACGGTTCAAATTTTCACAGAATATTAACTTGTATATTAACTTTCAAAATAAATAATTAAATATCAATAAAGTAAATATTAAAGGGGGGCTCCCATACAACAAACGTAATTTTTTGATATTAACAATAAACCTCTACAAACAAAGTTAGTTTTGCGGTTCATTTCGTCTTGTTTTTAATACGTCATAAATCGTAAAACTTACTACAGGTTTGTACGGAACCCTCGGTGCGCGAGTCCGACTCGCACTTGGCCGGTTTTTCGTATTTTTTTGCTCAATATTAAAAACGGTAACAGGTAGACGGTTCAAATTTTCACAGAATATTAACTTGTATATTACCTTTCAAAATAAATAATTAAATATCAATAAAGTAAATATTAAAGGGGTGCTCCCATACAACAAACGTAATTTTTATTTTTAATACGTCATAAATCGTAAAACTTACTACAGGTTTGTACGGAACCCTCGGTGCGCGAGTCCGACTCGCACTTGGCCGGTTTTATTTATTTTATTTTATTTTATTTGTCAAGGAAAACCAACAGCTTATTGTTCTAGATAGTCTTAAAATTAGGTAACTTATAGCTAATGACAGGTTTTCACAAATAGACACTGAAAAGAACAAGGGTACCTGTTGATACACAAAAACAGTTGTTGAGAAAGATACCAGTTGTTAATCACTAATCAGCCCCCCGATTACGTAAGAATTGTTCATCAAACGTTAAAGATTTTTGTCAAAGTAAAATAAACCATAATCTCATTGAATTAGAGCTCAATTTCGTCTGCGCATTCTTATACGTTTAGGTATGAACGATACTCGAACGTATAAGAATGGATATACGAAATTGAGCTCTAATTTAATGACGTTATGGTTTATAAACTTTGACGACGAACTTTAACGTTTTGATCGGACATTCTTACATGATAAGGGGGTTGTTGTTAATAACTTAATGCACTTCACTGTATGAATACATACACAATTAATTGGTAATTGGTAGATATACATACGGAGTACGCCTTCCCGCAGACATCGCACACGTGGTCTCGCTTCGCACGAGCGTTCCGGTGCAGCATCCGGATGTGAGTACGGAGCACGGGCTTGGACGAGCACGCCTGAAACGATACGTGCTCTGATACATTCACATCGTAATAGCACAGTAAACAGATACAACCAGAATGGAAACTACCTAGAAACGTTTGAAACAGCTCACTCACACACATGCGCATCGGCGCTCGTCGCAGTGCCGTCAGTACTGAGTGCCGCGTTATGACGTGTCGGGGATGCGCATTTTTTTTTTTTTATCCACTACAAGTTAGCCCTTGACTGCGATCTCACCTGATGGTAAGTGATGATGCAGTCTAAGATGGTAGCGGGCTAACCTGTTAGGGCATGGCAGTTATATTAAACCCATCCCCCTATTCGGTTTCTACACGGCATTGGACGCTAAATCGCTTGGCGGCACGTCTTTGCCGGTGGGGTGGTAACTAGCCACGGCCGAAGCCTCCCACCAGGACACACAGGCATGTGTGTGAGTGAGCTGTTTCAAACGTTTCTAGGTAGTTTCCATTCTGGTTGTATCTGTTTACTTTGGTAATAGTGTACGGGAGCAAGTGATATGGCTCCACCGCGCAATAGGATGATCATCCTCCGAGCGGGTGTTGTGCTCGGGGACCACTGGTCCGTCATAATCATAATCATCATAATCATTTATTTGCTGATTGTAGGTAGGTACGAGTAAGTACAATACAATAAGGTATTTGACTACTAGTGAAATAAATTATTTTTAGTGAATACTAAAATTAAAGGATCTCCCAAAAGCCGTAATATCCACGTCCCCGGCTAGTTTTATGTTGAATAACCATTTTAACCTATCGATTAAAGTAAAGAATTCATCTAACCACTAAAATATGTTTCAAATTGATTCAGAAATCACGGAGATATGCACCGACATACATTTAAAAAAAAAATACGCGCCGAATTGAGAACCTCTTCCTTTTTTAACCGACTTTATTTTTTTGTCGATGGTTGCCTGTCAATAATTATGACACTTCATAGGCGTGCTTATATCAAAAGTAAAATAAATCGTTGGACAAAATATAATGGTAAACATATTCAGACCGCGACCGCACATCAATATTCAAAACGAGTATTAGTTGCCAGTTTCTGACATAGATGGCGCTGAACGATCTTGCCTCGCGCTACAGCATTGTACTGAAAGATAGTATGTGTGTTCCTTCGAATGTTACCAACGGTGTAATTATTCGAAATACTACTACGACAGTTGTATAATTTTTGAAAAGTGCTTACTTTCTTAAGTACTAACTAATAATAAATAAATAAATGTTTAATTAGCTCTACACGGAAAAGAAACACAGAAATTAGAAATTATAACTACAGACTAAATATTATTTACTAAGCTTACTTACTAAAAATACAAAATGTATTTTACAAAATAACTAAGGTATGTTGGGGTAAGAACGGACGGATTTCAGACCAATTGAAAAGGTTTTGTAAAAACTCAATTTTCTCGATATTTGTTAAAGATAAATTACTAAAATATGGTGCATTTGTTTAATTTTTAAACGTAGCTTAAGTTTCAATTTTGTTTATTTTTGTAAACTCAACAGTTTCTGCTTTATACGCATGTAAAAACAAGATCTATCTAGCTATTACTACTTAAAACCTAGTTTTAAGGCGAAATATTAGCAAAACAAGCTGTATTTTCGCCAAAATATGAATCTAAAAGGTAAAGGGAAAGGTCGGATAAAAGAAAAAAAGACAAAAATTACCAAGTTTTTTTAAATTCACCATAACACACAAACGGTCCGTCGGAGCGACTGGCGCGAACTGAAGTAGACGCATAACAAAATGGCGATGAACATAATGATGCCAACATTAAAAAATATGGTCTTATTCGCGAGAAATTTGATGTATACGGTCTTACCCCCTTTCCGCTCTTACCCCAACATACCTTACAAAATAATTAAATTTCTCCGTGTATTCGCTAAAAAAAACTATCTATAATCCAGGGATGATATGGAGGCTGGAGCTCCGTAACCGAAACCGAAACTATCGGATATCCGAAATAAAAATATATCCGTAACCGTATCCGTTTCACAAGTTTCGGATAGTTTCGTATAAGGGAGGAGTCCAATTAAAGCGACATGTTTCGACAGGTTTTTGTTTCACCGCTTGCGCGTCACTTGAAACTTGCAGTTTGTTTGTTATTTCTATTCATAACATAACCGCTTTCATAACTAGTTAGTTTTTTTATTTAAGAGTTGATACTTAATTTAAGAAAGTCTTGTGTTAAGTATTAAATTGATTTCTACCGACAAAACGCCACCAAAGTCGAGTTTAATTTGGGCATTTTTTAACAAGTTAATATAGATATCCGTAACCGAAACTATCCGAAACTAACGGATAATCCGAAATAATTACATATCCGTAACCGTATCCGAAACCGATATAATTTTATTCCTATATCCATATCCGTATCCAGATCCGAAATATGATATCCATAACATCCCTACTATAATCTATACTAATATTATTAACTAGCTGAAGCACGAGACTTCGTCCGCGTGGACTGAGGTCTTTTGGTTCCCGCGGGAACTCCTTAGTTTTCCGGGATAAAAAGTAGCCTATGTCACTTTCCAGGTCCTCAACTATACCCATGCCAAAATTCACGGCGACCCGTTGCTCCGTTGTGATTGAAGGACAAACCAACAAACAAACACACTTTCGCATTTATAATACTAGTGGTTCGCCCCGAACTGAGACCTCGCGGTATCACAGAGCGCCATCTATTGACATCATTGTAAAGTTCTGTTAAAAGTACTGAAGCACATTAAAAATTTAATAATTTCGTTTCCTTATAATATTTATCTAATTTTAGTATTTGTTGTTCAAGTACAGGATATAATTCAAATAATTGATAAGTTTCAGCCTCAGCCTTTCAGAAAATTGAGAGTTCCGAGGTCAACTTTGGACGTTAGAAAATCGCCACTTTGAAAGCCCCCATTTCGCCAATTTTAGGGGAAAAATTAAAAAAAATATATTTTTGGACTCTATTCCTAATTATCTCTAAAATGATATACTGCAACCCTATGTAACGCTATAAAAAATATTTTACTTCACATTCGCTTCTATGAGAGCCCCCCTGAAATAAAGATTTTTATAACTTTTTAAGCCATATCCGGCGGGAGGCCATCGGTTTACATATTATATTTAAATTTGAAGTAATTACGTTCAGTAATTCAGAAGTTATAAGGCTCTGACAGACAGACGGACGGACGGACGGACGGACGGACGGACGGACGGACGGACGGACGGACGGACGGACAAGTGCAAATTCACTCAAGTAGACTCAGAGACCTTCGCTTCGCTCGGTCAAATACTGCAAA
Organism: Erebia ligea; assembly: GCA_917051295.2. Lineage (NCBI taxonomy): Eukaryota > Metazoa > Arthropoda > Insecta > Lepidoptera > Nymphalidae > Erebia > Erebia ligea. The sequence goes on from OU785247.1 coordinate 7,713,917, forward strand.
AAATACTTCAAAATTTTTTTCTCACGAAATTTCTTTGCTCTCTACTTCAAGGCCAAATGTTAACAAACTTACAACATACAACTAACTGCGTTGGTCAAAAGTTGAAATTTCATAATATATCGCGCCAAAATACTAAAAGAAACATTTAAACAGACTTTGTAAGTTAGAGTTAAGGATTAGATTCGTATGTATTGTATAGCTATTTCAGTTTTCACCATCGCGCACTCCCTCCTCCTACCTTGATATCGTGATTCGGTTGGGCTTCGAATTTCGACACCACCGCGATAGAATATCGTCGCAAATTGGAATCGGCCGTCGCGTCGTACACGCAATATAGTGTTTCGCTCGATATATAGTTTTAGGTTAGGCCGATATCGGATTTACGATATTGAATCAATATATAGATTCAATAACTACTATATATACGTTTTTATTACATTATAATCTCGTTAAATTACGCAATTCTCTTTCATTTCAGTAAATAAAGTAGTACATAACATAAATTAGTTATCTAGATTCTAGACGATGTATATAGCCGGCAGTTCATAGCACATCAAGGAAAGTGAAAAAATACATTGGTTTCAAATTACGCCTAGGTCACGTGACCTAATGGCAATAGTTAAGACTTTTTTAAAATAGGGATAATGCCTATATCAAAAATAAATTTTATCTACACTAATGTTATAACATTCTACTTATGTTTCCAATACTTGACTTATAATTACTACTGTTATAGCGCAGATAACAAAACACTCAATTTAAGCAATTTCACATGATGGTATAATATCCACATCGATATCGTAAAATCTCATTATAACATCAATAAAACGCGACCAATTAACCTGGCGAGCCTTATGTCAAAATCCTCATACAAGTTGTATAAAATTTTGATATTAGGCTGGCTTTTGAAAACAGTTGGGTTATACGTGAAAACTTCGTCGAAACTACTAAACTTACATACACAAAACTCTTTGGTAAGATCTTGTGCCAATTAAATAAAAAACGAACAGCGCGCGCTCGCTCCTGATTGGCCCTGCGCGCGCAGCTGCGCTCTCATTGGTTAGATTTTAATGGCAGCAAGTTCACTGTGACAATACACGTATATACATAAACTATTGTCAGCTTTTACTCTTGTTGTTTGATAAATTGCATTAGTGAAGATAAAGTAGTGTATGCAACTGCATATAACACGGGTATTAAAACACTCGTTACTATTATGAAACTCGCTGCGCTCGTTTCATAAACTCACACTCGTGTTTTAATACCCTTCATTATATGACAGTTGCATAAACTACTATTTTAAAATAGGGATAATGCCTATATCAAAAATAAATTATTTCTAACTGATTATTAAATAGAGGGTCTTCCAAAAGACCTAAAATTCACATCCTCAGTCAGTTTTAAGTTTGATAACCATTTAATATAGATTAAAGAAAAAAAGTGCGTTGAAATTTGATGACGTCACAACTGTGAATTTCATACAACTTCCATACTAAAAGCGCGTTTTTAAGTTTGATAAAGAGTTGCTGATTTGATTGAGTTGTCGTCATCCCTATTAAGACTTTTTTTTTAATTTTATAGCTACCTAAAAGTGTGGTAAACGTATTCAGAGCGCGACCGCACATCGATATTCAAAACTAGTATTTTTTTTTAAATCCACTACAAGTTAGCCCTTGACTGCGATCTCACCTGATTGTAAGTGATGATGCAATCTAAGATGGTAGCGGGCTAACCTGTTAGAGGCATGGCAGTTAATTAAACCCATACCCCTATTCGGTTTCTACACAGCATCGTACCGGAACGCTAAATCGCTTGGCGGCACGTCTTTGCCGGTAGGGTGGTAACTAGCCACGGCCGAAGCCTCCCACCAGGTCAGACCAGGGAAAATTCAGAAATTATAAATTTCCAAACCCTGCCGGGGATCGAACCCGGGACCTCCGCACGTTAAGGCAACAGCGCCTGCGCCACGGAGGTCGTCGAAATCTAATCGTCGTATTAGTTGCCAACTTCTGACATAGATGGCGCTGAACGACATTGCCTCGCGCTACGGCATTGTACTGAAAGATAGTATGTATGTGCTTCCAATGTTACCATCGGTGAGTTTATAACCTCTTAACAAAAGATTAAACAATTATAATTTTTGAAAAGTGCTTACTTTCTTAAGTACTTACTATTATAAATGCGAAAGTTTGGATGTTTGTCTCTCAATTACGCCAGAAAAGCTGAACGGATTTGGATGGAATTTGGCACAGAGATAGATTATAGCCCGGAATAAAACATCTAGGTTTATTGGTTCCCGCGGGAACTCAATTTTCCGGGATAAAAAGCAGCTTATGTCCTATCCCGGGATCTCTTTACCAAATTTCATCAAAATCATTTGGTCAGGCATAAACATTGTTAGCTGTGTTGGATTTTTCAGGTAAGAAATTCTGAGTACTAGCCCGGAGTTAGGAAGTTGGCGGTGTTTCACCCCCGTGCCTCGAAGAGCACGTTAAGCCGTCGGTCCCGGTTATTATCACTAGCATGATAATAGTGGTCAAAGCCCGCCAACCCGCAGTGGAGCAGCGTGGTATAAAATTCCATCAACAAATTCCATCTCTCCTATGAGAGTGGAGGCCTGTGCCCAGCAGTGGGACGTTAATGGGCTGTAGTGGTGGCGTTTTGATAACGCTCGCCTACGGCTCGGGCTCAAACAGTGTGCACTTACAAAATTACAGCCCAGTTCGGTGCATGTGATCGGCGTCATCTTCAGGTGTACGGCCAAGTTGTGTTCCTCCAAGCGTATCGCTTTCACGAACTTTCTGTTACAGGGATCCTACTAAGAACTCTACGGCTCGGGTTAAAAAATAGCGTTATTCCAATGTGTTATTCCAAACTTTCGCATTTATAATATTAGAATAGAATATTTTTATTTGCATGATTGTAAGTATAAGGTGTTAATAATATAATATGGTGAGCAAGTTACAATCAGTCATGCAATGGCGTGCAAAATGCTTAAAATTATCAGATGAATAGCAAATTAGAGTTTAAAATCAGGACTTCTTAAGTTTTAAAATTCAAGAAGTCTTTTACATGGTCAAAATTATGAGCTACTAGCCATTTATGTAACTTATTTTTAAATAATTTAATTTGTAATGCCTTAATATCTATAAATGTAAGGTTCGATTATTTTAATGAGATTTTTATTATTTTTTCCGAGGGTATTTTTAAATAAAATTAGAAAAAACGAGACGCTAATGTGGGTACACTCGGGAGGTTGATTCATTCGGTCGAGATGGTCTAGCGGACATGTTGATTAAATTAGTTTTCTGATAGTAAAAGGTTGGTAAAATAATTATAAGAATAATTAATTATATTGGTTAAGTATAAGAACATAAAGTGTGATAGAGTGAATTTCAGTTATTATACACTGTTTGTCAACCAATATTTGACGTTTTATTGGAGAAGGCGTTTACGTTAGTATAGAAGTAAAGATTAAATCAAATTCTCGTGTGCGTTTTGAAAACGCTCGCCTACGGCTCGGGGTCAAAAAGTGTGCACTTACAAAATTACAGCCCTGTTCGGTGCACGTGATCGGCGTCATCTTCAGGTGAACGGCCAAGTTGTGTTCCTCCAAGCGTATCGCTTTCACGAACTTCTTGTCGCAGAGCGTGCACGCGTGTCTGCAAACACAATACAAAACAAACAATAACAAACATCTCAAAAGACAGCCACGTATTAGCGGTTCCTCTGGTGACGCAAATGTTCATGGGCGGCGGTAATCACTTACCATCAGGTGACCCGTTGTCACTCATGTCAGTCATTGAAAGCGCGAGTTTCAATGCCTGTTGAGCCACCCGAAACTAGTCAATTGGTTTTTAAGTGATTACTAGCTGATGCCCGCGACTTCGTCCGTGTGGTTAAGTTTTTTTTAAATTCCTTCGGGAACTCCCAAATTTTCCGGGATAAAAAGTAGCCTATGTCACTCTCCAGGTCCTCAACTACACCCATGCCAAAAATCACGTTTCTCCGTTGCGGCGTGATTGAAGGACAAACCAACAAACAAACACACTTTCGCATTTATAATATTAGTATGATTAAATAGAGGTTCTCCCAAAAGTCGTAATATCCACGTCCCCTGATAGTTTTGCATTGAATAACTATTAAAGTGTGTTTGGTTTGTTGGTTTATTGGTTTGTCCTTCAGTCACGCCGCGACGTATTGACGTGATTTTTTTCATTTAGGCTTATTTTTATCCCAGAAAATGAAGGAGTTCCCGTGAAAATCAAAAATCTTATACCACGCAGACGAAGTCGCGGGTTAGTAAACTACATGGATACTAATATTATAAATGCGAAAGTTTGGATGGATGGATGTTTGTTACTCAATCACGCCTGAACGGATCTGGATGAAGATCCACGCGGACGAAGTCGAGGGCATCTAGTATTAGTATAAACATGTAAAGAAAACCACCTCACAACTCTATTATAAGTCTGTGTCTTTGTAGTCAGTCTGTGTCACTGTAGTCTTTGTTACGAAATGTCATTCGATTGAGAAGTGACAGATGACATTGGAATAACGGTTTTTCTTCCCGACTAAAGATTTATAAGTTTTAGTTAATTTTCGTAGATTCTTAAAGACAGTAAATTAAGTGCATCAAATGTTGTTTTCTTTGTTTTTTCAGGTAAGATAAATAATCATTTGTAATTAAATAGGCAAATAATGTAAGTAAAAATGTTGTTGTAAGTAAGTACTTACTTAAATAAATCTTTGTTTTTTCAGAGAAACACAACCTGGTTTAATTTAACATTATAAACATTAAATACTCACTTAAGTTTGGCCGGGTCCACGTGCTTGAGGTTATATTTCATGTGTTGGTTGAATGACATCTTGTTTTTGAAGTTCATATCGCACTGGAGATTAAAATAAATACAGATATAAATATTTAAAAAAAAATTGGCAGTCATAGGGACTGCTGATACAAGTGAAAACGAATATTTAAAATAATTTATATATAATATTTAAATATATATATATATATATAAAATTATTAAAATATAAACCTTAAAACTAAGACATTAATAGTAGATTGTTACACAAGGGACGTAAGTAAGCTATTACAGAACAAGATCCAATTTGGCGCCAGTGCGAGCGCAGCTCGCATAGGGCGCTAATGGATCGCGTGCACCCGAGATATTTAGTCACATGAGCGAGCGCAGCGAGCGAGGGTGAATATAGTTCGAGGGTGTAATAGCTACTTGCAACCGAGGTAAGCATTCTACTTTATATCATTCTTGCGAGGTAAATAAAACATTGGTAATGCAAAATGAAATTTTAATTAGAATAATTAGCAAATTTAGAGAAAAAATAGAAAAAAATGGTTACTTATTTTCCATTTTTTTTTCGTAAATAGTTTTCCATTTTTTTTTACGGCTCTGAGTTCCAAGGAGTTTTGCATAGTTTGAAATGTATGGAAATTAAATGCCGCCATGTTCAGTGTTTTTTTTTCAGTAAAAAGTTTTCTTACCATTTTATAAGAAAAGAGATTGTTTACCAAGGAGTTTTGCATAGCTTGAACTGTAATGTGAACATTACAATTCAAGCATAGTGCGACGTAATGTTGCCTTGAATTGCAAACACCAACTTACAAGGAGACTTTCCACCATAGTAATCCCTAGTTACTGAGCAAGTATGATATAAAGTGTAATTACGAATGTAGTATATTTATATTTAAGACCTTTTGTCTTGGTAACAACGCGAGCATGTCGGTGACGGTGACGCGAATCCACAAGTTTACCCCCTACCAAGAAGTGTTCAACGCGGCTAAAGAAGTTTTCACTTCAATAATAATAGAATTTACGGGCGTTAAAGAATATTGAAATGAAATGATTTATTCATTTTACACTAGCTGAGTTTAAGTTTTTTTTAATTCCCGCGGGAATACATCTATAATTAATTATTTATTGGAAATGCAAAAAGTAACTTTTAAGTTAAGAGTTTATTTTTTAGTAAACTCCCAAAAAAACTCCTAAATCTTGCCAAAATCTCCAAAATCCAAGCCAAATATATTTCCTCCCAGATCAGATCGACTTCGTCCGCGTGGTTAGTTTTTTTGATTCCCGCGGGAACTCCTTAATTTTCCAGGATATCCGTTATATCCGGATTATCCGGATATCCGTTGATCCGTTGCTCCGTTGCGGCGCGATTGAAGGACAAACCAACAAACAAACACACTTTCGCATTTATAATATTAGTATGATTTTATCTAACAACAAACCTGTCAACCTGTATCGGAGTTATAATGTTATGTTATTATCATGTTTTAACGACTATTAACATATTTTAACGACTATTAACATGTTATAACGACTGTTATCATATTTTAACGACTATTAACAACTGTTATCATGTTTTAACGACTATTAACGACTATTATCATGTTTTAACGACTATTAACGTACACACCTCATAGCAATACAGCTGAGCGCTCGCGTCGTGTGAGATGAGATGTAATTCCATGGCCTTCTTGAACAGGAACTGTTTATCGCAGCGAGGACATGAGTACTCCTTTACGCCTCTATGGATACTGGGGAAGTAATGTATGTACTTGCATTAATATATTACACTATAGAAGAGTCGTACTTGTAATTACTAGATGAGAAAACGAGGATAAAAGGGCACGCCGCTGCACTATTGGAAAAAATGATATGCGTCTATGGAGTATTGCATTTTTTGTCGACGGTTGTCTGTCAATAATTTTGACATTTCATAGGCGTGCTTATGTCAAGAGTAAAATAAATGATTAGACGGAGAATATAAGCTTCAACGCGACATTGGCGAAATATTTGTGCCCAGTCCACGAGTTTCTAGTGAGTGTATTATATTTGTGTGGTTTGTGTAAACTTTTAAAGTAAAAAAAAAAAAAAAAACCATTCATATTATAAGAAGTGATGTGAAGTGAGAATAGAAGATTAAAAAAAAACAAATATATATGTATACATATATATTATATATTACATTATGTATATTTATTGTGAATATGTACATACTCACAATAAGTGAGTCCTCAGTGAGTCCTTGTTCCGGAACACTTTGTCGCACAGTTCACATTTCTGCTTCTCCGAGTGACTCTTTATGTGATTCCTTAATCTTCCCAGACTTCTGTAAGATAATTTTTTAATTTATTGACATGCTAGCAACATTTTTTTTTTATATAAGCTAATTATTATTTATATTAAAATAATATAGTAATCAGTTCTATTACAATAGTCCAAATAGTCAAATCTATTACTTTTTTTCAAATGTCAAAACGTGCTTTTAGTATGGGATGGTTTATGAAATTGTGACGTCATCAAAGCTCGACGCACTTTTTTTACTTCAATCGTCAGTTTGAAATGATTTACAAAATAATATAAAACTAACAAGGGGCGCGGAAATTACGTCTTTTGGAAGATCCTCTATTTCATATCACTAAAAATAATTTTAATAGCAGTCAAATACTCAATTAAAGGCATTTACAGTATTTAAAAGTCTTTCCAACTATATTGAATAAGGATAAATAAATTATAGTAAGTAAATACTCTTTCAAAAGTTAGCATAATTAATGATTAAACGAACTTACCTGTAAGTGAAGTTCGATCATAATTATACGAGGATTCGTCCGAAGAGATTAGCATGATATACTTGTAGTACCGTGTACGTACGGCCACTTTCACACGTTAGTTGAGGGAGCTGAAAATAAAAACAAACGCTCCCTCTTACCGGCCGATAGCAGGCCGCTATATATAGGCCCCACTCCTGCACAACTAGTCATTTAGTTCGGAGCTTGACCTTTTTTTTTTTTTATTTTACACTTTCATAAACACATATATATTACAAATTTAACCTTGAATTTGAAATTTGACCTTTTCATGACACTGGGGTAACCCGTGGGAGGGTGGGATGCTAATCTCTTCGGACGAATCCTCGTATAATTATGATCGAACTTCACTTACAGGTAAGTTCGTTTAATCATTAATTATACTTCGTATTCGTCCTCCGAGATTAGCATGATATACTTGTAGATATTGAGAGACTTGTCATGAAAACAGGTCTTACTCGTAGTTATTATGCGAAAAACGCACTTTAACCATCAGGTATATCATATTTAATACATAATAATGATTATGTTCTTATTTAATGAACAATTTTATTTATTTTGATAGATATTTACGAGGTACTGTATAACTTTGTTTTTTATAATGCTCGATTTTATTATTACAGGATCATAGTATTTGTAAGAAATGAGTCAACTCAACAATCTGAATTTTCGATAAGGAAAATTATAATTTCAAAAGTATTCGAGCAACTACTTAGTGTCGTGTACTTTGGGCAAAAACAAGGACCAGTCTGTGGATATGCCAAGTGACTGCAACTAAAATATTCTTGTGGATATGGCGGGCTCTTGAGGCCGCGCTGTATTGAGGAATTGTGTCGAAGGTGTTTAATTTTGTCAAGATAACTATTGAGGGTTACACTTACGATAATGTAAAAATTGTATTATATACGGAAGAAACCTGTTCAGAAAGTTTTAATTAAAAATTAAAAATTTTGATTGACGAGAAATTTCGAAGGAAAGTTCTATGTTATATATTATTATTATTACAATTTTGAAAAACTTTTGCATTCTATGTAATGTTCTTGAAGCTCATAAAATTACTTAATGCTTCAAAAGTTCTTTTATAGTTGAAATTTCATCAGATCATTGATTGAGAAAAACAAAACACAAAAAAAATTAATGCATTTCAAGGATCTCAAGTGATGTTACATTTTAGCATAGAAAGTCAGTATGAATTTGAAAAAAAAATTTAGAAAATCTATTTATAGTACCTATGTTCAATTTTTTCAATGAAACTGCATATTATACTTAGAGATCACTTATCTCTAATATTACGAGATCTACAACTATTGGTAAAGTTGTGATAAATTTCAACAACTCAAATTCAATTGAATTAATGCTTGCTGAAGACATCCATGGAAGAGATGTATAGTATTGATTGCCGAATTGAAACAACTTAATTGATCAACTATCGTGTTGTTTAAATGAATTAACAGAAGAACAGAAATAAAACTGACTGAAAGGTATTCATCATTTCTATAGGTGAGAGTGGGAAATCTCTTATCAATAAGGACTACCGGCGAGCAGCCAGCAGTAGTTCCAACCAGGGTATGTGAGGTGTAATTTGCGGCTGCAGGAACGAGAGAGAAAGAAAAAAATATATATATATATATATATACTTATGTATATATATAACCACGTCAGATGGTTCAAAGACCAGTGGACCAGTGGGTCCGAAGACAAATTACAGCAATAAACCATTAAATATGCGATATGATGGTAGGCTATAAAGGAACAAAAATTATGAACTTTACTTGTGTTTTCTTGATAATACCGAAGAGTGGAAACCCAAGAGATTGAAACCCATGAACGCATTAATGGCGTACGCATCTGAGTCATTCTTACACGAAATATATTAATTTTTATAATTGGTATAACATTGAGACGCAAAAAGGAGAATTTTCGAATTATTTGGACAGTTCCCACTAAATACCTTTGAACGGATTCGTCTTGGTTCTCTAATAGCTTTAGTATCGTGACTAGAGCGTTTATATGTAATACAAACATCTTTGTAATCGCATCTATTCAATATATATCTCGTGGGCTCATCTCAAGAGGGGAAACACCTACCAGCCATGCAGGTTATGAAACCAACTGCAATGGTATTGGCGATCTTGAAAAGATTTTGAAAAAATGTGTAAGTATTCAACAAATACTTGAAACCGAAGTAAGCTGGCAGAATTTCCAACTGGTTAATGTGAAATGCCTCATTTCGTTGGGTGCTAGCAGTTTCCTCACCACAAGCGGCCCCCAACCCCGCAGTTGAGAATCCTATGACAATTTCTACATCATTTCAATTTTGTTTACAGAATTAAGCCGCTCAAAATCTGAAGGACAACAGGATATAGATGCGTTGTTTCTTAATTACCATTTTTTAAATTTAAAACATTTACACCTTCTAAAACTTGTTTGTTTTAGCCGGCCACGATGAAGTAATAAGGCCAACTAATGTAGCAAAGTTCAAAAAAAATATATTATTATGTATATAAGAATAAATTACGTATTCCAAAAAATAAAGTTGCAGGAGCTCGGTGGCAACTTATTGTTTCTTTTCATTGAAATATTATGTTATAGAGACGTTCGTTTTGTGATTTCTTTTTAAAAAGAGAATCAATCATCATCGAACAATAACTATAGGTAGTGTCGGAACTCCTTATACGGAAGTTATTTACTTGTTTTAAAATTAATTATAAAATAAAACTGTTAAGTTGCCAAACTGTAAAGATTATTAAAGAATTATTATGATTAAAAGGAGTAACATTAATTTCTTAGCCTCGAGGAAATTTTTAGATAGGTTCCACGAGCGAAAAAATACAAAAAATATTGCAGTTTGGTTTAAATAAACCAAATAACTGTGGAACGTATATTTGGAAAACTATATTCAAACAAAAGCGCAATTAATTTAGTTGCCTTTCTGGTCTGCATGTATTAGGACCGAAAACTAAGCATCTTTTTGATTGGTTGTGGTCATAAGCAGTTCTCACTAATACAATTATTGTTCTAAATTCTTCAAATAAAGAAAAAATATTGAAATGTTTTTCATGGTTTTATATTAAAGTAAATATGTTCTTGCCGTATGACTCGGAAAAAGAGTACTGCAGTCAAAAATTAATGTACTGCAGGTTCACTTTGTGATATAGCTCCTATAGCTAAGGGACCAACGACTGCCTTTTGAATGAATTTCGAGGCAAAACAAGAAACACTTAAAATAGGAATACTATAGGAAAAAACAACTAACCACTGTAGGGTCATCGGTTATGGATGCACTGCTTTTTTAAAAATTTTGCCAAATTTTTTAAAAAAAAATTACCAGTGTTCCTAATCTCGGACAACGATGGCTGCGATGAGAAGTCCTTAGCCGAAATGCTCGCATAACAGGTCTGTTGATTTAAAACTTCCTTTGCGGTTTGGGCTTGAGGCTGTTTCGACTCTGCGCTCTATTTAATTATCGCCTTAGCATCTTTGTAAGTTTCTGAAAGATTCTTGCTAAATAATAAGAATTAGTTTTAATATGCAATAACTAATCCCGAGGACAATTAAACGTCTTGTTAAAGAATCGCTGTATGTCGTAATTAAAGCGTCGTGCGTCCATTAATAGATGCTGTATCCGACGATCCGTATCGTTTTATAAAGCTCTGCTGTAGTAGCTATGCTCAAAACATCATAACAAAAAACTCGAAGGCGTCTTGCTGTCGGGATTCGGGAGTGAAGGCGGGACTTGCGCCTGCGTCATCATGACTTCTCCCAGGGCAGGTAAGATCGTTGGTCTTCATGACATTAGTCATTCATTATTGTTCATTAGAACGCAGTCCCAATAGTGAAGCATATTATGGCAACATGAATGCTTGGATAAGTTTTCGCACCTGATCGAAGATGCTTTGAGATTCAAGCACGTGCGCGCGCACTTTCGTCGTACGAAAAAAGGTGTGCCAATAAAGTGCGTAAAAGGACGCACTTCTCAAAAATAGATTTTGCAATAGTTAGTTCAAACAATCAACGCAATACAGGCATAATTTCATAGGCATGAAATCGTGTACGAAAAAAAAACACTTCAAAATTGAACAACGCCTGAGAGCCCCCGCTCATGACCCATTGCCAGTCCATTACTTTGTAGGCATGAGATTGCACGCGAAAATATACTTCAAAATTGAGCAATGCCTGAGGGCTTTCGCCCACGACTCATTGCAAGTCTATTACTTTGTAGGCATGTGATTGCACGCGAAAACGTACTCCAAATTGAAACATACTTCAAATTTGAGAAATGCCTGAGGGCTTTCGCCCACGACTCATTGCAAGTCTATTACTTTGAAGGCATGAGATTGCACGCGAAAACGTACTCCAAATTGAAACGTACTTCAAATTGAGCAATGCCTGAGGGCCCCCGCCTACGACTCATTGTAAGTCTATCATTTTGTATACATGAGTTTGCACGCGAAAACGTACTCCGACTTATTGTAAGTCTATTAGGCATGAGATTGCACGCGAAAACGTACTTAAAATTGAGCAATGCCTGAGGGCTTTCGCCCACGACTCATTGTAAGTCTATCATTTTGTAGGCATGAGATTGCACGCGAAAACGTACTTCAAATTGAGCAATGCCTGAGGGCTTTCGCCCACGACTTATTGTAAGTCTATTATTTTGTAGGCATTAAATTGCACGCGAAAACGTACTTCAAATTTGAGCAATGCCTGGGGGGCCTTGCCTACGACTTATTGTAAGTCTATTATTTTGTAGGCAAGAGATTGCATGCGAAAACACACTTCAATAGGTAGCCATAGGCAATCCGATTTGCTAAGATTTCATAATATCCACGTCTAGACAGGTAGATTTTAACAGACTTTCTTGCTGATTCTTTTCTGTAGGAATGTTATTCCGAACCAGTGAAAGATTCCACTCGACGACTCAAAAAGGACTTGTAAAAGTCTATTTGAGTAAGAAACATTAATTGAATTTCGGTTTGAGTTTAGGTATATATCTAAAAAAAAAATCCTATGCGCAAACACACATTATTAGAAAGTTGGCTGACGAGCAATGTTGCGACTCGACGGTGGCAGTGTTGGCGATTGCAGTGACTCCAAAGAACTCGATGACAAGCAGTGTAGAAGACTTCAAAAACAAAAGCTCGATGACAAAACAGTGTAGAAGACTCCAAAAAACTCGATGACAAACTTATTCGGTGATAACGTTTACGTGATCGGTTCAATTTCAAATTTCCGAAATCACTTTTACGTTTTTATCACAAAAATAAATAATAAAAATATTAATTTTTAATTTAATAATTTAAAAATAAAATAAAAACTCACCGAATTTGCGGACGTGCGAAGTGGCTGAGCACGAAAACACGAATGACTAGTTGTGCAGGAGTGGGGCCTATATATAGCGGCCTGCTATCGGCCGGTAAGAGGGAGCGTTTGTTTTTATTTTCAGCTCCCTCAACTAACGTGTGAAAGTGGCCGTACGTACACGGTACTACAAGTATATCATGCTAATCTCGGAGGACGAATACGAAGTATAATAAATATTATAAATGCGAAAGTTTGGATGTATGGATGTATGTTTGTTACTCAATCACGCTCCAACGGATGAACGGATCTGGATGAAATTTGGCACAGAGATAGATTATAGTCTGGAATAGCACATAGGCTACTTTTTATCCCGGAAAATTAAAAGAGTTCCCGCGGGAACCGAAAAACCTCAATCCACGCGGACGAAGTCGCGGGCATCAGCTAGTATATAATAATCTAATCAAATTAGTACCCAGAAATATTTTCAAAGAACATTTTTATTACTTCATCCGCGGGGATTAAGTTTTTTTAAATTCTCAAAAGTACCTTATGTCACTCTCCAGGTCCACAACTATGCAAAAATTACGTCGATCCGTTTCTGTGTAGCGGCGTGATTGAAGGACAAACCAACAAACAAACACACTTTCGTATTTATAAAGTCAAAATATGTTTATTCAAAATTGGTACTTTAAAACTGAAGCTACGTGGGTTCCAAACGCGCCCTGGTCACAGAGCCCACAACAAACTCAGACAGTGTTTGTTATTATCACCATCTCACAAATGAAAATGAAAATGAAATGAAATGAAAATATACTTTATTGTACACCATACACAAAAAAACACATTTAAACAAAACAAGAAATTATGAAAAACTGTACAATAGGCGGCCTTATCGCTGAGAAGCGATCTCTTCTAGGCAACCTAGTGAAGGAAATAATAACAGAAAATTTGAATGAGGGTGCACACAAAGTAGGTAATACAATTAAGGGATAAAACACTTAAACAAAGGTAGTTAATATAATACACAAATCTGTACATATAAAATACATATAATACATAAATATTATACATACATATATACATACATACAATATATTATACACACAACTTAAATATATAACAAATAATAGGTATATATACATAATTTGGATATAAGCTAACTATACAATGTACAGCTCAAACCACTGGATGGATCGGTCTAGCCATTAATAAAACCTCGGCTTTCAGATTAACATTAACTTTATTGTCCATCAATAATTTATTCTAGGCAAATCCAAATACAAAAAACTTTTTCCCAAACTTTTTAGATGACATCACTAACATGACTGCCCATAGAACATCATTCACTCTATCTTTTCTTTGTCTATTAAATTATGTTGTCTATAAAGCTAACTTCACATCAACTTTACCAATCAAATAAATATTATAAATGCGAAAGTTTGGATGGATGTATGGATGTATGGATGTATGGATGTTTGTTACACAATCACGCTCCAACGGCTGAACGGATCTGGATGAAATTTGGCACAGAGATAAATTATAGTCTGGAATAGCACAAAGGCTACTTTTTATCCCGGAAAATTAAACAGTTCCCGCGGGAACCGAAAAACCTCAATCCACGCGGACGAAGTCGCGGGCATCAGCTAGTACACAATATATTTTCCCAAATAATGTAAAACAAATCCTTATCACATTATCACATAAAAATAGGTAGTAAATACCAATGCCTAATTCTCAACTGAACATCCAAAAGACACAAAAAACACTCTACTATCTGTCCACATACCTAAACATCTCAAAATAAGGAACTAGCTATTATCTTTGGTTAACATACTTAAATAATCTGTGGTTACTTTGCCCTTGTAAATAATCAAAATCTAACACCATACAGATAGCTATTATGATGTAGGCATACGCTAAGAAAGGTTTTTTTTTCTTTTATTGCGTGATAGGCTTGCGCTTGACGACAATCATGCTTAGTGCAAAGCAATGATGAGGTCTAGGTTGGAACGCGCTTGCCTAGAAGATGCCTATTCACTCTTGCCTTGAAGGTACTTAAGTTATATGTGGCAGGAAACACGTGCGCTGGGAGGGTGTTTCACACCCTAGCGGTTCGTATCAGAAACAGCAGAAGAGCAGATTGGACGTCAACCACAAGGGTGCCAACGCTGACGGTTTCTTGCTGTTCTGTGGTAGAAAATTTTTGAAAATTCAACCCCTACAGGGAGTAAAATAGGGGTTTGAAATTTGTATGAAAATCGAACTTAACATAAGCGAAGAGATATTATAATAATAACTTCGTCCGCGTGGATTGAGGTTTTTCGGTTCCCGCAGGAACTTTTTAATTTTCCGGGATAAAAAGTAGCCTATGTGCTATTCCAGACTATAATCTATCTCTGTGCCAAATTTCATCCAGATCCGTTCAGCCGTTGGAGCGTGATTGAGTAACAAACATCCATACATCCATCCAAACTTTCGCATTTATAATATTTATATTTGATTTAATTATTTGATTGTAGTATGACACTCACGTCTCTCTGTGTCCGCACACGCTACAAGTGTGCACGGGCGTGTTGCCCCCGTGTACGCGCGCGACGTGGTCAGCCGCCACCTCCGCGCGCGACCAAACCTCACCGCAGAACCGACAGCGCCATCTGTAATAACAACAAGTTATTCGGTGGATTCAAGGACGGAGTGTCATATTTAGTAGGTGGGGTGTCATATTCAGTGGGTGGGGTGTCATATTCAGTAGGTGGGGTTGTCTTATTAGGTGGGTGGGGTGTCATATTCACTGGGTGGGGTGTCATATTCAGTGGGTGGGGTGTCATATTCAGTGGTAGGGTTGTCTTATTAGGTGGGTGGGGTGTCATATTCAGTGGGTGGGGTCTCATATTCAGTGGGCGGGGTGTGGTGTACACTGTACACGTTCCCCAACCAGATGTAAAAGCCACCGAATATGACATACATATGTGAATATGATATACAATACATAACCAATAATAACATTTAATTTCAAATTTAATGTTTGCTATTATGACCTTCAAAAAGAGTACCTACTATAATAGTATATAGTACCTACTTTGAATAAAATATTTGAATATATGAACGCAAATATGAAATAAATAAATGAAATAAATGAATTGAATTGAATTTTACCTGGAAATATGTCTTCGGCGATGCGCTTTGAGTGCGCACGCGTTCTTTAACCGCACATGACATACGCTGCACTCTTCTGTCCCGTAAGTCTGTGTGCAGAGGGAAAGAGTTAGATATACTATTTACTTTTAAAAAATGCATTATTAAGAGTGTGTATGGTAAACAAGTGAAACCTAAGATTGTGAAATATCATAAGTCCTACTAATTGTTTTGGAAATGGATGCCATTTTCGTAGTCAGCATTTCATGGATGGATGGAGGGAGGGATGATGCCCATGTCAAAAATAAATTATTTCTTAGTGATTATTAAATAGTTAATAGAGGGTCTTCCAAAACACCTAAAATTCACATCCTCGGTTAGTTTTAATTTTGTTAACCTTTTTAAACTCTGCCGTCACAAATATGAATTTCATACAAACTTCCATACTAGAAGCACGTTTTTAAGTTTGATAAAGAGTCGCTGATTTGATTGAGTTGTCATCATCCCCATTCTTTTTTAATGTCAGCCATCTTAGACATAAACAAATTAAACGTCATACCACAAAATTAAGTGATTAAAAGTGATAATTATGGGACCACCTCGCGAGCTTCCTCTAACCACTGAAAAAAAAAATTTCAAATCGGTTTAGAAACCACGGATAGACGGATATTTTCGTATATGCACCGACATACATTAAAAAAAAAAAAACAACATACGCGCCGAATTGAGAACCTCTTCCTTTTTTGGAAGTTGGTTAAAAAAATACAAGTTTCTTTACATTTAAGAAAAAAACAGCATGCCACAACCAAATTGGTTTGTATTACAGTGACATAAAGCCCAACACCCACCGGGTCGTGCTTCTTTGCGTTGTGGTCGTCCAGTTTGCAGCGGTGGTTGAAGCCGACCGCACAAGTGTGACAGCGGTGCTCGTGACGCAGGTATGTGTGACTCGTCAGAGCCCTCTGACGCTCCTCCTCCACCTGGAAAGGAGTCATTTCTACGGTCGACACTTTACCGAGTTACAATAGTAATGCTGACATATTCTGTAGAGCATACTTTGACTTTGCTCAGGCTTAAGACATGGTTAAAACGAGACAGATTTATGTTACTCACATACGAGTAAGTCCGTCTCGTTTTAACTCTGAGTAAGGTCTAAGCCAAGTCAAAGCACACTCTATAGATCTCAGCCATAGAGTTACAACGGGATAGACTTATGTGTGCATATCATTGACTTACCAATACCTTAGACGCACCATCGAAACGCAAAAAACGGCACGGGCAAATTGTGCACAAATAGATATTGTGAACAATTTTCGCCTCAGTCGCGCATGAGTACACTAGGCGACAAAATGTCGTATGTGTCGAATTGTTATTACAAAATTTAACCCTAAATATAAAGCTATATGGTTGGTTTTTGTGAACCTTTTGGTGTCTCAGTCTATAGCTATCTATAGCTGTGTTTGTATAAGCGATTGTGGACGCTTTTTGAGTATTAATTTGTAGGTAATGTTGTATCCTTAGTTGGTAAATCGATGGTGTATATCATAAATCTGTCTCATTTCGCCTCCACCTGGAAAGTTTAAGTTTAATTTCAACTATACACAACTACTGGATAAACTCACGGATTATGTCGGAAAATGCCCGACTAGTTTTAGTTAGTTTTAGGGTTAAGTTTAAAATAGTTTTCAAACATAAAACTATCCACCACCACTACAGCCCATTAACGTCTCACTGCTGGGCACAGGCCTCCACTCTCATAGGAGAGGGATAGGGCTTACACCCACCACGCTGCTCCAACACACTTTTGCATTTATAATATTAGTATAGATGTACCTATTAACTTATTATAATGACTGACTTTCCTATTCCACTTGAAGAGAATTGACCTGTAAAGTAGCATTCTATAGTGTAGGTGTGTCTTTGTGTCTATTATGGTAGGGAATGATGCTAAATGTGGATTTACTCGAGCATCGTGGAGACCTAATGGAATTTGAAGATTAGATGGTAGAAAGTAAAAAAAGGTTATATGATGTTATATCCTTTCACCAGTGGGGGGGAGCGTCAACAGGTTTTTTTTTTCAAATCATCAGATTAAGAAAATTCCTCGAGATAATCGTCAGATTAAGAGTCAGCACGTTTGGGACATGAAGCTTGATCGTCTGTATGATAATCTGACGCGCTCGAGTATTGCAAAATGGCAATTTTTCTTTTCATTTTCAAAAACCCGCAGCGACTTAGCGTTACGTCAGAATCGTCAGTCTTTTGAATAGGAGCTTCCTTTGGGTCCACATAGCTTCTCCTCTGAATATCTGACGCGCTCGATTTTTTTTATTATTTTACCAATATTTTTACTTCCGTACGGCCAACACCACCATGTTTGTGTGTGTGTGTGTGTGTGTGTGTGTGAATGCCTCGTGTTTATGTGTAAGTACCTGCGTCTATGTGTGTGCGTGTCTCACCTGGTCCCAGCTCAACACAACCATCTCCAGGTGTTTTGCGTCAGCGTTCAGTTGAGGGACGAGTGGCCTAGTTACTTAACAATCGCAATCGACATATTGTTTTAAGCAACTTTGACCCAAGTCGGTAACTGGATGGGCGACCGAATTAGGAGGTTTTTTTCAAATTTGGCCTTTCCGTTTCCTCCGCGCCTCGGAGACCACGTTAAGCCGTCGGTCCCGGTTATTATCACTAACATCTGATAATAATCGTTACAAAGACCTAAGAGTTAAAATACTCTTAGTCGAGTCGTATGCGGAAGGACGTGGGAAGTGGGAACCCACCGCATTATTATCCCAAGAAAACTCCTGCCATTATGTGATTAATGGAAAGGGGTCACGACCCTAAGAGAATATGTGTGTGTGTCTCACCTGGTCCCAGCTCAACACAACCATCTCCAGGTGTTCTGCATCAGCATTTAGTTTCTGCAGTTTGTTTTGTACTTTAGCGTTATTCACCACGCCGGGCGAGCCCGCGCGTTTTGTACCCTTTTTTTCATCCCCTAAAAAATAAGAAAATGCAAATAAATGTGAAACAAAGGAAATATATGCGCTAATAGTACCTGCTCAATTTCTTACAGACTCTTCTCAGTGGAGTTTTCTTTCAGAACAAGTGATAGAAATAGAAATAGAAATAGAAATGATTTATTTCATGTAGGACAACTTGTGCCACTTATGATAAGTCGTAAGAATCTACCACCGGTTCGGAAAGCTGATTCTACTGAGAAGAGCCGGCAAGAAACTCAGCAGTTGCTCTTTTTAAAAACAGAAAAATGTCACAATTTGTATATAATATAAAATGCATACGCTACGTAACAAGTAGGTATCACACTGACTTGTGGGTTGCTGGATGCGAAGCCGGTTGCTTCCATGCAACTTTGTCATCGAGAAAATCATCTATTCTATAATACCCTCGACTTAACAGATGCTGTTTAACAGTCTTTAAATTTATGTAATGGCAACTCCAGAAACTCTTTTGGTACCATGTTATAAAAGCGAATACTCGACCCCACAAAGGATTTCTGTACCTTGCGCACACGATATGACGCTGTTACAAGTTTATGGCGGTTTCTAGTACATCGATTGTGAGTATCACTTATTTGCTTATAAAGATTAATGTTTTTCCTGACAAAGACTATATTATTGTAAATGTATTGTGAAGGCACCGTAAGTATACCAATCTCTTTAAATTTGTCACGAAGTGATTCGCGTGATCCGAGTTTATAAATAGAACGGATAGCTCTTTTCTGTAATATAAAAATTGTTTGGATATCAGCTGCTCTGCCCCACAATAAAATGCCATACGACATGACACTGTGGAAGTAGGCAAAGTAGACAAGCCTAGCCGTTTCAATATCGGTAAACTGTCTAATTTTCCTGACAGCAAAAGCAGCCGAGCTAAGTTTTCCCGCTAGTGTCTCTATATGAGCGCCCCATTGAAGCTTATTATCCAAGGTCACCCCCAAGAAAACTGTGGAGTTCTCCATTTTTAGTGTTTCCCCATTTAACATTATTGATTTATCGATATTCTTTACATTAGGTAAAACAAACTCTAAGCACTTGGTTTTCTTTGCATTCAGTAACAAATTATTGACAGTAAACCAGTGTGATACGTGTGATATTGCATTGTTTACATCGTCAAAATTGTCCTTACTCCTATCAACTTTAAAAATAAGCGATGTGTCGTCAGCAAACAATACAATATCACAAACATTGTTCACATGGTATGGCAAATCATTTATATACACTAAAAATAGAAAAGGACCCAAGATTGAGCCCTGTGGGACACCCATTAATGCAGACGAGCCCTCCGACCTCACATTGTTTATGCAAACCCTCTGAGTTCTGTCACCAAGATAAGAGGCAATGAGATCAAGTGCAACGCTTCCAATGCCATAGTGGCTTAGTTTAAGCAACAAAGTTTTGTGATCAACACAATCAAATGCCTTAGAAGACACCAATAGCATTCTGTGATCGCTCCCAGGCATCGTATATATGTTTTAGAAGTTTTGCGCCCGCATCAGTTGTGTTTCGACCTTTAGTGAAACCGTACTGCTCGGGGTGAAGTAAGTTATTGCCGTTAAAATGATTCATTAATTGGCTCAAAATTACTTTTTCAAAGACCTTACTGAGAGTTGGTAAGATAGAAATGGGTCTGTAATTGTTAAGGTCGTTTTTATTGCCCGACTTAAATAGAGGAATGAGTTTACCATGTTTCATTAGGTTTGGAAATGTACCTAGGTCAACACATTCATTAAAAATTATAGCTAGGTAAGGGGCGATATCGCTAATGATGTTTGATATTACTTTAACGGACATACCCCATAGGTCCCCCGTGTTTTTCAATTTTAACAACTTGAAATTTTTAATAATATCTAATGCATTAATGTGTTTAAATTCAAATGAAGCATTGCACTCTTTAACATTGTCCCTTAAAAAACTCTGAGCTGCGGTAGGTGAGGAATTAAGCGAGTCTGTCAACAAGACTGGAACATTCTGGAAAAACTCTTCGAAGGTTTTTGCAACCTCCTTATCAGAGGTTATTTTAGTATTAGTATTTGATTATTGATAGACTCAATAATCAAATCAAATAATATAAATATTATAAATGCGAAAGTTTAGATGGATGTATGGATGGATGTTTGTTACTCAATCACGCCCCAACGGCTGAACGGATCTGGATGAAATTTGGCACAGAGATAGATTATAGTCTGGAATAGCACATAGGCTACTTTTTATCCCGGAAAATTAAAGAGTTCCCGCGGGAACCACAAAACCTCAATCCACGCGGACGAAGTCGCGGGCATCAGCTAGTGTAGTATATTTATATTTAAGACCTTTTGTCTTCGTAACAACGCGAGCATGTAGGTGATCGCGAGCATGTCGGTGTTCGCGAGCATGTCGGTCACGCGACAAATTGCTACCAAAAAGTGCTCAACGCGGCTAAAGAAGTTTTCAGTTTTAAAATCGTCGTTACTTCTGTCACCTTCGTGTTTGTGTTTCCGTCTCCCTCTCGGGTTAGTTCTGTCCCTCTCCCGCGGCCTCAGCGGTTCCTCGTCAGATTCGTTGAACGCGTCACAAGTATCACTGTTCTTGTTTGGTTCAGGCGCTTCTAATATTGGATCACGTTTTATATCAGTCTGAAAATTAAGTTCAATCAAATAAACTAGTGGTTCGCCCCGAACTGAGACCTCGCGGTATCCATAAACTTGTACAGAGCGCCATCTATTGACATCATTGTGAAGTTCTGTTAATAATACTGAAGCAAATTAAAAATTAAATAATTTCGTTTCCTTATAATATTTATCTAGTTTTAGTATTTGTTGTTCATGTACAGGATATAATTCAAATAATTGATCAAGTTTCAGGCTTGAAAGTTCAGAAAATTGAGAGTTCTGAGGTCAAATTTGGACGTTAGAAAATCTCCACTTTGAAAGCCCAAAGCCCCCCATTTCGTCAATTTTAGGGAAAAAATTAAAAAAAAATATTTTTGGACTCGATTCCTAATTATCTTTAAAATGATATGCCGCAACCCTATGTAACGCTATCAAAAATATTTTACTTCGCATTCGCTTCTATGAGAGCCCCCCTGAAATAAAGATTTTTATAACTTTTTAAGCCATATTCGGCAGGAGGCCATCGGTTCACATATTATATTTAAATTTGAAGAAATTACGTTCAGCAATTCAGAAGTTATAAGGCTCTGACAGACGGACGAACGGACAAGTGCCAATTATTCACTCAAGTAGACTCAGAGACCTTCGCTTCGCTCGGACAATTAAAAAAAATGAGGGACGAGTGGCCTAGCTGTGACAACGCATTTCAGTTGATTGCAATTGTTAAGCAACGGTGACCCAAGTCGGTAACTGGATAGGTGACCGAATTTGGAGGTTCAAATTTGGTATTTTCGTTTCCTCCGTGCTTCAGAGAGCACGTTAAGCCGTCGGTCCCGGTTATTATCATTAACATTTACAAAAACCTAGGAGTTTAATACTCTTAGACGAGTCGCATACGGAAGGACATAGAACTCACCGCATTATTATCCCAAGAAAACTCCTACCATTATGTGATTAATGGAAACGGGTCACGACCCTCAGTAATGAGGATACGACGCAAAGAGAGAGGAATTAGAACTACCGTTACTATTTGACTTACCTTCATTTCCAGTTCCTCAACATTAAATTCCATGTAATCATCACTAAGTGGTCCACTTCCGTCCTCCATACAGTCATCTTCTACTTTCACGAACGTAGGTAGTGCCAATGTTTCGTGATTTATATCTATTATGTTGTTGCATTCTGTTGTTCGAAGAGTCGATAGGGATTTTGGTTGAGGTATCTGGAAACACAAAACAACACAACTTTTAAAAGTCCATTAAAAGTATGCTCCTTAAAAAAGCTTATTATACTGTTGAAGATTATGTTAACAATAAAAGAGCATAGATTTGATGAGCTCCAGCTATGCTTGGAACTGCGGTTACTTGTATCCTTAAATGTAACATGACATGATTCATGTTACATTTACTTAAATGATTTATTTTAATGCATGATTTATTAATCACGCTTGTAAGTAAATTGCTTCTTGGTAATTTGGCCTGAGCCAATTCATTGAAAGAAGAGTAAAAATCATAATAAAGAGATTGCAATCTATGGCTAACTGGTATCTAAATTTAAAAAAAAAAATTGGTTGCCTGTAAAGTCGGTTTATGGATGATAGTTTTATGTGATAACTAGATTACTAGAAGTTCTCGAAGAAGTTCGCGTGGAGACGTTCCAGTAGCAGAACTATTGGAACTGCTAGCTCTGACGTCACGCGAGAAGAGGGATAAATGTGTCACAAGCCAACGCTTGGGCCGATCGTGCCTCTCTATCGCTTGCTCCGCGCTCTCACTTGCACGCTCAGGCTCAGGCGGTACGCGACACTTTTTCGTGCGTGCAGCCGGTGCTCATCGATTTATAAGACGTTATCACGCAAAATTAAACCAATCCATACTAATATTATAAATGCGAAAGTGTGTCTGTCTGTCTGTCTGTCTGCTACGCTTTCCCGGCCTATCTTTTCAACAGATTTTGCTGAAATTTGGTATAGAGGTAGGTTATATCCCGGGGAAGGACATAGGCTACTTTTTATCCACACGGACAAAGTTGCGGGCATCATCTAGTAATACTATAATAGTTGTTTCTTACTAGATATCTAACTAGAACGGTGTGGGCGCATTTCACTTGCTGTTTGAATCTCAGCAACCTCTTGAATAGGGCTCCACACTCCCAACACAGTTGGACAAAATTGTTGCGGTACTCCTGAAAATAGCATTGATAAATACATAAAAGTGGACATAATTTAAAAAATTTAGACTGCCATATTGATTTTTTAACCAACTTTAAAAAAGGAGGATGTTTCAATTCGACTGTATGTTGTTTTTTTTTGTATGTATGTAATGCGTTCATTCCGCCAATTATGACTTTTTATCCTGGAAAATTAAAGAGTTCCCGCGGGAATAAAAAACGTAATCCACATGGACAAAGTCGCAGGCATCATCTAGTTTTTTAGGGTTCCGTACCCAAAGGGTAAAAACGGGACCCTATTACTAAGACTCCGCTGTCTGTCTGTCTGTCTGTCTGTCTGTCTGTCTGTCTGTCTGTCTCCAGGCTGTATCTCATAAACCATGATAGCTAGAAAGCTGAAATTTTCACAAATGATGTATTTCCGTTGCCGCTATAACAACAAATACTAAAAATTAAAAAAATATATATATTAAGGGGGGTCCCCATACAATAAACGTGTTTTTTTCGTATTTTTTTGCTCCATATTAAAAACGGTAACAGGTAGACGGTTCAAATTTTCACAGAATATTAACTTGTATATTACCTTTCAAAATAAATAATTAAATATCAATAAAGTAAATATTAAAGGGGGGCTCCCATACAACAAACGTAATTTTTATTTTTAATACGTCATAAATCGTAAAACTTACTACAGGTTTGTACGGAACCCTCGGTGCGCGAGTCCGACTCGCACTTGGCCGGTTTTTAATAAAATTATAGCCAGTGTCACTTGGGATAATGTAAAGATTCTGACGATACCCTATAAATCTAGATCTGTTCAGGTGTTTAGAAGTTTTGGTGGAATAAAGAAACTCGCATACATACCTACATAGTACATACATACATGAACTTTGAGACACTCCATTTCTTGGGCAGTTTTGTAATTAATTTATTTATTTATTTTATAAACTTGTAGTTAGTGTTATTTTAGTATGTTTTTGTTACAATGAGTTATATATCATCCCACTGTTGTGTAATTAGGAATTTATATATTTTTTGTTAGCTCTCGTCATTTAGCCCTTGACTGATGATGCAATCTAAGATGGCAGCGGGCTAACTTAAACTTAGGGGTATGGCAGTTATATTTAACCTTGTTATAGCTACCTACGTCACATTGTACAGGAATGCAAAATCGTTTGGCGGCACGTCTTTGCCAGTAAGGTGGTAACTAGCCACAGCCGAAGCCTCCCACCAGACTAGACCAGAGATAATTTAGAAATTATGCATTCCTAAATTGACCCCGATGGGGATTGAACCCGAAACCTCCCTCTCGTAAGACAATAACGCTCACCAGTGCGCTAAAATCTATCTAAATATATATATATGCTATCTAAAATCTCGAAAATATAACTTTCCCAGAATGCCCTTGCTCAGAATTTGCAATCGTGTTTGTTTATAGCATCGATTTGTTTACAATCACATAGTTTGGTAGGAATGTAAACAAAATTGAACCGGACATCCTTGGACTTGTAAAACAAGCCTGAAACTACGGAAAACAAGATTTTGTCTTAAAACTATGTATATTTAAAACTAACTGTATCCAGAAAGCTTAAATATATCTTCAACACTTCCTGGTCTGCCACCGTTAGTTTTCTGTCCACACTGAGACACCCCTCACAGACCATATTGATTGAATTACTTGTATTTATTAATATAGAAATATCACAAACTTTCACTTTTTACAATTATTATAACTAGTATTACTAAAACACTCAAAAATCAAAATAAAGTTACATTGACAAATCTATTGACAAATCTTGATTCTTTTGTCAGAGACAAGGGGTGCGTTTCGAAATACACTGCGAGCACTGTGTCCCCAGTAAAGAGCACTGCCAGTGCTCGCAGTGCTTATATCGGAACACCCACAAGATCTCTGATTGGACAAGATCAATGAAGGAAGTACCTAGGTACAAGGGGTACAAGCATGGTACAAGATTCTTGGTCAGTGGTCTTTCCCACAGACATACTTATGTGTGTGTTCCGTTATAAGCACTGCGAGCACTGGCAGTGCTCTTTACTGGGGACTTACAGTGCTCGCAGTGTATTTCGGAACGCACCCAATGTCTTTCCACAGGGTCTTTCACAGCTGACGATTTGATTAAAAAAATAAGAATTGTTGATTATGCTAATTGTTTTAAATATAGCTTACTAAAAGAAAACAATAGATAACTCTGTGGGCAATTGTTAATTAATTAAGTATGGTAATTCTGTTTTTTTTTATGTTGGCCACTCAAAAAGAAGTAATAGTGTTCTGTGGTCTATACTCTAAGCACAGTCTAAGCTATACTATGCGTGACATCGAAAAGTTTATGGTACCTATTGTAGAACTTTGTTGTCTCATTAATTGTTCTCACTAAAAGTATTCTTGCAATAGAAGTATGTTGTATATAGAGGCTTCTTGTGCAGAGTGGTTTTCTATAGGTAGTGGATTTATTTTATGGAAACATCTTTTATATTTTATGTAGTAATATAATTTTATATTCAGACATTTTTATATTATATTATATTAGGAACACATTTTTTTTATTTTATTATTATAATAACGTTTCCTAGGTTACATATTTTTTCTAAAATCTACGGTCTACACACTATGGCCAAAGGTCAAAGGAGTTTTTATTCAACACCTTCTCCTATTTTTTAAAATTTGTATGTTTACAAATTTAAAAATAAACTTAAAATAAAAAATTATTAACTTTACTCGTTTTTTAATTTTATATCAACCGTTAAAATAAAAACTAACTTTTTAAAACAAAATAAAATCTTATCTTATCTAAAAATACTAACTTTTAACTTACATTAGAATTTTCGAACAATGTTTTCCAAATTTAATTTTACCTAACGGTTTTGTTAATATGTCAGCTGTTTGCTCATCTGTAGAGCAATATTTTACAGTAATATTACCTTTTAAATAATGTTCATGTATAAAATAATATCTAACATCAATATGTTTTGATCTCTTATTGAATGAACCTGTTTTAATTAACTGAATTGAACTTTGATTGTCAATATTTAACAATATTTTTATATTAAAATCTACAAGTTCACACAATAATGATCTTAAATACAATGTTTCCTTGCAACAATCCGCAGCTGCAATGTATTCAGCTTCAGTTGAGGATAAAGCAACAATTGGTTGCCTTTTGGAACACCATGCAATAAATTTTTAAAATATTTTATGCCCTTATCTTTTGTACTTACCCTTTAAATATTTCAAAATCTTTTTAATAGCTATGACATCATTTTTACTAGGGTTTTCTACCTTATAATTATAATTATTATTTTATAAATAATTACTGACACAATTCACCGCTTGAGCTATCAGGTCTTGTCCTAGATCTAGATACATTTTTTTCTTTTTTTTTTCTTTTTTTTCTTTTTAAAGTCAATACCTTTTTGCTCAAAACCTCTCACTACAAGACGCGCATTATACATACCATCTTCCTTCACACGAAATACCCATTTGTTACTTAATATTTTATGTCCTTGTGCTTCTTGTCTGTCAACTAATTTCCATGTATTATTTTTATACAGAGATTCCTTCTCTAAATTTATGGCCTTCTCCCAATTTTCCTTTTCTTTACCTGTAATGGCCTCATTATATGTAAGAAGTACATAGTCATCAAATTTGATTGGTTGAGTTCTCTTTCTCTGAGATCTTCTTAACTCTTCTGTAACTTCTTCATTTTCTTGAGAACTTCCCAGTACTTGAGAGTCTATTTCTTCTGTATCATAATATTGAACATCTTCTTCTTCTTCTTCATGTATTTCTGATTCAATATTAGTTACGTCTTCTTCTGTTTGTATAACATTTTCTATTTCGTCCATTTGTGTATCTTCTATTTGTAATTTATTATCTCTTTCATTTTTATCTTCATTAATTTCTATGTTACTTTCTTTTTTATTGAGAATTACTATATCTCTATGGTATTCTACTCTACGACTTTCTTCATTCCACAGTCTATATCCATTGTTAGTATATCCTATCATTATTAGTTTCTTACTTCTTGAGTCTAGCTTTTTTATTTGTCCTAGTTGTTTAGCATATACAGTACATCCAAATATATGTATGTTGGAAAGATTTGGTTGTTTTCCATTCCATATTTCATGAGGTGTTTTGTTATTAACTGTTTGACTGGGTAATCTGTTAAGAAGGTAAGTAGCACAGTAAACAGCTTCACCCCACATTTCATTATTCAATTTTGACTCAAATAACAATGCTCTGACTTTTTCTAATATTGTTCGATTTAATCGTTCGGCTTTCCCATTATGTTGAGGTGTGTATGGAATTGTATAGTCTAATTTTATGCCTTTCTTTAAACACCATGTTTTAAATTCATTGCTTGTATATTCTCCTCCGTTGTCACATCGTATACAAGACACTTTTTCTTTCTTTTCTCGTTCTACTTCTTCAATATAATTCTTAATTACTTCTGAAACTTCACTTTTATGTTTTATAAGATTAGTTTTAATTAAATGACTATAATCATCTAAAATTGTGACAAAATATCTCTTTCCATCATGAGTTTCTGTTTCTATTGGTCCACAAACATCTGTATGCATTATTTCTAGAATTCTTCCTGCTCTCTGCCTCTCTGTTTTAAAGGGTAGTCTGCTTTGCTTTGCTTTTATGCATATTTCACACGGTTCTTCTTTACTATTAACTCCTTCTATTTTTATACCTTGAGCTATATTGGGTAGGAATCGCAAAATATCTTTTCCGGGATGTCCTAGTCTCTTATGCCACTCCAAAGCTGTATCTTTCTCTTTTGCTAATAGTGTATGCTCTTCACAATTTTCTTTATTTATATTAATGTAATATAAACCATTTTCATTTTTACCTTCTAGTATCAATTTTTTATTTTTAAATATTTTTAACCGACTTCCAAAAAAGGAGGAGGTTCTCAATTCGGCGCGTATGTTTTTTTTTTTTTTTTTTTTTTTTTTTTTAATGTATGTCGGTGCATATCTCCGTGGTTTCTTAACCGATTTGAAAAATTTTTTTTTCATTGGTTAGAGAAAGCTCCCGGGGTGGTCCCATAAAAAATTCTGACTCCAAATCCTCAATCCTGATGCTGTAGGTGTACCATACTACATGAAATCCTCAAAACTAGGGAGTTAGGAAATTTCGATGGTGAATTCATATAGTAGGTATCAAGTCACGTGTATACGATTCAACTCTGAGTCCCAACTCCTCAACCCTGATGCTTCAGGGTACAGAACTCCTGAAAAATAGCGATTTAGGATTTTTTATGTTGAATTCATATTGTAGGTGTCAAGCAACGACTTCATACTTAAACCCAAGTCCCAACTCCTCAACTCTGATGCTGCAGGGTACTGCACTCCTACGCCGTGCGGATTTAGAGTACACTAAAAAGTTAAAAATAAAAATTCTTTCCAAAAAACCGACTTCCAAAGCCACTGTAAAGTAAAAAATAATTTTGATTTCTACACACTATGTTGAAGTCGGGCGAGCCTGACGCGTCAACTTTGCCTATCTTTGTTATACTCGCCCGACTTCAACATAGTGTGTAGAAATCAAAATTATTTTTTACTTTACAGTGGCTTTGGAAGTCGGTTTTTTGGAAAGAATTTTTATTACACTTTCTTTTGTAAACAAAACAGAACCATTATTTTCTGTTACAGCAGTAACTGACATTAAGTTGTGTGTTAGGTCAGGAACATATAATGTTTTATTCAATGTACAGTTTATACCTTGAATCGTTCCAATTCCTTGAGATTTAATCGTTTCATCATTTGCCACTGATATTTGCGACTGAATTTTTTCAAAATTACTTAAATTATTAATATTATTTGTCATGTGTGACGTGCTTCCGGAATCAACCACAAGTTTTATTATTTCGTTTTCTTTGTAAGTATTACTGGTTGTTACCAAGGCTACGTTATTGTTATTAATTTTATTATTTTTATTGCGGAAAAAACAATTTTCTGCTTTGTGATTGTTTTTCTTACATATATTACAGCCTTTATTTTTATACCAGCAATCCTTTTCTAGGTGGTTATTCATTTTACATGATCTGCATTTGAACTGTTTTTGTTTATATTTTTCTACCTTTAGCGCTACATTATCACATTTTTCAATTTTATTACTTTCTCGTGTTTCTTCGAGCAGCAGTCGATTTTTAAGATTAAGTAAAGTTTTTTCATTATCTGAGGTACTTTCCCATGCGGTTGTGAAAAATTTGTATGAATCTGGGAGACATGTTAGTATCTTTGTCATTACAAGGTCTTCACTAATCTCATGACCAAGATTTTTTAATCGTAATGACAAATTCTCTATATTTACTAAATTTTCGTTCATAGACAGATTATTATTGTACTTGAAATTAAAAAATTCTTGTAGTAAATTAGATTTGTTTCTATTTTCTGACCCCTCAAAAATGGTACAGATTTTGTTATACATTTCATATGCTGAATTACAAGTTAACAAATGATATTTGAATTTTTTATCAATTGATGAAATTATTAACTTTTGTGATTTGGCATCTTTTAATTCATCAATCTTTTCTTCACTCTTTATTAAAGTGTGCATTAACCCTTGTGCTTTCAAATAAATATTTATCTCAAACTTCCACATCTGAAAGCTCTCGGATCCATTCAATTTTTCAATTTCAATTTCATTCGAAGCTTTCGCCATTTTTAATTTTTTGTGTGTAATGTACTTACAGTTTTTTATTTTATGCGATTTCTATTTTTCTCGCGTCCACTGGGCCATAACCTCTTGTGCAGAGTGGTTTTCTATAGGTAGTGGATTTATTTTATGGAAACATCTTTTATATTTTATGTAGTAATATAATTTTATATTCAGACATTTTTATATTATATTATATTAGGAACACATTTTTTTTATTTTATTATTATAATAACGTTTCCTAGGTTACATATTTTTTCTAAAATCTACGGTCTACACACTATGGCCAAAGGTCAAAGGAGTTTTTATTCAACAAGGCTGACGCCTGACAGCAGAGACAAGTTATAGGCATAAATACACTACTCGATTTCAAGGGACCCTTTCCCTATTTATATAACATCGATTGTTATGGTCTAATCAGAGAAAGGAATAATATGGGGCCCTATTTAGGTCGATCGGGTTGTCCCGATCTGCATAAATGCCTATTAGTCCAGTCATCTTAGTCAAAATTAGGTAAGAATCTCGGAATTTGAGATACCCAGCTGATTTTTTGTATAAACTTGTATTTTGGTATTTTAAAAGTTTTCTCAAAACCTACATATGGTAGGGTGTCCGCGTCTATTAAAAATTGAGGTCAAAGGTCACAAAAATCGATTTTTTGCAAATATCTCATTTCCTATGGGTTTTTCGCCATTTGTATTTATTATCAATATTGTAGAGAATTGAATTTCCTACAACTTTTGTATAAAATTTTTTTTTATACGTTGAATCGTTTTCGAGATAGAGGGCGGAGAGCGCGCGGTTCGAGCATAATGTAAGGTCAAACGGTATAGTCTTGTCAAAACACTCTAGATAAAGTTTATTAAGTAATTATTGATAAATAAATAATTAATAATAATTTTCATTTGTTATCAACTCATCATCATCATCATCATCATCAGCCAATATGCATCCACTGTTGGACATAGGCCTCTTTAAGATTGCGCCAACTTTGCCTATCCTTGGCTGTTAGCATCCATTTGATGCCAGCCACTCTCCGGATGTCGTCGCTCCACCTAGCCGGGGGGCGCCCCACACTCCGTTTGCCGAGACGCGGTCTCCACTCTAGGACCTTGCGACTCCAGCGGCCGTCAGTCCTACGGCAAACGTGACCAGCCCACTGCCACTTCAACGTGCTAGCCTTGAGAGCTATGTCAATTACTTTGGTTCTTTGGCGAATTACTTCGTTTCGGATTTTATCCCTCAAAGAAATTCCGAGCATAGCTCTTTCCATAGCGCGTTGAGCGACTTGAAGTCTGTGGACTAGCCTCGATGTCAGTGTCTACGTTTCGGCACCGTAAGTCATAACCGGCAGGACGCACTGATTGAAGACTTTGGTCTTCAGGCATTGCGGTATAGGCGACGAAAAGACTCGACGGAGTTTGCCATATGCTGCCCATATCTCTTTCTCGAAACTGTTACTTCCTACTTGCAAAATTTGCCCAAGGTATGTGTATTCTTGGACAGTTTCGAGAATAGATCCGTTGACAGTAATCGGCCCCGGAATGACCAATTCATTGAACATGACCTTGGTCTTGTCAAAGTTCATCCGGAGACCGACACGTCGGGAGGCAGCGTGAAGGCTATCGAGCATCTTCTGCAGCTCTTGCAGCGAACTTGCGATGATGACGATATCATCAGCGAAGCGGAGGTGTGAAATGTGCTCTCCGTTCACGTTGATGCCTTGTTCGTTCCAGTCAAGCGTTTTAAAGACATCTTCCAAAGCATTAGAAAACAATTTCGGGGACAGAACATCCCTCTGTCTCACCCCGCGATGCAATTGGATAGGTCTTGTAGACGCACCTTGTACTTGGACAGACATAAATGCCGAGCTATATAGGCATTTCAAAACTTCGATGTATCGCCAATCAACTTGGGATCGCTGCAAGGATTCCAGAACAGCCCAGGCCTCGATGGAGTCAAAGGCCTTCTCATAGTCCACGAAAGCGAGATACAGAGGCTGTTTGTACTCATAGGACTTCTGCACAATCTGCCTCAATGTGTGTAAGTAGTCTATGGTGTGGTCTCTACAATGCACGAATTTAAAGACTTTACAAGCGTGCATTGTCGAGTCAACATCTCCTGAAGATGCTACTCCTGAAGATACTACTCCTGAAGATGCTACTCCAATCTGTACTTCATTATTGTCTACTTAAATTATAATTACTTAATAAACTTTATATAGCGTGTTTTGACCAAGACTATACCGGTTGACCTTACATTATGCTCTAACCGCGCGCTCTCCGCCCTCTATCTCGAAAACGATTCAACGTATAAAATTTTTTTTTAAACAAAAGTTGTAGGGAATTTAATTTTCTACAATATTGATAATAAATACAAATAGCGAAAACCCCATAGGAAATGAGATATTTGCAAAAAATAAGCAAAAAATCGATTTTTGTGACCTTTGACCTCAAATTTTAATAGACGCGGACACCCTACCATATGTAGGTTTTGAGACAACTTTTAGAATGCCAAAATACAAGTTTATACAAAAAATCAGCTGGGTATCTCAAATTCCGAGGTGAACTACTAAGATGACTGGACTATATGCGCTCTGCCGGTCGGGCAAATGGCAATGTAATAACACCAGCTGTAGACTGCACACTGCTGACTGCTCATATGAGTTATGTAAGAGTGCTGTTTACCATCTATGGTGCTGTCTGTGGAGCACCAACTTTTGTTTCTGGTCGGTGAGGTGAGCACCAATGAATAAAGAAGTGGAGCACACAGACATAGATATTTTATCTGCCGAGCGATCGCGTAACTTCTGCATCAATCATTGTTACAGTATCAATTGTTGTAATTAGCTGAATTTATGGCATTCTTGCTGCGTCAATGGATGTCCAATAGTGGAAGAGTGTTAACCAATCAGAGGTGATTGCGATCACAGATTGCGATGTATCAATGATTGATGCAGAAGTTACGCGATCGCTCGGCTGTGTTTGATTTTGAAATTGACATTGACATTTCTTTTTTGGCGCGATCGCGATTTTCACAAGTTTTATTTTTGATTTAAATACTTAAACGCATTGAATAAATAAAACAGTCAAATTGTAAAATAAGTACAAAAATACAAATTAATATAATTAAATTAGTATGGCACGAACGAGAGCTTCGGTGGCGGCTAAAGGTTAGCTACTGAACTTGTTTATAAAAAAAAAAACCAAGATACAGCATGAAAATTAAATTATATTTTAAAATTCTTTTATCAGGTATTACTTTAGGACAAGTCTATTGTATCTAGAATTCTATACCTACAATTTACAAAAATACTGCCTTTTCAAGACCTTATTTTTATCTTTTTACATAGTATACTTAATAAGAGCCATTCTATAGCCATGTTTTTGTATACATAATTATGTTTTTATAAGGTTATTTGTTATAACTTTCAGTTGTGACGGGTAAAAGCAGCAAGGCAAGATGTAGCGCTGCCCCTCCACCGAGCAGTAGTGGTTCCACAGGTAATTTGACAATTTTTTTTATCATATAATAAAATTGTCATTGTTACCTACACACTTATGACAATTTTACTGTATATTACATATAATAAATAGACAATTTTAGTAATGAAGTAGATGAGGCCTGTAACTTCATCTGCTTGGGTAAGGTTTTTGAAAATACCCACTGGAACTCTTTGATTTTTTCTCGGGGAAAAAAATAGTAATGTCCTTTGTGATGCAACCTTTCTCTGTACTAATACTGAACCAAAAAAACCAAATTTCATCTAAATCGGTTGAGAAGTTGGGCCATTAAAGCATAGCAGACAGACAGACACACTTTCCCATTTATAATATTAGTATGGAATACATTTCCAGGGTCCAGCGGTGACAAATCATCCAGGAGTCACTCAGGAGGGAACCCTGTGTGTCCGCGGGAGACTCCAAAGTGGCAGAAGCCTATCACCAACTTCTTTATCCAGAACCAGTCCGCAAAAAGTGATCATGACGAAGAGCACACGGCTCAGGGTATGTATACTTGCCACTTGCTACAAGACTAATATAATTTTTTTTTTTCCACTACAAGCTTGCCCTTGACTGCGATCTTACCTGATGGAAAGTGATGATGCAGTCTAAGATGGTAGCGGGCTAACCTGTTAGGGGCATGGCAGTTATATTAAATTCATACCCCTAGTCAGTTTCTACATGGCATCGTACTGGAACGCTAAATCGCTTGGCGGTACGTCTTTGCCGGTAGGGTGGTAAACAGCCGTGGCCGAAGCCTCCCTTTGGACTAGACCAGAGACAATTTGAGGAACTATAAAATCCCAAAATTGGTCCTACCAGGAATAGAACCCAGAACCTCCCAATTATAAGACAGCAGAACTAATCACTGCACTATTTTGATATCACCACTGAGACAGATCCTTTATTAATCATTCTTACATATTATAAATGCGAACTTGAGTTTGTTTGTTATACCCAACTTTTTAACCAATGTTGATTTTTGCTACAGACATATTCTGTCCTGGAGAAGAACAAATGCTACTTTTCATAATGTTAAATTAGGGAGTTCCCGCTGAATTAAAAAAAAAACTAAAACCACAAGTGTAAAATCATGTGATAATATAAAAAACATTAAAAAATTTCAGCCGGCTGCTCAAAATCAAAACCAAAACGCAATATCATACAATCAGACGATGAAGAGGAACCCACAAACGAACAAACAGAAAAACCAATTAACAAGGAACTAGATGAAACATTTGTACTAGAACCCTTAATGGGTGAGGATAGCCACAAAATAAACGAGTATTACAACACCAAAGATAAAGGAAAAGGAAAGAAGAGCAGCAAAGATAAGATAAATAAAGAAAACATAGATAGCAATGTGGTGAGGAATAAGAGACATCTGGATGAACTCAATGAAGACGACGAACGAGATAGTAAAAAGATTAAAGTTGATTAAAAACTGTATTACATCTCCAAAGATAAAGGAAAGAAGAGCAGCAAAGATAAGATAAATAAAGAAAACATAGATAGCAATGTAACGAGGAATGAGAGACATCTGGATGAACTCAATGAAGACGACGAACGAGATAGTAAAAAGATTAAAGTTGATTAAAGACTTTAATGTTTTATCTGACTATGCCAAAAGGAAGTTATGTTTTTAGCAGTGTATGTATGTATGTTTGATTGCATTTATGTCAAATAGAAGTCTGTTTGAATAGTACCCATAGTTATTTGCCACTCTTTGCGTTGATCGTAACCTATAGTAATATTATAAATGCGAAAGTTTGGATGGATGGATGTATGTATGTTTGTTACTCAATCACGCCACAACGGCTGAACGCATCTGGATGAAACTTGGCACAGATATAGATTATAGTCTGGAATAGCACATAGGCTACTTTTTATCCCGGAAAATTAAAGATTTCCCGCGAAAACCAAAAATCCTCAATCCATGCAGATGAAGTCGCGGGCATCAACTCTTAGTAAAAAATGTTTTTTTGTTTTTTTTTTCTGGTATCTTTGACTAAATCATCTCTTACGACATGTACTTATCTGTGACTATATAATATTGTTACCATATAATATTCTCAGTTATTTCCATTTTATACCTCTAGTATGAGTTTTATAGTTTTCGAAAACGAATATCGATGTCGAATTCAATTTTACGAAACTATAAAATATAGCAATATACCAAATTGTACAAACTTGCTAGGGCTGAATGTTGACACGCCTGTTCATGCACGTTATCTTTGTTTTTATTTTTAATTATGTTTGAATAGCTAATATGTTTTACTACCGATTTTTTAATATCAAAATAATTTTAAATTTTTAACCGACTTCCAAAAAAGGAGGAGGTTTTCAATTTGGCGCGTATCTTTTTTTTTAAAATGTATGTAGGTACTTATAGCTTCGTAGTTTCTTAACCGATTTGAATTTTTTTTTTATTTTGGCAATATTGTAAAAGAATAAATTTGTTACTAATGTTGAACTTTATTTTTTAATTATTTAATTTAATTTTTGCTTGACATTTGATATTAAGATTTTTTTATGTACTTATTATGATTTTTTTTTTATGTATTTAATGTATTAATGTAATAATTTTGTATAACGTTCAATAAGTGTACAACTTGTACCTATCTATACTTATAATAAAACTGTATTTTGAATAAAATCTTTGACTTTTTTTGACTTTTGAATTCTGTCAATATATTGCTCTGTTTAAAATTATTTAGCGATTAAAAAATCGGCCCTTTGTAAACTAAATACATATGTGATAAAATATATAGGTAAATGTACTTGTTAATTGAAATAAAAATAAGACAAATACGAAATTTTATTGAATGAAGCTCCATTACTTCTATGCATGTATTAGGCGTGGGTTAAACATATACCCTCTTATTAATAAACGTGGAATAGCGGTGGAATAGTTTTAACCTGTTTTGTCTTTTTCCTTCGAATGCATTGACTTACCAATACCTTAGACGCACCATCGAAA
Source organism: Erebia ligea (assembly GCA_917051295.2). Classification (NCBI taxonomy): domain Eukaryota; kingdom Metazoa; phylum Arthropoda; class Insecta; order Lepidoptera; family Nymphalidae; genus Erebia; species Erebia ligea. The sequence goes on from OU785247.1 coordinate 7,750,925, forward strand.
CGCAAAAAACGGCACGGGCAAATTGTGCACAAATAGATATTGTGAACAATTTTCGCCTCAGTCGCGCATGAGTACACTAGGCGACAAAATGTCGTATGTGTCGAATTGTTATCACAAAATTGAACCCTAAATATAGAGGTATATGGTTGGTTTTTGTGAACCGTTTGGTGTCTCTTTGTCTATTATCTTTAGCTGTGTTTGTATAAGCGATTGTGGACGCTTTTAAAGTATTAATTTGTAGGTAATGTTGTATCCTTAGTTGGTAAATCGATGTTCGAATGTCAAATTACTGTTGACACAAAACTTGACTTGACTTTGTTTTGGCTCAGACTTTGCTTAGAGTTAAAACGAGATGGACTTATGTGCGTATCATTTTTCATTTCATTTATTAATTGCATTCATGTACATACAATATTATAATTATTATATTTACTTAATTATAATGACATGAGACCCCGTCAGGGCATTGCAATTTGTATATAAGTATTATATATAGCTAACTATTTTATATTATTAAACGATTATAAATTTACAATTTCAGGAAGTCTACTTTGTAACACATTATATATATTTTTTAACCTACCAATTTATCTACCTAGCACTTATCTAAGTTCGTTCGTCAAAGTTCGTTCTATAGATCTCATTACTCAGTAGTACCTACACCTACCAGCAATGCGTGGAAGTGAATATGTGATTGATGTAAAAGTTGCTCTAATTCCCTCTCTTCTATGAGAGTGGAGGCCTGTGCCCAGCACGTTAATGGGCTGTAGTGGTGGTGGTGGTAAAAGTTCCAGGTTTGTCATGACGACCTCCCTGACGCAGTGTTGAGCGCTGTTGTCTTAATTGTCCCTGGTCCGGCCTGGTGGGAGGCTTCGGCCGTGGCTAGTTACCATCCTACAGGCAAAGACGTGCCGCCAAGAGATTTAGCGTTCCGGTACGATGCTGTGTAGAATCCGATTATGGGTATGGGTTGAATATAACTGCCATGCCCCTAACAGGTTAGCCCGCTACCATCTTAGACTGCATCATCACTTACCATCGTGAGATTGCAGTCAAGGGCTAACTCGTAGTGGATAAAAATAAAGGTTCAAATTGTAAAAACTGCTTTTTACATTTTCCGAGTCACGGAGGATTTTTTACTTACAGAGTTAACTATAGGTACAATATCTATATTATATTTAAAAAAAAATTGGTTGCCTGTAAAGTCGGTATACGGGCGAAAGTTTTACGTGACAACGACTTTGAGTGGTAAAATAATTTTAATGTGAATATTCATTCGTATAGTAGGAAGAAGGATGAAATCTCTCTCACTCTCTCTCTCTCGCTCTTAGGCGGGCTAACTGTGCTCGAGTGGAAGGGACGCGTGCCTTTCACTTTTTATGTCTGTCTCTCTCGCTCTTAGGCGGGCTAACCATGCCCGAGTGGAAGGGACGCGTGCCTCTCACTCGCTCTCATTGTGAGCGCATAACGTGAGCGGAGCGTAACGCAGTTTCTTGAAGTGTCACCCGGCAAACCAATTTATAAGACGTTGTCACGTCAATAAAACACATCATCGAGTATAAGTTTTACTTTTATTGTTTCTTAAATACAAGATAAAATATTATTAGAAAATTGAAAATGTCTACAAAAATTTCGTTTACTAAGTATGTTAGCCTTTAATTATTATTATTTTCTACCGTGAAGCTAATTGTATATAGGTGGTAGGTAAATGTTCAAAATTGTAGTAAAAATGACCTAGTAATATCAAATTGTGATACGGTTTCTATAAAATGATTTTTTTATAGGTACGTTATTGAGTTAGGTGCATTAACTAAATTAACTAATAAGGGGTCATCCATAAAGTACGTCACACTAATTTCTTGTTTCCCCCGTCCTTGTCACAGTTGGTCACATTTGTCCCCCCTCCCTAGTGTGATGTCACATATCTTGCAATTTTACATCTAGAAATTATTAAATTAAAACAGCACTTCCGAAATTAGGGTTTTTCCATTTAAATTATTTTTAGTGTAATCAACATCAAATCTTAGGCTGAACATTTGAAGAAATTAAAACTTGGAAATATTTTTAAGTTTTTCGTTAATAGTTCTGGCATTTTAACACTTAGATGTATAAGATTTTGAAATGTGACGTCACGAAACTTAGGACCCCTTCCACCCCTTGTCACACAATGTCACAATTCGTCGGCCCCCTACCCCCCCTTTAACGTGTGACGTACTTTATGGATGACCCCTCATGAATATTAGTGGAACAGGAAAATGTTTTAAATTTAAAATTAATTGAAACGAAAAGGAGATAAGTGATCGTTTTATAAAAAGAAACAATTCAAAAAAAATAAAGAATTTCAGTCCTACAATTTCTATGGAAAGTTAAAAAAACAACAATTCGACAGTGAAAATTCAAAAAAAAACAATTAAAGTTACAAATCACATAAAATAAATACACAAAAACCAATTTTCTTACAATTACAATATGAATATTGCTATGCTTTATTATTCTTATACGATAAGTTATTCGAAAATCTAATCTAATTCATATATAAATATGTTTCATTTTCCTGTAAGCGAAAGAATTTGTTAATAATTCCCCGTTTTTTTTCAATAAAAATGTTAAGAAGGCAAAACTTTAAAGAAAAATACAAAAAGTGTGTGTGTGCAATTTCACACACACACGGCAGAAGTGAAACTTCAGAAAAGTAGCCTTAGAGATAATGAGATAAATATAACTTGTATTCTATCTCATTCTCTCGCAGACTAAATCCTATATATGTTTGTCTCTTTTTGCTGTCGCTTTTTCGTTTCGTTGAATTTTCAAATCACAACAATTATAAAGAAGTTTAACTTCAAAAATATTATGGCTAATAACCAAAAAACTTGGTGGTTTATTTGACAGATAGAGATATGTCACTAAAAATCGAAAGTTAACAAAAAACATAATTAAAAAATTATTTCGCCTACAAGAATGAGAAAAAAATCTTAACCTATAATACTTCACAATGTTTCACTAAGTACGCTATCTAAATATTTATTTGTCGATAGTATTAACTCGTTAAAATTTACAGAACATATTGTAATTTGTGTAAAATTGTATTTTCTCACCTCCGGGCGGAAAGCGTCAATTTTCCTCCCGCTGCGCTAAACGAAAATGCCGCTTTCCGCCTCCGTCGAGGAGAAAAATAGTATACACACCACGGGCAGTAAATACTGCCCTAGATGTGTAATATACTATTTCCTAAAAGAAAATTATCGATTAATCTGCCGTTGAGATTTTTAATGAAAATATAAGTAACCTTTAGAAGTTTAGATCATTAAATGCTATTACGTTAATTTTAGATTTTTTTTATCACTACATGTTAGCCCTTGACTGCAATCTCACCTGATGGTAAGTTATGATGCAGTCTAAGATAGTAGCGGGCTAACCTGTTAGGGGCATGGCAGTTATATTAAACCCATACCCCTATTCGGTTCTACACGGCATCGTACCGGAACGCTTAATCGCTTGGAGGCACGTCTTTGCCGGTAGGGTGGTAACTAGCCACGGCCGAAGCCTCCCACCAGGCCAGACCAGGGAAGATTCAGAAATTATAAATTTCCAAACCCTGCCGGGGATCGAACTCGGGACCTCCGAACGTTAAGGCAACAGCGCTCAGCACTGCGCCACAGAGGTAAAAGGATATATTTGGCCTATGTAATAAATAGTTAAAAATTCAAACCATAATATAATCTTCTATAATTTGTTTTTTTTAACGAGTTTTATCAACAAACTTTAGTTGAAAGGAGAAAAACATGGCACCGCAGATTATGGTATACGTTACTAGAAAACAAAATATAGAATTAAAACTGCTTACTCCTTTATTTCTATCATTTTTCTACGATAAAACATTCCTCCATACACCTACATCCTAGTAAAAACTCTCCTGAATAAAACTGTAATACAGAATATGGGACTTTAACCCAAAGTGCTAAGGTTTATTTTACTCTAACGTTATTTAATATTGAACCTCATTGAAACTATCAAAGTTTTCGAGTGTCTAACTCGTATTAAGGTAATAATGACTGGTAAACGAAATAAAGAAATCGAAAAAGAAGAAATTTTAGTCTAAAAATATAATACCTATTTTATAGAAGCCATGTTTCTCCCCTCTCATCTAAAATTTAGTTTAAGTCTAAAGTTTTAAAACGCGATACAAAATGTGATATAATATCATAAACATAGTTTCCTAAATATAAAAATGACGTCCCTACAAAAATTTGGCTGCCTCATATTAATACTTTAGGCGTTTTTGAATTTTACTCTAAAATATTTTCGTTGAGTATTTTTTTTTTCTAATTAATTTTAGATTTTTCAAATTTTTGAATAAATAAGTAAGTAAATTTTACTTTTGTTGTATGGCAAGAAGATTTAAGTTAAGCATAAGATTTAACTCGGGAGATACAAGTCTGATGATTTTACATCTTATACGATTATAGATATACAGAGTTCGAACGTCTAAACATTACTGTGTTAAAGTAAAATGAATCTTAATGGTTATTGTTTTAAAACTCAAGTTCGTCTATACATTTGTCGATATATCTGTAGCTCTATGCGGAAACCTTACGAAATAAAACTGGGTGGTACTGAATTTTCGACTTTAAATCAACGGATTGAGGTCAATTTTACTCTGACGTTATTGTGAACGTCAACGTTCTGACGTTGTTGTACACGTGTAGCCAAGCGTACAACTTAGGAAATAAAATAGGTGGTTCTGAATTTTCGACTTTAAACCAATGACATTTATGCTCAATTTGCTTTGACTTTATCATGTTTCGATGTAAAATCTCATACTAAACTAAATGATGGAGTCCCGATCACAAAGGACTATGTATAAGTTATTATTTGAGTGAAAAAGTTTCTATTCTATTTATTTGTCAAAAACTACAAAATTTCGATGTACTTACTACAAAAATTATTACAATAAAAGTATATTTTTAGATTTTATTTTGTTTCAAAAAACTAACACTAACAAATTGTGAGCGAAAAATAAAATCATTAAATGGAATTTCAATAAGTGAGCTCTAATAATAATTTAGTATTTTTTTTGGATTATTTTTTTATAATATTAATATAAATAGAGTTAGGGTTGTCCGTCTTCAAGGCTGCATCTGAAATAAATAAATAAAACAAAATTAAATGATAGGTATAGCTACTACATTATACAATAATAATTAAATTGACATGGGTGATGGGGATGGAAGGGCTGGGTGGGTACCAACCCAGAGTTAGGAACTGGCGGTGTTTCACCCCCGTGCCTCGGAGAGCACGTTAAGCCGTCGGTCCCGGTTATTATCACTAACATGATAATAGTCGCTAAAGCCCGCCAACCCGCATTGGAGCAGCGTTCATAACTTCAAATCAAGAGTGAATAGGCTGCATCACCACTTGCCACTACTACAGCCCATTAACTTCCCACTGCTGGGCACAGGCCTCCACTCTCATAGGAGAGAGGGAATTAGAGTTTAGACTCACCACGCTGCTCCAATGCGGGTTGGCGGGCTTTAAAGACTATTATCATGTGATAATGACCGGGACCGACGGCTTAACGTGCCCTCCGAGGCACGGGGGTGAAACATCGCCAACTTCCTAACTCCGGGCAAGTACTGAGAATTTCTAATCAGAAAAACCCAACACTTAATTATGGCCCGACCCGGGACTCGAACCCGGGACCTCGTCAGCCGCAGTCGAACATGATAACCACTAGATCAACGAGGCAGTTACCATTTGCCAGCAAGCAAAAAACGTGTGCACGGCAGAAGTGAAACTTCAGAAAAGTAGCCTACGAAAGAATGAGATAAATATACCCTTTTGAGCACCATGGAGCAGTAGCGGGACTCAATCTATTGGTCGTAAACATATAACTTGTATTCTATCTCATTCTCTCGCAGGCTAAATCCTAGTATGAATATGTTTGTCTCTTTTTAGTGTCGCTTTTTAGTTTCATCGAATTTTCAAATCACAACGATTATAAAGAAATTTCACTTCAAAAAAGAAAAGTGATGTGTCTAGAAGTCCCTCTCTCCTATGAGAGTGAAGGCCTGTGCCCAGCAGTGCGACGTTAATGGGTGGTGGATGGGTGTAATTCTCGACATTGTTGATATGTGTAATGTAATTCTCGACATTGTTGATGGGTGTAATTCTCGACATGGTAGATGGGTGTAATTCTCGACATGGTAGATGGGTGTAATTCTTGACATGGTTGATGGGTGTAATGTAATTCTCGACATGGTAGATGGGTGTAATTCTCGACATGGTAGATGGGTGTAATTCTTGACATGGTTGATGGGTGTAATGTAATTCTCGACATGGTAGATGGGTGTAATTCTCGACATGGTAGATGGGTGTAATTCTCGACATGGTAGATGGGCGTAATTCTTGACATGGTTGATGGGTGTAATGTAATTCTCGACATGGTAGATGGGTGTAATTCTCGACATGGTAGATGGGTGTAATTCTTGACATGGTTGATGGGTGTAATGTAATTCTCGACATGGTAGATGGGTGTAATTCTCGACATGGTAGATGGGTGTAATTCTCGACATGGTAGATGGGTGTAATTCTTGACATGGTTAATGGGTGTAATGTAATTCTCGACATGGTAGATGGGTGTAATTCTCGACATGGTAGATGGGTGTAATTCTTGACATGGTTGATGGGTGTAATGTAATTCTCGACATGGTAGATGGGTGTAATTCTCGACATGGTAGATGGGTGTAATTCTTGACATGGTTGATGGGTGTAATGTAATTCTCGACATGGTAGATGGGTGTAATTCTCGACATGGTAGATGGGTGTAATTCTTGACATGGTTGATGGGTGTAATGTAATTCTCGACATGGTCGATGGGTGTAATTCTCGACATGGTCGATGGGTGTAATTCTTGACATGGTTGATGGGTGTAATGTAATTCTCGACATGGTAGATGGGTGTAATTCTCGACATGGTAGATGGGTGTAATTCTTGACATGGTTGATGGGTGTAATGTAATTCTCGACATGGTAGATGGGTGTAATTCTTGACATGGTTGATGGGTGTAATGTAATTCTCGACATGGTAGATGGGTGTAATTCTCGACATGGTAGATGGGTGTAATTCTTGACATGGTTGATGGGTGTAATGTAATTCTCGACATGGTCGATGGGTGTAATTCTCGACATGGTCGATGGGTGTAACTCTCGACATTGTTGATGGGTGTAACCTTCAACATGGTAGATGGGTGTAACCCTCGACATGGCGGCTGGGTGTAACGCTCACCACACGCTCTCGGCGGGGCTCTGGAACTCGGCGAGCGCGTGCACGGGGCTGGGCTGCTTCTTCTGACTGCCGCGCCGCACCTTGGCGCGAACCTCCTCGGGCTTCTCCGGCCGGATGAGGGGCTTCTTCTCCGGCGCCTTCATACGCCACACGACTATCGGCGACTGGAACACAATCACACACAGTTACACGAATTCTCTCCTGTGTTGAGCGTTCAGGATCAAACAACAATACAACAATATGTAGGGGTTTTATGCTTACATACTTACGAATGGCCGCGCCCATGGCAATTATTATACTCAAAGTCTTGGGAGCCGCGACGCTAACGGGTTGCGCGCTCAATAACCGGGTTAACGCGAACAGTGATTTTAATTAATCTCCCCAAGGCCTCACGTAAGATAAACACCTAATCATTTTTTTTTTTCATGCCCCTAACAGGTTAGCCCGCTACCATCTTAGACTGCATCATCACTTACCATCAGGTGAGATCGCAAGGGCTAACTTGTAGTGGATAAAAAAAAAAACCTAATCTTACAAATACAACAATGGTTTCAGGATGCTGTTGGGCTTGCCGCGGTTTTGTTTAGCCTCAGGGGGTCTACTCTCTTTCTCTAAAAACGAAACTTCGCAAACAAACGAACGAAATTTCGTTAACTCCTCTCCTACATAATATTATCTCTATGCTCCTCTCTATTTCGTTTTCGTACACGCAGACGAAGTACGGATCCATAGAAAATTTTCGTGACCGATTGAATTGAACGATTTTGTGTGGGTCTAATAACAGACTAATTACGTTCGTTTGCGAAGTTTCGTTTGAGAGAAAGAGAGTAGACCCCCAGGTACGAGTATGTTAGTGAATGTGCGAACCGATGACTTCTACGCTATAATGCGCAAGAAGTCATCACCACTGCTGACAGGGCTGCGCTCGGGTACCAACAGCACCCTGAACATGTTCGCGAGGAAGATGGACTCACCGATGCTTGAACACCTTATTCAGGTGTCGGTGAGGCCACAATTATGATAAATGTGCTGTAATAATCAAATAAATATTATAAATGCGAAAGTTTGGATGGATGTATGGATGTATGGATGTTTGTTACTCAATCACGCTCCAACGGCTGAACGGATCTGGATGAAATTTTGCACAGAGATAGATTATAGTCTAGAATAGCACATAGGCTACATTTTATTCCGGAAAATTAAAGAATTCCCGCGGGAACCGAAAAACCTCAATCCACGCGGACGAAGTCGCGAGCATCAGCTAGTTTATAATAATTTTGATAATTTTGTCTTTTGAGTTACTAACATTAGTTTTTAAGTAATTTGTAATACTAACAAGTTGAGCCCCAGTTGCTTGAAATAAAGATCATTTATTTATTTACTAGCTGATGCACGCGACTTCGTCCGCGTGGTTTAAGTTGGTTTTAGGATTCCCGCGGGAACTCTGTAATTTTCCGGAATAAAAAGTAGCCTATGTCACTCTCCAGGTCCTCAACTATACCCATGCCAAAAATCACGTCAATCCGTTGCTCCGTTGCGGCGTGATTGAAGGACAAACCAACAAATCAACAAACCAACAAACAAACACACTTTCGCATTTATAATATTAGTATGATTTATTATCAAAGTTCACCTAAATTTAAACACCTGTGTAATTATAAGCCGCAATGTACCATATTCTTGCAAAATAAAAATGATTTTGATTATTATGGTCGTCTCGAACCCAAATGCTTTCAGTCCGCGGCGTTCACTTCCCAATATGACCAAATCAGTAAACCAACAAACAAACACACTTTCGCATTTATAATACTAGTGGTTCGCCCCAAACTGAGACCTCGCGGTTTCACAGAGCGCCCTCTATTGACATCAGTGTGAAGTTCTGTTAAAAATATCATCATCATTAAAAATTAAATAATTTCGTTTCCTTATAATATTTATCTAATTTTAGTATTTGTTGTTCAAGAACAGGATATAATTCAAATAATTGATAAGTTTCAGGCTTGAGAGTTCAGAAAATTGAGAGTTCTGAGGTCAACTTTGGACGTTAGAAAATCGCTACTTTGAAAGCCTCCCATTTCGTCAATTTTAGGGGAAAAATTCAAAAAAAAATATTTTTGGACTCTATTCTTAATTATCTTTAAAATGATATACTGCAACCCTATGTAACGCTATAAAAAATATTTTACTTCTCATTCGCTTCTATGAGAGCCCCCCTGAAATAAAGATTTTTAAAACTTTTTAAGCCATATTCGGCGGGAGGCCATCGATTTACATATTATATTTAAATTTGAAGTAATTACGTTCAGCAATTCAGAAGTTATAAGGCTCTGACAGACGGACGGACGGACGGACAAGTGCCAATTCACCCAAGTAGACTCAGAGACCTTCGCTTCGCTCGGTCAATTAGTATGATTTATTATCAAAGTCCACCTAAATTTAAAAACCTGTGTAATTATAAGCTGCAATGTACCATATTCTTGCAAAATAAAAATGATTTTGATTATTATGGTCGTCTCGAACCCAAATGCTTTCAGTCCGCGGCGTTCACTTCCCAATATGACCACTTTATTGTTATGACCATTTCCTAATACGACCACTTCCGATATGACCACGCCCCAGCATGATCTCTCTGTACTAAAATTTTTAAACTGCTATGAATGTTACTTACGAATGCATGTACGAATCATGCATTAATTAAAACTTAAAAGTATTTTGTTGCGTAAAAAACATCAATACTAGGTACTACCAATATATTATAAGTATTATTGCAAAAAGTAAATATTTAAAATTCTGCCTAAAAACAAAGCTACGGAGTGAAATATTTCAAAAATATGAAATAGGTAATTTATTAACAATTTCATGCAAAAAAAAATAGATTAAAAAAATGTGTGTGTATAATTCACACACGGCAGAAGTGAAACTTCAGAAAAGTAGCCTAACAGCCTACAAGAGCATGAGATAAATATAACTTGTATTCTATCTCATTCTCTCGCAGGCTAAATCCTATTATGAATATGTTTGTCTCTTTCTAGTGTTGCGTTTCATCGAATTTGCAAATCACAATGATTCTAAAGAAGTTTCACTTCAAAAAATAAAACTATTTTTTCAAAATTTCGACATCACTTACATAGTTGTTCTGTCCACAGCCGGCAAAAAGCATATTATATATTTTGGCATATGAATAAATATAACCAAATATAATTATACATAATAATCAATTTATATAGGTGATATATGCGAGTACATTTGTATATGCTACAGCGAAATTGTTTCAAAGCGTTTTATTATGACTTCAAAGTTGTACATACACAGTTATTATTATTTATCGCAGTAGGTATTATCAGCGAGTAGCGCAAAACACAAAAAAAAGTCCAGTTGAGTACCTCAAAGCACACACACACACACAAATAACACAAAGTAGGAGAGACACAGTAAGAAACAAAACAAAGTACTTAAGCGTTTTGCTTTTATGGGTATGTTCCGATAATTGGGGTCATACATAAAGTACGTCACACTAATTTCGTGATTTTTTTGCCCCCCAGTGTGACGTCACATATTTTGCAATTTTACATCTAGAAACATCTAGAAAATTCACCAACAATTTAAACCTTAAAGATACAGATACGGAAATATTTTTAAGTTTTTCGTTAATACACTCGGCGTCAAAAAAATCGCACCTTTCAAAAAATCTACTTCAAACAACTTTAGACCTTATTTGACATCAATAATGAGGTTCATTTTGGATATCATTTGAAAGGCGATGAAATGGAGAGTACAAAAACAATTCAATTGATTATTTTTCTTTTACTGGAAGAGCACAAAAAAAGAAGAAGAAAACACCTACAATTTTGCTCCTTAAAACAGCCGCTAGTTGCGCTACCTTTTGTAGGTATAAAAGGGTCAATACAGGTTCAATCGGGATCATTCGCTATCCAACCGTTGAAGTGGACACACGAGAAGCTCATTCCCAAGAAAAACACCCTTGAAAATGGATACCACTGTCGATGAGGCCGCCCAAGTGATTGTACTACTGCAATCAGGCATGCGGCAGTGTGATGTCGCTCGGCAACTCAACTTGAGCCGTTTTTCGGTTCGAAGAGTGTACCAGCGTTTCCTGGAGACCGGTGGCTACGTCCAAAGACATGGGTCTGGTAGACGTCGCTGCACCTCGGAGAGAGACGACCGATTCATCGTGTCGACGTCTTTGAGAAATCGCTTCTTAAATGCTGTTGACTTGCGACAGCAGCTCCAGACAGCTAACAGAAGAACCGTGAGTGTGTCTACGGTTAGACGAAGACTGGGGGAGAGGAAAATAGCGGCGCGAAGAGCTGCTACAGGTCCAAAATTGACCGCAGAGCATCGGCGAGCCCGCTTGCAATTCGCTCGCGAACACGTCAATTGGACCCTCGAACAATGGAAAGCTGTTCTCTTCTCAGACGAGACGAGAGTGTGCCTTTTCTGCAACGACAGACGCAAAAGAGTGTACAGAAGACAGGGTGAACGTTTCGCCCAAGCCTGCATCCAGGAGACGGTGGAATATGGAGGCGGTTCTTGTATGTTCTGGGGCGGCATGTCGGCCGACGGCAAAACCGACCTTGTTTGCGTCTCCCGGGCTCGAGGTGCTCGCGGGCAAGGGTCGCTGACTGCTCACCGGTACATCACAGAGATCCTGGAAGACCATGTGGTCCATGTGGTATGCCAGTTTTGTTGGCGAGGGGTTCACGTTGATGCATGACAACGCTCGCGCTCACACTGCAATTATTGTGCGCGACTACCTTAAAGAGGTTGGGATCTCTGTCATGCAGTGGCCAGCGAGAAGTCCAGACCTGAACCCGATTGAGCACCTATGGGACCATTTAAAACGCAAGGTTCGGTCTCGTGATCCCGCTCCTACGACTCTCCAGGAACTCAAAGATGCCGTTATTGAGGAATGGGACACTATCCCTCAAGAAGAAATTTTAAAATTGGTAAGATCCATGAGGGATCGTATGGAAGCCGTCATCAGGGCAAGGGGGGGTAACACTAGATTTTAGATTAGTTTTAAGATCATTTTTGTATTCTTTTTTGTGTAATTAATCTGTTTTAAATTAAGGCTTAATTAAGGACTTTTACTGTTTTATATACTTATTTTTTTTGTGCTTTTCCAATAAAAGAAAAATAATAAATTGAATTGTTTTTGTGCTCTCCATTTCATCGCCTTTCAAATGATATCCAACATGACCCTTATTATTGATGTCAAATAAGGTTTACAGTTGTTTGAAGTCGATTTTTTGAAAGGTGCGATTTTTTTGACGCCGAGTGTAGTTCAAACTAGCTAATGCCCGCGACTTCGTCCGCGTGGATTAGGTTTTTTAAATTCCCATGGGAACTCCTTATTCTTCGGGGATAAAAAGTAGACTATGTCACTCTCCAGGTCCTGAACTATACCCATGATAAAAATCACGTCGATCCGTTGCTCTGTTGCAGCGTGATTAAAAGACAAACCAACAAACCAATAAACCAACAAACAAACACACTTTCGCAATTATAATATTAGTATGATTTGGCATTTTACACTTGGATGTATAAGATATTGAAATGTGACGTCACGAAACTAAGGACCCCTCGCACCCCTTGTCACTCAATGTGACACTTCGTCGACCCCCTACCACCTTCTTAACGTGTGACGTACTTTATGGATGGTCCCTATACACTGCGAGCATTGTTCAGTGCTCTTACTGGGGAGAAATTCGTTCCGTTATGGACTGACAGTACACTGCCGCAGTATCCTGGGGAAATATATGACGTCATAAATCGTCGCCATTTTTGTACTGTGAGCACTGGCGTTTTCGAGGTAGAGTGCTCTCAGTGCTGACTGCGTTCCGTTTTAAGCAGTAACCAGTATAGCTAACTATAAAGGAACGGCTTCGCAGTGTACTGAAGTGACGTCAGACCTTACAGTGCTCGCAGTGCATATCGGAACATACCCTATTTATTTATTTATTCCACTACAAGTTAGCCCTTGACTGCGATCTCACCTGATGGTAAGTGATGATGCAGTCCAAGATGGTAGCGGGCTAACCTGTCTACGGCTACGTTGTCGCGTAGATACGTCTGTCTATTTCTATGGCGTCGCATCGCGTCGCGTCGCTTCTGTCGCTCACATAGGACCATCGATATATATATGTAGGTACTAGATGGGCCCTTTCATACAAAAAATTTGGTCGTTTGACTTGTGGTGCATGCTCCTCACCTGTTTTAAGTTTTTTTAAGTTAACCTGGTTTTGGGTTCCAGCCCTAGAATAGTCCAGCCCAGTACGATAAAAAAAGCAACCAAGATTAGTTACAGCATAGATGGAAGGGACAATAGGCATTTAATACCTACCTAGACGTAGGTAATACTATACGGTCATTCTTTGTTTGACAGGCAGGGTACCATGGGCCGGGGATAAAAATTTTATCCCCCGATTTTATCCACTGTCAAGAGATAAAATTAACTTATCCACCTCTCAGAGCACGCCAACAGGGGAGAGGAGAAGTTTATCCCCGTTTGACATTTCACGGGGACTCGGGGGACTATATATCCACCGTTATTTAGTGTTTTTATTTATTTATTTAGGAATAAAAATTTTCTCCTTTCCTCGGGGAGAAAATTGTCTCGGCCCATGCTAGGGGGGCAGGGCCCGTCTATGTAAATTGAGGTCGTTGCATAGGACAATGGGTCATTTTCTATTCAATATCATCGCGTCGCGTGTCGTCGCGTCGCTTGTGTAGCTCATCCACCCATAGGACAGCGGGTTAAACTTAAAGTGTATGTGTGGTGACTGGTGATGGTAGGGCGCGCTACTCACAGCGATGGTGCCCTGGCGCGTGTACTTAGTGGAGGCCACGTAGGACGCCTTCACCGTCAGCACCACGGCGTTCATCAGGTTCTTGGCCGCTTGGATCAGGGACGTGGCGCTGTCCAGCTGTGGACAAACATGCCGTACAATACTTATCAATAGAATAGAATAGAATAATCTTTATTTGCATAATGTGTGTATACATAAGATGTTATGTCTATCAAAGATTTTTATAAAAAAAAAAAAAAACCGGCCAAGTGCGAGTCGGCCTCGCGCACCGAGGGTTCTGTACAGGTTTGTACGGAACCCTCGGTGCGCGAGTTATAAATTATTAAGTTAAGTTTTAAATTATTAAAAAAAAACTACTTACTAGATCTCGTTCAAACCAATTTTCGGTGGAAGTTTTCATGGTAATGTACATCATATATTTTTTTTAGTTTTATCATTCTCTTATTCTAGAAGTTACAGGGGGGGGGGACACACATTTTACTAATAAAAGGCTACGGAACCCTAAAAAAGCTGCTATAATAATATTATTTAGCTAATTCTTGCGACTCCGTCCGCGTGGATTGAGGTTTTTAGGAATCTCCGGATCGCATCCTACTAATGTTTGTATGTATGGATGTTTGTAACTCTTTCACGCCAGAACGGCTGAACGGATCTAAATGAAATTTGGCACAGAGATAGATTATAGTCTGGAATAACACACATACTACTTTTATCCCAGAAATAAAGAGTTCCCGCAGGAACCAAAAAACCTCAATCCACGCGGACCAAGTCGCGGGCATCAGCTAGTTTATAATATTAGTACAGATAACTGGCTAATGGCCGCGACTTCATCCGCGTAGTTTAAGTTTTTCTTTATTCCCGCGGGAACTCCTTAACTTTCCGGGATAGAAAGTAGCCTATGTCACTCTCCAGGTCCTCAAAAATCACGTTGATCCGTTGCTCCATTGCGGCGTGATTGAAGGACAAACCAACAAACAAACACACTTTCGCATCCATACTAATATTATAAATGCGAAAGTGTGTCTGTCTGTCTGCTACGCTTTCGCGGCCCATCTGTTCAACCGATTTTTATGAAATTTGGCATAGGGATAGTTTGAATCCCGGGGAGGACATAGGCTTTTTATTCCGGAAAATTAAGGAGTTCCCGTGGGAATCAACTTAATCCACGCGGACGACGTCGCGGGCATCAGCTAGTATTAATAATAATGTCCTCCCGATCGAATCTCCACAGAGATAGATAGATAGATAGACAGCTGCACTGTGTTCCTTTGCTCTCACAGCCCGATGGGACGGAAGATCCGACACGACCGGAGAGAGATCAGGCGCAGGACCGACGGCTTAACGTGCTCTCCGAGGCACGGGGGAAACACCGCCAACTCCCTAACTCCGGGCTAGTACTGAGAATTTCTAGTCGGAATAACCCAATACTTGTTATTACTTATTATTATGTGTCAGTACACCATCTCCCGCTTTCTTTTAAGTTTCCTCTGCCCTAAGGTTGCCTGGAAGAGATCGCTATATAAGCGATAAGGCCGCCTGTTGTGCCGTATCCATTTATGTTTGTTTTTTTGTCTTTTTATTTCTTTGTGTACAATAAAGTATATTTTACTTTTACTTTTACTTTACTTTACTTGTTGGTATGTAATTAGCGATAATGTATGTAATTATACTTCGATAGCTAGGGTCTAAATTCGGACTGTAGAGAAATTCAGACTTGATGGAACGAAGAAAGGTTAGCGGTTAGGACAAAATGGCAGGTGGCAGACTCACGTAGTACAGGTCCAAAAATCCTTTATTTCGATGTCACTTTTCCACTGCACTTTTCTTCAGTTTCACTGGAGCGTAACACACACCACAAAGTACTTAAAGAAGAATTATATAATCAATTTGGGGAGCACGAAATATCTTATCGTGGTATATAAACGTCCATTTGCGAAAAGGTGACGCGCGGGCGGCGGTAACACGTAGACAGATTGTGTCGCCACTTTCGAAGTGCCACAGGAAAGAGACGGCGTAATATGGAGTGAGATGGGAGATTATAGCTATCGTTAGATTTTAGATTTAATTTCTAACCACTTGTTATGACCCGAACCCGGGACTTCGGGAACATGCCAACCACTAGACCAACGAGGCAGTCAACTAGTATCAGCTAGTATCGGTGTAGACACAGAGTCACTCACCCCGCTCACGATGAGCTCTCCGGAGATGTTCTGCACGTCCGCTTTGACCTTGCTGGTGATCTGTATCTGGTGGCAGTAGAGGGCTATGCGCTGCAGGTACGCCAGCAGGTCCTGCTTGGTCGAGGACTCGGGGCACTGCGGGCGAACAGAGCGGCGTATCAAGTGTCGACACTTACGATAATAGATGGCGTTACTGGTAGCATAGCATTTTTGACGACCCCCGTGGCGCAGTGTTGAGCGCTGTTGCCTTAAGAGGAATTCTCCCGGCGATTTCTCCATACAAAAACATTTGTCTGTTTCCTCCGTGGATAATTACAGTAACGAAAATATTTTTGCTCCATAAAATCCATATGTGTCCGTGCCATGCTCCTATGTTTTGCTTTTTTCAATAAATTCATTATTTTAAGAACAAGGAACCTTGGTAAAATATGGCCTAGTTTTCGTGCCATTATCAGAGATCCTGCAAATAAATTTGACGGATATAATCAAAAAAACAAAAACATACCGGCATAGCCCGAGTCCTTCTTAAATTATTCGTAAAAAAAGAATTAAAATCGGTTCTATTTTGGAGGAGGAAACAGAAAAATACGAGAGTAAGAATTCGACTGTTTTTCATAGGTATTATCGGTCCAAGCTGCAGTTGTCCCTATCGGGTGTTATGGAATTCTATTCGAGGAGCAGCGCGACGGCAATATAACTGTTCAATACCTATTCTCAAAGTTTCCCGTTCATGCCATATCCTCTTAACGTGCGGAGCTCCCGGTCAATGTGGAAAGGGGTTGTTTCAAATTTATATGGAGCCTGGGCCAGGTATTTGTACGGTATTTCAAAATGTTCGGGGTCATAAAATAGCAACATTTTTTTCTTTATTTCTTACTAAAAAGTTCAATTTACGAGGTACAATGCGAAATTATTTTGCAAAACAAAAGCGCAACAGCATGCGTCCATTTTGACATTGACGTATATTACACGTGTCATGATGGCATTTGACATAAAATTACCTGGGAAATGTGAGTTAACCTTAAAATATCCAACAGCAGTCAGATTGATGGATGGATGCGCTGCGAGAGTTGTTATTCTACAAATGTACCTAATTAAACATTTTATTTTTGTACCTCTTATTCACTGTAAAACTGCCAAAAAGCATATTTTATTTTGTTTTCTATGATTTTATACTATTTTTTGGAATACTGTACAAGTACCTGGCCCAAGATGAAACAACCCCTTTATTATTTCTGAATTTTCCCTGGTCTGGCCTGGTCACCCTTCCGGCAAAGACGTGCCGCCAAGCGATTTAGCGTTCCGGTACGATGCCGTGTAGAAACCGAATAGGGGTTTGGGTTATTTATAACTGCCATGCCCCTAACAGGTTAGCCCGCTACCATCTTAGACTGCATCTTCACTTACCATCAGGTGAGATCGCAGTCAAGGGCTAACTTGTAGTGGATAAAAAAAAAATATATAGGGATCTACATCGGGATTACGAAGTTTGCCCTATATACAAGGTGTAAGGTAAATAGTATAACATACCGGCGGACGGACGGACTCATGCAATTTTGACGTTGTAAACACTATGGCAGTGTTAAAAAGTCAAAATTAATTATCAAAAACTTCCATAAAAATTAATTAACCGAGCGAAGCGAAGGTCTCTGAGTCTACTTGAGTGAATTGGCAATCCGTCCGTCCGTCCGTCTGTCAGAGCCTTATAACTTATAACTTCTGGATTACTGAACGTAATTACTTCAAATTTAAATATAATATGTAAACCGATGGCCTCCCGCCGAATATGGCTTAAAAAGTTATAAAAATCTTTATTTCAGGGGGGCTCTCATAGAAGCGAATGCGAAGTAAAATATTTTAAAACTTCAACTAAGTAAGTCGAGAAATTAATCACAGAGATAATCGACTGAAAACTTACAAGTTAATAGTAAGCCTAAATCACGATATCGAAGTTTTCTGACAATAGCGCTATATATGGACCGTTCAAACTTACAACGGTTGGACCAGAAAGGTCCCCGGGAATAACATCAGCCCGGAGATAGATTTTCCTATTGGTGCGGACGAGTACACATCACTCACTCGTCCCACAATAGAATAGAATGCTCATTCCCACAAACGACCTTCGGACTTTCTTGAGGCGGAGCGATGGAGTCACGAGCTTATTGAGGCCTCTAGATCGCGTATTTTTTGTAATTGCCCATGTACAAATTGCAAATGTCGGTGCAACACACCTGTTCGGCGATCTCCCTCGTCAGCTTGTCGAGCTTGGTGCCGGCCTCCGATATCTTCTTGGCCGCGTTGATCACGTCCATCGTTGTCTTCAGCGGACCGCGGCCCCTGCGCAATTATAGTTATTTGTTTAACAACATAGCAACGGAATTCCTATATCAGGACCTCACGACACAGGTCTCCTAGTGGTCCACAGTTAAGCACATAAGGGATACTTGAGCCAAATCGCGAAATCAAAAATGTAATTAATTTAAGATTATACTTTGTAAATGTTTGTTAATGGGGCTGATTCTGCGTAACACAATCTCCAAACTAAACTAAAATGGCAGCTTTAAATGTAGTTCTGTCCCTTTCCGTAGGGAGTATTATGAAAGGGTTAGCAATATTTGTAATGCTCTAATTTTAGTTTAGTTTAGAGATTGTGCACTACAGAATCAGCCCCAATGTGTACCTTGCTTTCACTATTTAGTTAGTTTTTGAATTCTGCTTGGTAATTTCGGTTAATGTGTACCTTACTTTTACTATTACTCTTGTTACCTTTAAAAACATTTTTGGAAATAAAGTATCATATCATATCATAGCAAAGTTCATTTTTGTTGCGATTGCCTATAGCTTGAATTGGGTATATGACTACTAGTGAGATAAATTATTTTTAAGTGATTATTAAATAAAGGATCTCCAAAAAGTCGCAATATCCACGTCCCATGCTAGTTTTATTTAGAATAACCATTTTAAACTATCGATTAAAGTAAAAAAAAGTGCGTCGATCTTTGATGACGTCACAGCTTAAAATTTCATACAAAATCCATACGAAGCACGCGTGTTGATGTTTGAAATAAAAGTAGCTGATTTAACTAGAGCGAGCGAAGGATTCTATTATATAATCCTGAGCATAGTGAGGGATTTAAAGGCACCTAAGATGGCTATTTACTCTTAATTTGAAGATACCTATATTAAAAGACGAAAACGGAAGCCGGAACGGAACGGAAGATGTTAGCAGGAAGGCCAGCCGGTCTTCGCAGGTCGCATGTCCAGTGCTGGACGTCCACTGTGCGCGTCACTCACCGTGTGAAGTCTGTCATCTCCAACATAATCATGCACATATGTTTGGCCAGCATGATGATATCATTGCCCGCGTCATCCCACTTGGCCACCTCGTTGTCGAAGGTCATCTTCTCGCGCCGGAACAGCTCCACTTGCTGGAGGATCTTGCGCTTGTCCTCTTCGGTCATCTTACGCATTGCTTCCTGTACATGGAAAATAAATAAACGAGCGTGCTTTAGACCACACGACTGAAGTAAAACTTAGTAACTGGCTGGCTATGAGAGAAAGAGAGAAAGAAAATATCCCTCTTGCCCCTACAGTAATATACGAAACGTAACTATCTCTCTTTCTATCTTCACTAACTTATTATATCTCCCTCTCAACTTCCGTTCGCACTTTTCGTAACGCTCTCGTCACGCATTCACCAGCTTACTGCCCAAGTCAGCCGTGCGTTAAGAAGTTTTAGTTCAAAAGGACATTTTGCGTGCGTTAAGAAGTTTTAGTTCAAAAGGACATTTTGCGTGCGTTAAGAAGTTTTAGTTCAAAAGGACATTTTGCGTGCGTTAAGAAGTTTTAGTTCAAAAGAACATTTTAAAACTTATAAGCTGAGACATTTGGGTACAACCACAAAACAAGGGGCATTCCAAATCTTATGAGGATATGGCATGAACGGAAAACTTTAAGAATAAGTATCGAACAATTATATTGCCGTCGCGCTGCTCCTCGAATAGAATTCCATAACACCCGATAGGGACAACTGCAGCTTGGACCGAGGCTTGTCTATTTTGCCTACTTTCATAGTGTTATGTCGTACGGCATCTTATTGTGGGGCAGAGCTGCTGATATACAAACGATTTTTGTTTTGCAAAAGAGGGCGATTCGATCAATATATAAACTCGAATCACGCGAGTCCCTTCGTGAAAAATTTATTACTTTATTGAGAAAAGCAAAACATAGGGGCATGCCACGGACACATGGATTTTATGGTGCAAAAATATTTTCTCTATTGTAATTATCCACGGAGAAAATAGACTAATACGATTGTATGGGGGAACGGCCGTCCCATATCCCCTAAGGGCCTAATGTGTTGTCATAGGCGAGCGACAGAAGCGACGCGACGCGATAGAAAATGACAGACGTATCTACGCGACAACGTAGGCCACGTGAAGGGTCAGCTACTGTTTGATACTGTCGCGTCGCATTGCGTCGCAGCGTTTGTCGCTCCACTTAGGACAACAGCAGAGCGTAAAGAAGGTCGACTTACCCTCGCGTTGGTGATGCCGCTGATGTCGGGGTACTCGTCTACTCCGTGCTCGCCCGTGTGCGCGCTCGCTGTCAACACACAACGATGTTACAGGAGTTTATTGCTTCAAAGCCTATTCGTAGGTTGTAGCTTGAAAGATCGGGTATTTTTAACTTTAATTAGATACTAAGCCTTAAATCATTCAAAATCAAGCTTTTATCGTCCGCCATATTGAATTTAATGTGACGTCATTTAATTTTACATAACTTGTATATTTGAATTAACTAAGGACTGTTATTGGATTGTAAATTAGATGTAGAAATTACTTAAAAAGGAAAAACTGCGAAAAGCATACATTTTTAGTTACATCCATACTAATATTATAAATGCGAAAGTCAGTTTGTTTGTTGGTTTGTTGGTTTGTTGGTTTGTTGGTTTGTCCTTCAATCACGCTTCAACGGCGCAACGGATCGACGTGATTTTTTGCATGGGTATATTTGAGGACCTGGAGAGTGACATAGGCTACTTTTTATCCCGGAAAAACAAACAGTTCCTGTGGGATAGCATGCTCTTTTTTTCGCATTTTTCGTCAATTAGGCGGCAACGGCGCAACGGATCGACGTGATTTTTTGCATCGGTATATTTGAGGACCCGAAGAGTGACATAGGCTACTTTTTATCCCGGAAAAATTAACAGTTCCTGTGGGATATAATGCTCTTTTTCTCGAATTTGTTTTTCAATCACGCTTTAACGGCGCAACGGATCGAAGTGATTTTTTGCAAGGGTATATTTGAGGACCTGGAGAGTGACATAGGCTACTTTTTATCCCGGAAAAACAAACAGTTCCTGTGGGATAGCATGCTCTTTTTTTTCGCATTTTTCGTCAATTAGGCGGCAACGGCGCAACGGATCGACGTGATTTTTTGCATCGGTATATTTGAGGACCCCTAGAGTGACAAAGGCCACTTTTTATCCCGGAAAAACGTACAGTTCCTGTGGGATATAATGCTCTTTTTCTCGCATTTGTTCTTTAATTAGGCGGCAACGGAGTTACAGATTGACGTGATTTTTTGCACAGGTATAGTTGAATAGCTGGAAAGTGATTGTAACTTTTTATCCCGTAACCAACAATTCCTGTGGGATAGTATGCTCTTTTTCTCGCATTTGTTTCACCGTTCCCACGTTCAGGTTAGCCCACGTTCAGGTTATCATAACCGTCCGGTTAGCCGACGTTCAGGTTAGCCGACGTTCAGATACACCGTCGTTTAAGTTAGCCGACGTTCAAGTTATCCGACGTCCAAGTTAGCCCACGTTCAGGTTATCCCACGTTCAGGTTAGCCCACGTTCAGGTTAGCCCACGTTCAGGTTAGCCCACGTTCAGGTTAGCCGACGTTCAGATACGCCGTCGTTTAAATTAGCCGACGTTCAAGTTATCCGACGTCCACGTTAGCCCACGTTCAGGTTAGCCCACGTTCAGGTTAGCCGTCGTTCAGATTTATTTTAGGACCAGGAAAGTAACATGTGCTACCTTAGTAACATCCTATAATCCTAATATCCTAATATATTTTATAAATGCGAAAGTGTTCTTGGAAGTTGTTCTCATTAAAGTAAAAAACAAAGGCATTAACCCTTTAGTTCGCAGGTGAAAAAAAATCAAAAATTTTCTTTTTTTGCTTTTTGGGGGGTAAATAGTAAGTATAAGAATGACTAAAAAATAGAAAAAAATCAGAGTGCAGTGTTCAGAGTGAAGAGGTCAGAGTACAGAGTGCAGAGTGCAGAGGTCAGAGTGCAGAGTTCAGAGTTCAGAGTTTAGACTTCAGAGTTCAGAGGTCAGAGTGCAGAGGTCAGAGTTCAGAGTGCAGAGTTCAGAGTGCAGAGTTCAGAGTGCAGAGTTCAGAGTGCAGAGGTCAGAGTTCAGAGTTCAAAGTTCAGCGTTCAGAGGTCAGAGTGCAGAGGTCAGAGGTCAGAGTGCAGAGGTCAGAGTTCAGAGTTCAAAGTTCAGAGTTCAGGGTGCAGAGTTCAGAGGTCAGAGTGCAGATGTCAGAGTGCAGAGTTCAGAGTTCAGAGTGCAGAATTCAGAGTTCAGAGTGCAGAGTTCAGACTTCAGAGTGCAGAATGCAGAGTTCAGAGTACAGAGTTCAGAGTGCAGAGGTCAGAGTTCAGAGTGCAGAGTGTGGAGTGCAGAGGTCAGAGTACAGAGTTCAGAGTTTAGACTTCAGAGTTCAGAAGTCAGAGTGCAGAGGTCAGAGTTCAGAGTGCAGAGTTCAGAGTGCAGAGTTCAGAGTGCAGAGTTCAGAGTTCAGAGTTCAGAGTTCAGAGTGCAGAGTTCAGAGTTCAGAGTTCAGAGGTCAGAGTTCAGAGGTCAGAGTGCAGAGGTCAGAGTTCAGAGTTCAAAGTTCAGCGTTCAGAGGTCAGAGTGCAGAGGTCAGAGTTCAGAGGTCAGAGTTCAGAGTGCAGAGTTCAAAGTTCAAAGTTCAGAGTTCAGAGTGCAGAGTTCAGAGGTCAGAGTGCAGAGTTCAGAGTGCAGAGTTCAGAGTGCAGAATTCAGAGTTCAGAGTGCACAGTTCAGAGTGCATAGTTCAGAGTGCAGAGTGCAGAGGTCAGAGTTCAGAGTGCAGAGTTCAGAGTTCAGAGTGCAGAGTTCAGAGTGCATAGTTCAGAGTGCAGAGTTCAGAGTGCAGAGTTCAGAGTGCAGAGTTCAGAGTGCAGAGTTCAGAGTGCAGAGTTCAGAGTGCAGAGTTCAGAGTGCAGAGTTCAGAGTGCAAAGTTCAGTGTTCAGAGCGCCGAGTGAAATGTCTTCAACGGCGCAACGGATCGACGTGATTTTTTGCATGGGTATATTTGAGAACCTGGAGAGTGACATAGGCTACTTTTGCCACTCGATGAAATACGTCAATTCTGAACGTCTCAGTATTCTTCTCCATGGCGCCCTCTTGCATGCTAAATTGCTTGCAGTTTTTCTCCACTAAAATATCAAGATCTGAGTTCTTGGAAATTGTTCTCATTAAAGTAAAAAACAATTACCATTTTCAAGAAAATAATAAACCAAGTATTCTCAACAAAAACTCAGTTATTGTTCCCCTGAGCCACGCGAAGCGAAGCCGCGGGTAATAGCTAGTCATATATAATAAAAATATTTTTAATAATTTTAAACTTACTACCCCTTTCCTCATGAGCGCGTAGAGGTATTAAATTGAAATTAAAATAGATAAGTGGAATAAAAATACCATAACTTTTACTTATATACAGGTTTGTACGGAACCCTCGGTGCGCGAGTCCGACTCGCACTTTGTATGTAAAATGGCAAATATCAGGGACATCGTTCGTGACACGGGCTATACATATAATGTCCTCCCGACCGAATTTCGGCCACGGCGGCCAATCTCCAGAGAGATTAGCCATCTGCGCGGGAGATATTATAGTGCACAAGTGTGTGCGCATACACAGGTGCACTCTCTGTTCCTTTACTCTCATAGCCCGATGGGACGGAAAATCCGACACGACCGGAGAGAGATCAGGCGCAGGACCGACGGCTTAACGTGCTCTCCGAGGCACGGGGGTGACACACCGCCAACTTCCTAACTCCGGGCTAGTACTGAGAATTTCTTGTCTGAAAAACCCAATACTTATTATGGCCCGACCCGGGACTCGAACCCGGGACCTCGTCGGCCGCAGTCGAACATACTAACCACTAGACCAACGAGGCAGTTAAACTATACATACAATTTGTATGTCCGGGTATTGGGTATTGGGTATTGGGTATTGGGTACTCACACCGGCTGCGCGTCTCCATGGTCATGTCTTCGACGGGCTCGAACTCCGTGTCCGTGTCCAGGTCGTCGCTCGTCTACACATGCGCACGCGTCAACACACACACAGACAGACAGACAGACAGACACACATGCGGTGGACGCTATACAGGCTGATTTGTGACTCGTAACATACTGATCATTATCAATAGGGATGATGACTATATCAAAAATATATATAAATCAATTGCTGTTCGTTTGTCTCGCTAAAACTCGAGAACGGCTGGGCCGATTTAGATGGAATTGTTTTGAGTGTGTTTGTGTGGGTCCCGGGATGGTTTATATTCACAATTGGACCCGATAGGGGGCGCTGCAATCGGGTTCAAGGCAGGACAACGTCTGCCGGGTCAGCTAGTCAAAAATATATTACATATTTATAACTGATTATTAAATAGAGGGTCTTCCAAAATACCTCAAATTCACATCCTCGGTTAGTTTTAAGTTTGATAACCATTTTAAAATATAGATTAAAGAAAAAAAAGTGCGTTGAAATTTGATGACGTCACAACTGTGAATTTCATACAACTTCCATACTAGAAGTGCGTTTTTAAGTTTGATAAAGAGTTGCTGATTTGATCGAGTTGTCATCATCCCTACTATCTATCAATCAGTCAATAATTTTTATTCCAAATTAACGGTAAAAAGCAAATTCATGGTACAGAGTGACCCTTTTCTAAATTAGAATATATCGTCCGGCCAAATTTCACCTTACGGTATGCAATATTTTTAATGTACAAATCATTAATAAATTGACCAAGTAAATAAAACCAATCAAAAAATGGAGCAAATAAAAAAAAAATATTTTGTTGATTATATATCGTCATCTACTGGCTTGTTGATGACTGTAATGCTTGATTTTTTTAAAAAAAACAACACAAATAAATAAATAGAAATTAAATTCTAAATAGAAAATACGCGATTACCCAAACAACTTACTCTATAAGTGTTTTGTTTATCTTTATTTTAATTACGAATCAACCTGTATAACCTAATGAATGACACCAAATTAGACAAAACATATCATTGACATACAAAACCAAAGATATACACGATCGAATGACAAGCTTTATAGACCATAATTAAAATGAAAATTTTAGATTTTCTATGTCAACGAATTCAACAAAATGGTAAAAAAATAATTAAAAAATAAACAATTGTTAACAAAACCCACATGGATTTCATGCGATGTCCAAAATTATTAACCAATAATGACATAGTCATGCCATGAGACACCAAAAATGGCCGAAACAATCATTAATTACAAATATTACAATGATTCGCTATAACGTGCTTGTAAATGGCGTAAAAATATAGTGTAGCTTTGGGGTTTTCATAAAACGGGACCAACTTTTTTTTTTTATTGACTAGCGTTTGGTTGCAATCAGACTTGCTGGAAGTGGCGATGCAGCCTAGGTGGAGCGCGCTTGCCTAGAAGTTGCCTATTCACTCTTGGTTTGAAGATACCAATATTATAAGCGGATGGAAAGACGGAAGCCGGAAGGGCGTTCCATATAACGTTATAGTTTGATTTTTTCTTCCGTTGCTGCCAACATTAATTAAATAAACAAAAAAAAAATTGTTTTGTGTGAATATGTGTTACGATGATGTTTACCGAATGAAAAGCCGCAGCATATCCAGTCAGGCAACCCTGACGCACAAATTTTGATGTATATTAAGTGTGTTAATGTAATTAGATATTGTATTGGATTGTTGAACGTACTTGTAAGTACGTTCTAGTATTATCTAGGGTAGTAACTCATTTTTAGGGTTCCGTAGCCAAATTTGGCAAAAACGGAACCCTTATAGATTCGTCATGTCTGTCTGTCTGTCTGTCTGTGTCCGTCCGTATGTCACAGCCACTTTTTTCCGAAACTATAAGAACTATACTGTTGAAACTTGGTAAGTAGATGTATTCTGTGAACCGCATTAAGGTTTTCACACAAAAATAGAAAAAAAACAATAAATTTTGGGGGTCCCCATACTTAGAACTGAAACTCAAAAAATTATTTTTCATCAAACCCATACGTGTGGGGTATCTATGGATAGGTCTTCAAAAATGATATTGAGGTTTCTAATATAATTTTTTTCTAAACTGAATAGTTTGCGCGAGAGACACTTCCAAAGTGGTAAAATGTGTCCCCCGTCCCCCCCCCCCTGTAACTTCTAAAATATGAGAATGATAAAACTAAAAAAAATATATGATGTACATTATCATGCAAACTTCCACCGAAAATTGGTTTGAACGAGATCTAGTAAGTAGTTTCTTTTTAATAATTTAAAACTTACTACAGGTTTGTACGGAACCCTCGGTGTCCGACTCGCACTTGGCCGGTTTTACTTAATTTCATAGAAATGAACTTAAATACATTGATTAATTGTAATATTCTTTTAAACAGAGCAACTACTGAGTTTCTTGCCGGATCTTCTCAGTAGAGCCTCCTTTCCGAACAGGTGGTAGAGTCAAAGCATGACGTAACACAAGAAACACCTGTATGTCCTACATGTTATAAATAAATTGAGCATTGAATACATCTATCCATTTACAAGCTACACTATATTTACGCCATTTCCAAAATACCACATTCACCTATGACGTAAGTCCTAACATGACCCTATGAACCAGTATGGGACGGACATGCCACGAACATGACAACACACAACGCGCTCTATGCACCAACACATAAGAGCTACATTCGTGTGGCGCTCACATTTGCTCCTCGTCTCCAAGGTATAGTGCTCATCCAGTTCCACGTCCTCAGGGTCCAATTCCTCTTCGTCCTATACATATTTTTGTTGTTTAAACTTTTAGTACTAAAATCCAAAACAATAAGGTACCATGATATACCTAATAGTATTTTCATCCCATGTATTCGAAAAGGACGACTTGGTTCGCCTTTATGTGCGCCCAAAGGTGGTGTTTTCTATAAGAAACTTTTAGCGGGCAGGAATGAGTTTTTAATCCTCTTTATACTCGTAAGTGCGCCGCAATTATCTTTGCCGCGCACTTATTGAATTTGGAACATCTTAGTGTTCAGCGCCAACGCAAATTGACGACCTCCGTGGCGCAGTGTTGAGCTCTGCTGTCTTAACGTGCGGAGGTCCAGGGTTCGATCCCCGGCAGGGTCAATTTAGGAATTTATAATTTCTGAATTTTAACTAACGAAAGGGCTATATGGATATAATATATATTAAAAAAAAAAAAAAAAAAAAAAAAAAAAAAAAAAAAAAAAATAAATTAAATAAATATTATTTAAAGGCGAAAGTTTGGATGGATGTGTGGATGTATGGTGGTATGGATGAGTGTTACTCAATTACGCCCGAACGGCTGAACGGATCTGGATAAAATTTGGCACAGAGATAGATTTCAAAAAAAAAAAAAGATTATAGTCTGGAAATAGCACATATGCTTTTTATCCCGGGAAATTAAAGAGTTCCCGCGGGAACCATATTTTCTCATACAGGGTGATGAAAAGTAGAGTGTATCATTCGGGCGCAAATATATTTTTGGCTCGGGCGACGTACTTTGAATCCCTCGCTTCGTTCAGGATTCTACTAAAGAATCCCTCGCTACGCTCAGGATTCTACTCTAGAATCCCTCACTTCGTTCTGGATTCAAAAAAGCGCCCTCGCCGTAAAAATATTATTTTGCTCCCTTATAATACAATCTACTATTTCATCATACCTATTCGAAAAACGCATATTGCCTTCAGAGGATAGCGGGAGCAAAGTGTAACTTGTAGGCCCATGGGACTTTTCATTTCTCTCTTCTGATTGGTCCGAAGTCACGTCATCAATTTGTTGATCGAATATACGACTTTGCATTTCTCTGTTCTGATTGGTCCGAAGTTACGTGATCAATTTGTTGATCGGATATACGTCTTTACATTTTATTTAAGGCTGATTTTTCAATCGTCAGTTAAAGTTTATCGGAGGAATAAATTTGACGTTTTGACAGGTTTTGTATTGAAAATCTGCCAAAACGTCAAATTTATTCCTCCGATAAAATTTAACTGACGATTGAAAAATTAGCCCTTAAACTTTAATTAAACGTCTAAATAATGTCTATACAATTACATAGAAGGTTGATAGGAGTATCTTCTGATTGGTGCTTAAACGTATAGGTAATGTCCATACATAGTAGGTTGATACTCCTAGCTTTTTCTCATACGTAATGATGAAAAATAGTGTGTGTCACTCGGGGCCAAATTTTTTGTTCTCGGGCGGCGTATATTGAATTCCTCGCTACGCTTAGGATTCTACTTTAGAACCCCTCGCTACGCTCGGGATTCTACTATAGAATCCTTCACTTCGCTCTGAATTCAAAATAGCGCCCTCGGGGAACAAAAATTTTCTTTGGCCCCATGTAACACAAATAACTATTAACTCTAGCTCAAAAATGGGAAAAAATCTAAAATTTCCAAGGTCCCGGGCTCTTTACTCCGTAATAAATGTACCGTTCCCTTTTAAAAACTCTCAGTTATGCAGTCTTAGGTGGTGCGCGCTTGCCTAAAAGATAAAAGATGACCTACAGTGACCAGTGAGAAAAAATTACTTTTGCTCACTGAGCAGCAAATAATCCCTTATTGAGCTAGTGAGGATGACCCACAGTGACCAATGAGAAAAAGTCGTATTTTCTCACTCAGTGAGCAAAAATGTCTTTTGTTCACTGATCAGCAAAAGCTTCCTTTTTGAGCCAGTGAGGATGACATTCAGTGACCAGTGAGAAAAAGCAATTTTTTCTCACAGAGTGAGCAAAAACGACTTTTGCGCACTGATCAGCAAAATCGCCTTTTCGGAGCCAGTGAGGTGTAAAACCTCGTACCCACCCTGTTCATTAACACAGCGCGTCGTATCTCCCTCACGCCGTCGTACACCAGCCTGGAGGCGTCAATGAAGTCGTTCTCGTCGAGGCCGCCGCCCGCGCCGCCGCCGCCCAGCGCGGACACCGCGGCGTCCACGCGCACCGCGAACTTGGACATCACTGGAACAACACCAGCAGCTCAATGAAACATCGTGTTAGACAAACAATCAATCGATCGAGATCTTTATTCAGTAGACTACCCTACCAAAAAGATCCTATAAGGGTTCCTTTTGGTACGGCGGGGTACGGAACCCTAAAAATTTAAAAAATAAAAATAAAATAATAATCATTTTTAATTCGACCATAAAGATCATAAATTTTGTTAGTAAGAACACACACGATAACCTAATGTTAGTAAATCTAAAACGACCTAAACCTAAAACCTTATCTAAGACAGCCTTGATTTGTCAGCACGTGCACCATAATGACAATGGTTCAGGTACCTACTGACAATCAAACCTGTCAGCAAATGATGCCATTGGAGCCTGCCCGAACCCTGCGCACCAGGGACGTGTACCGTTTGCTTAAAAACACGACTGCCCTGCCATATTGTTTTTAGGGTTCCGTAGCCAAATTTGGCAAAAACGAAACCCTTATAGATTCGTCATGTCTGTCTGTCTGTCTGTCTGTGTGTCCGTCCGTATGTCACAGCCACTTTTTTCCGAAACTATAAGAACTATACTGCTGAAACTTGGTAAGTAGATGTATTCTGTGAACCGCATTAAGATTTTCACACAAAACTAGAAAAAAAAAACAATAAATTTTGGGAGTCCTCATACTTAGAACTGAAACTCAAAAATTTTTTTTTCATCAAACCCATACGTGTGGGGTATCTATGGATAGGTCTTCAAAAATGATATTGAGGTTTCTAATATCATTTTTTTCTAAACTGAATAGTTTGCACGAGAGACACTTCCAAAGTGGTAAGATGTGTGTCCCCCCCCTGTAACTTCTAAAATAAGAGAATGATAAAACTAAAAAAAATATATGAGTACATTATCATGCAAACTTCCACCGAAAATTGGTTTGAACGAGATCTAGTAAGTAGTTTTTTTTTAATAATTTAAAACTTACTACAGGTTTGTATGGAACCCTCGGTGCGCGAGTCCGACTCGCACTTGGCCGGTTTTTTTATTTTATCAAAAAATGTTTGGCCAGTGTCACTCGGGACGATGCAAGGATCCTAACGATACCTCATGTCATCTAAATTTGTTCAGGCATTTAGAAGTTATGGTGGAATAAAGATGGCGGAATCGAAACAGCTGTCCTTTATAATATCCACCACCACCACCACTACAGCTCATTACGTCCCACTGCTGGGCACAGGCCTCCACTCTCATAGAAGACAGGGAATTAGAGCTTAGACCCACCACGCTGCTCGAATTTCAATTTCAATTTATTTATTAGTATCAAATAAATGTTTACATTTAGGTACATGGTTTCTTAGCACCCCATAAGCCTTGTCGGCTTGTCAATGCGGGTTGGTTGGCGGGTTCTTTATAATATGGCGGTCAATAAATTACCGCACTAGTGCGAAAATAAGTATTACCGCACTCATTCTTAGGTTAATTACTGCGGTAATTTTACTGCCCAAGGGTGGGAAAAGTCCATTTTGTAGTACAAAAAAAAATAAAAACCGACTTCAAAAATCACAAACACTAAAAAGTAAAAAATAATTTAATTTATTATGTATACAAGAGTTAATTTAGTTCTATAATAACATTTTTTGGAGTCGGTACCAATTAGCCGCATGAACCGTCTACCTACTCTTCATTATTGTTGACGTGACTCCACATTGGCACCGACTCCAAAGAATGTTATTATAGAACTAAATTAACTCTTGTATACATAATAAATTAAATTATTTTTTACTTTTTAGTGTTTGTGATTTTTGAAGTCGGTTTTTATTTTTTTTTGAAAATTTTTTATTTCACAATTTTTAGTGGCCCCACTGTTTTAAAATACAGGATGTAACCAGAACGAGATATGCTATGCATGGTTAAAACATACTGTTTACAAGACTATCACACTGATCGCGAGCAATTTACTCTTGTCCGTTGAGGAGTTCCATTATCTATCTTCGAAGATATTCATCAGATCTTCACCAAATTTATATGGGACCACTTCGAAAGTATACCCTTTCAAACAAAAAAAGAATTTTCAAAATCGGTCCAGGCGTCTTCGAGTAATCGGGGAACATACATAAAAAATAAAAAAAGATTCCGACGAATTGAGAACCTCCTCCTTTTTTTGAAGTCGGTTAATAAATGGTGGCGAAACAAGTGCAACTTTACAAGAAAATGTGTGTAAGGTCATTGCCCGTCGTAAAAATGATCGACATTGACCAACATCAGAACTATTGGATAACCATTTGTTTTCAAAAATTAATATTCATAGGTTTGCCGTTAAAAATAAATTAACCTTACGAATTAGGCGTTACTCAATAACGGAATAAGTTATTTACGAGCCATAACTTATTCACAAGGTCTGACGATTTCAAAGATCATGGCCATGATGATGTTTTGAATAACTTCTTAAGCACAAATTATTTTTGCGTAGTGTAAATAAGTAAAAAAAATTTACTTTCCGGTCAAAAAATATTCAAATTCTCAAAAATTCGCTGTTCTTTAAACCTATACTTAATATTATAAATGCAAAAGTTTGGATGTATGGATGGATGTTTGTGAGAACTCTTGAATAAAAGTACCTAGCTTATGTGTTATTCCAAAATGTATCCAGATTCTCTTTGCCAAATTTCAACCAGTTCCGTTCAGCCGTTCTGCCCCCCTAGCATGGGCCAAGACAATTTTCTCCCCGAAGAAAGGATAAAACTTTTATTCCTAAATAAATAAATTAAAAACGCTAAATAACGGTGGATAAATAGTCCCTCGAGTCTCCGTGAAATGTCAAACGGGGATAAACTTCTCCTCTCCCCTGTTGCCGTGCTCTGAGAAGTGGATAAGTTAATTTTATCTCTTGTCAGTGGATAAAATCGGGGGATAAAATTTTTATCTCCGGCCCATGCTAGCCCTGCTGGTGTGATTGAGTACCTATCAAACATCCATCCATCCATCCGAACTTTCGCATCTATAATTAGTATAGATTTTTGTCACTGTCTTGTCTATTGTTTTAAATTGTGTTTTTTTTTAATCCACTACAAGTAAGCCGTTGACTGCGATCTCACCTGTTGGTAAGTGATGATGCAGTCTAAGATGGTAGCGGGCTAACCTGTTAGGGGCATGGCAGTTATATTAAACCCATACCCCTATTCGGTTTCTACACGGCATCGTACCGAAACGCTAAGTCGCTTGGCGGCACGTCTTTGCCGGTAGTGTGGTAACTAGCCACGGTCGAAGCCTCCAGGCCAGACCAGGGAAAGTTCAGAAATTATAAATTCCCAAATTGACCCTGCCGGGGATCAAACCCGGGACTTCCGCACGTTAAGACAACAGCGCTACACACTGCGCCACGGAGGTCGTCGTGTGTTTTCGCCCTCGTCTTAACGGAAAGCCCGTTAGATTTCCAGTAGGTACTTCAGCTCCTGAGGCTTATCAGGCTCAGGGTAATCTCCCACGGGTCGGCTCGACTGATCGGCGCGTCATCGATACCGCAGAGGACGGTGGGAACGCAGATAAAGCTGATAGATGTGAGGGAAGATTGCGGTGTAATCTATTGATGTTGCGCAACGCGTGGAAACATACAGAGGGATATTAGGGACCGGACCGCAGACCAAGTCGCAAGGGTGGCTAGTTACCACCGGTATCGATACGGATATACCGGTATCCGGTACGATGCCGTGTAGAAACCGAAGGGGTATGGGTTTAATATAACTGTCATGCCCCTAACAGGTTAGCCCGCTACCATCTTAGACTGCATTATCACTTACCATCAGGTGAGATCGCAGTCAAGGGCTAACTTGTAGATGTAGTAGATAAAAAAAAAAGTCTATTAAAATAATAATTTCTTAGCGTTGTGCCGAATCGGTAAATTGATACACTGGTTGGCCAAACATAAAAATGAATCCCTATTTCCCTTGGTCACGGCATCACGCGTGAACGGCTGGACCAATTTCGGTAATTCTTTTTGAAGTGAAAACTTCTTTAGCCGCGTTTCGTAGGGGGTAAACTTGTGGATTTGCGTTACCGACACCGACATGCTCGCGTTGTTACGAAGACAAAAGGACTTAAATATAAATATACTACATTCGCAATTAAACTTTACCTGGTATAGAGCCCATCTTTTAATTTGGTGAAAACATTAGGTCATATTGTATTGTATTTTTATTTTATTTTTAAGTATTATTGTATTTTATAATATGGGCCTTGTTGCCTGAAATAAATGAATAATAATAATAATAATAAATGAATAATAATAAACTCTAAGACTGGTAGAGCCCTGGCATATCACGGTAGAGCCCTGACATATCACAAGTGATACAAGAGTTGTCCAACATGGATTAAAGCGTTTCATTTCACAATTATGTTGACTGTGATGGAAGCAAAAAAACCGGCCAAGTGCGAGTCGGACTCGCGCACCGAGGGTTCCGTACAAACCTGTAGTAAGTTTTACGATTTATGATGTATTAAAAACAAGACGAAATGAACCGCAAAACTAACTTTGTTTGTAGAGGTTTATTGTTAATATCAAAAAATTACGTTTGTTGTATGGGAGCCCCCTTTAATATTTACTTTATTGATATTTAATTATTTATTTTGAAAGGTAATATACAAGTTAATATTCTGTGAAAATTTGAACCGTCTACCTGTTACCAATTTTAATATTGAGCAAAAAAATACGAAAAAAACACGTTTATTGTATGGGGACCCCCCTTAATATATATATTTTTTTAATTTTTAGTATTTGTTGTTATAGCGGCAACGGAAATACATCATTTGTGAAAATTTCAGCTTTCTAGCTATCACGGTTTATGAGATACAGCCTGGAGACAGACAGACAG
The DNA here is from genome assembly GCA_917051295.2 of Erebia ligea. Lineage (NCBI taxonomy): Eukaryota > Metazoa > Arthropoda > Insecta > Lepidoptera > Nymphalidae > Erebia > Erebia ligea. The sequence goes on from OU785247.1 coordinate 7,785,362, forward strand.
ACAGACAGACAGCGGAGTCTTAGTAATAGGGTCCCGTTTTTACCCTTTGGGTACGGAACCCTAAAAACGCAGACAAAACGTATAAACTATTGTCCCGTATGTCACAGAAAAAAAACGAGAAAGAATTCAGATAAACCGACTAGCTATCAAGTGATCATTTTGAGTACTTTTTGACCCAAAACATAACCAAGTTACCTTTATCATACTAGTTTAGTTTCTCGGTAAGTAAACATAGTTTGAACCATATTTTTTGTTTAAATTTTAGTGTCAAAAACTCTATTCGATTATAGTAATTTAACATTAGTGGTACTTAATTTAGTTTTTGTAAATCATTCCCTGTTGTGTTCTAACTTGTAACTGTATAAGTTTAGTTTTTAAAACAAAAGTTAGTTTTAGTGTGACACCTATTATTAAACATTAAACAGCTCCTATAGATAGGCCAAAATCTATAGGAACGAGTTATTATTTTGTGATCAAGAAGCTACTTTAGTTTTAGTAAAAAAAGTCGATTGGAAAAGTATAGTTTTAGTATTATAAAGATGTGGATAATACTCTACCTAGTTTTATTAGTCAATACAAGTGAAGGAATACGGGAACGTTTGGACCCCCTTGTCCAAACCAATCAGGGTCTCATAAGGGGCCAAAGAGCGGATGACGGCGACTATTACATGTTCCTCGGGATACCGTATGCACAAGTGGATCAAAATAATCCATTTGGGGTGAGTTTTTTAAATTCATTTTAGGGTTCCTACTTCCGTACCTCCGAAAAAGGAACCTTTATAGGATCACTTCGTTGTCCGTCTGTCTGACTGTCACCAACATTTTTCTCGGGGCCGGGTAGAGGTATCAAGTTGAAATTATTATCAAATACTTAGGTCTACTGTCTCTTGGAGCTGTAATCTATATATATAATATTAATATATATATAGCTGCTCGTGCTGATTGACTGATTGATCACCTCTCCTGTAAAATTTTGTATGAAAACTTTTTTTTTCACTCATCGTTTCGTATAGAAGACAAAAATTCATGGGGAGGAAAAATACGAAGAGAGCTGATGATTGAGGATTTCGAAGACGGATGAAGAGCACCAGCCAGGGTATCGAAGATAGGTGGGGGGTGCTCGACCAAATGTCACTCGAAACTTCATCCGATTGACAGTGAGCTGAAAAAAAATTCAAAATGGCGGATTTAAGATGGCCGCCATACAAATTTCTTCGGTGTCTATCTCGGAGAGTATAAAAGATGGAAGAGTGGTTTCTTGGCAAAAGATGATCAGGACATGAGGGTCTACTTGATGAACAGGAAAAAAATTCAAGATGGCGGAATTTATTTTTCCATAGAAAAGGGTATTGAAGATAGGGGGGGGGTGCTCGACCAAATGTCACTCGAAACTTCATCCAATTGATAGTGAGCTGAAAAAAAAATTCAAAATGGCGGATTTAAGATGGCCGCCACACAAATTTCGTCGGTGTCTATCTCGGAGAGTATAAAAGATGGAAGAGTAGTTTCTTGGCAAAAGATGATCAGAACATGAAGGTCTACTTGATGAACAGGAAAAAAATTCAAGATGGCGGAATTTATTTTTCCGTATAAAATGTATGGCGAATATTGAAGAGGCTACAAGTGAAGAACTATGCAAGAATACGGTTCCTTTTCAAGATTTGTTTTTATGGAAGAAATCTCATTTTGACGAATGGTTCGGAGAAAAAAATATGGAGAGTGATGATGATCGAAGGTTCGGAGGATGGGTGAGGAGCACGGTCAGGGTATTAAAGATAGGTACCCTACTTAGGGGCTGCTCAAACAAAAAGGGAGGGGCGGGGGGTTGGTGGTCTTTGTTTTATGTTTTTCCTTTATGAGAATTTTCTTTTACGTCGGACGCTTGGCGTGCTGGCGCTTCCACTGTGCTCAGTAGCATAGCAGTGTGTTGTTCAGATCAGAACACGTAGACAGTAAATCAGCTGCCCGATTATGTAAGAATGGTCGATCAAATCATCAAAGTTCGGCGTCAAAGTAAAATAAACCATAACAGCATTGAATTAGAGCTCAATTTCGTGTTTCGAAATTGAGCTCTAATTTAATGCTGTTATGGTTTATTTTACTTTGACGCCGAACTTTGGCGATTTGATCGGCCATTCTTACATAATCGGGGGGCAGGATAGTAGGACAGCGAGTAAGTAGACAGTGGACCACGCGGTCCACTACGCGGTCCGCTGTAGCGGGCCGCGCACCCACGCGCCATACTAGTTAATATATATATAGCTGCTCGTGCTGACTGACTCATTGATCACCTCTCCTGTAAAATTTTGTATGAACTTTTTTTTTTTCACTCATCGTTTCGTATAGAAGACAAAAATTCATTAAGAGGAAAAATACAGAGAGAGCTGATGATTGAGGATTTCGAAGACGGATGAAGAGCACCAGCCAGGGTATCGAAGATAGGTGGGGGGTGCTCGACCAAATGTCACTCGAAACTTCATCCAATTGACAGTAAGCTGAAAAAAATTTCAAAATGGCGGATTTAAGATGGCCGCCATACAAATTTCGACGGTGTCTATCTCGGAGAGTATAAAAGATGGAAGAGTGGTTTCTGGGCAAAAGATGATCAGGACACGAGGGTCTACTTGATGAACAGGAAAAAAATTCAAGATGGCGGAATTTATTTTTCCATAGAAGAGGGTACAGAAGATAGGTGGGGAGTGCTCGAACAAATGTCACTCGAAACTTCATCCAATTGAAAGTGAGCTGAAAAAAATTTCAAAATGGCGGATTTAAGATGGCCGCCATACAAATTTCGTCGGTGTCTATCTCGGAGAGTATAAAAGATGGAAGAGTGGTTTCTTGGCAAAAGATGATCGGAACATGAAGGTCTACTTGATGAGCAGGAAAAAAATTCAAGTTGGCGGAATTTATTTTCCATAGAAAATGTATGGCGAATATTGAAGAGGCTACAATTAGTGTAGAACTATGCAAGACTACGGTTCCTTTTCAAGATTTGTTTTTATGGAAGAAATCTCATTTTGACGAATGGTTCGGAGAAAAAAATATGGAGAGAGATGATGATCGAAGGTTCGGATGATGGGTGAGGAGCACGGTCAGGGTATTAAAGATAGGTACCTACTTAGGGGCTGCTTGAACAAAAAGGGAGGGGCGGAAGGTTGGTGGTCTTTGTTTTATGTTTTTCCTTTATGAGAATTTTCTTTTACGTCGGACGCTTGGCGTGCTGGCGCTTCCACTGTGTTCACTAGCATAGCAGTGTGTACTTCAGATCAGAACACGTAGACAGTAAATCAGCTGCCCGATTATGTAAGAATGGTCGATCAAATCGTCAAAGTTCGGCGTCAAAGTAAAATAAACCATAACACCATTGAATTAGAGCTCAATTTCGTGTTCGAAATTGAGCTATAATTTAATGCTGTTATGGTTTATTTTACTTTGACGCCGAACTTTGACGATTTGATCGGCCATTCTTACATAATCGGGGGGCAGGATAGTAGGACAGCGAGTAAGTAGACAGTGGACCACGCGGTACAATACGCGGTCCGCTGTAGCGGGCCGCGCAACCACGCGCCATACTAGTAATATATATATAGCTGCTCGTGCTGATTGACTGATTGATCACCTCTCCTGTAAAATTTTGTATGAACATTTTTTTTTTCACTTATCGTTTCGTACAGAAGACAAAAATTCATTAAGAGGAAAAATACAGAGAGAGCTGATGATTGAGGATTTCGAAGACGGATGAAGAGCACCGGCCAGGGTATCGAAGATAGGTGGGGGGTGCTCGACCAAATATGTCACTCGAAACTTCATCCAATTGACAGTTAGCTGAAAAAAATTTCAAAATGGCGGATTTAAGATGGCCGCCATACAAATTTCGACGGTGCCTATCTCGGAGAGTATAAAAGATGGAAGAGTGGTTTCTTGGCAAAAGATGATCAGGACATGAGGGTCTACTTGATGAACAGGAAAAAAATTCAAGATGGCGGAATTTATTTTTCCATAGAAAGGGGTATTGAAGATAGGTGGGGGGTGCTCGACCAAATGTCACTCGAAACTTCATCCAATTGACAGTGAGCTGAAAAAAAATTCAAAATGGCAGATTTAAGATGGTCGCCATACAAATTTCGTCGATGTCTATCACGGAGAGTATAAAAGATGGAAGAGTGGTTTCTTGGCAAAAGATGATCAGAACATGAAGGTCTACTTGATGAACAGGAAAAAAATTCAAGATGGCGGAATTTATTTTCCATAGAAAATGTATGGCGAATATTGAAGAGGCTACGGTTCCTTTTCAAGATTTGTTTTTATGGAAGAAATCTCATTTTGACGAATGTTTCGGAGAAAAAAAATATGGAGAGAGATGATGATCGAAGGTTCGGATGATGGATGAGGAGCACGGTCAGGGTATTAAAGATAGGTACCCACTTAGGGGCTGCTCAAACAAAAAGGGAGGGGCGGGGGTTGGTGGTCTTTGTTTTATGTTTTTCCTTTATGAGAATTTTCTTTTACGTCGGACGCTTGGCGTGCTGGCGCTTCCACTGTGCTCACTAGCATAGCAGTGTGTTGTTCAGATCAGAACACGTAGACAGTAAACCAGCTGCCCGATTATATAAGAATTGTCGATCAAATCGTCAAAGTTCGGCGTCAAAGTAAATAAACCGCATTAAATTAGAGCTCAATTTCGTGTTTCGAAATTGAGCTCTAATTTAATGCTGTTATGGTTTATTTTACTTTGACGCCGAACTTTGACGATTTGATCGGCCATTCTTACATAATCGGGGGGCAGGATAGTAGGACAGCGAGTAAGTAGACAGTGGGCCACGCGGTCCACTACGCGGTCCGCTAGCGGGCCGCGCACCCACGCGCCATACTAGTAATATAATAAAGCTTCTAAGTCAAGGCAATCAAAAGGTACGGCCGTTTATGCCGCATATTTTGACACTCGCCAATAAATCAAAACCTATAGGGTACTTCCCGTTTACCTAGAATCATGAAATTTGGCAAGAAGCAAGGTCTCACAGCACAAGTACAGGAAAAAATCCGAAAATCGTTAATTAGGGGTCCGTACTCAGAGGGTGTCGAATTGTTTGTCTGGCGCTACCAGTTTAGCGCTATACGTAAGCCAGGTGTTTCACAGCTGATGTAATCATGTAAGTAGAAGGTAGTAGAGTCATGCTGCAGTAGTCAGTAAGTCCAGTGATAACCAGTCCGCCACGCCGAATCGTGTCTCGCGGAGTAACGCCTTCTTAGAGCAGCCAAACCAAATATTTTTGACCGAGCGAGGCGAAGGTCTCCGAGTCTACTTGAGTGAATTGGCACTTGTCCGTCCGTCCGTCCGTCTATCCGTCCGTCTGTCAGAGCCTTATAACTTCTGAATTACTGAACGTAATTACTTCAAATTTAAATACAACATGTAAACTGATGGCCTCCCGCCGAATATGGCTTAAAAAGTTATAAAAATCTTTATTTCAGGGGGGCTCTCATAGAAGCGAATGCGAAGTAAAATATTTTTTATAGCGTTACATAGGGTTGCGGTATATCATTTTAAAGAGAATTAAGAATAGAGTCCAAAGTTTTTTTTTTAATATTTCCCCTAAAATTGACGAAATGGGGGGCTTTCAAAGTGGAGATTTTCTAACGTCCAAAGTTGACCTCAGAACTCTCAATTTTCTGAAAGGCTGAGCCGGAAACTTATCAATTACTTGAATTATATCCTGTACTTGAACACCAAATACTATAATAAGATAAATATTATAAGGAAACGAAATTATTTAATTTTTAATGAGCTTCAGTATTTTTAACAGAACTTCACAATGATGTCAATAGATGGCGCTCTGTAAAAGTTTATTCGTTTGTGCTTACAAATAATAGACGTTAGCACCATCTTACGTGGAACAAAAAAAAAATAGTCTGATAATATATAAAACACTGATAGTACTGATGTCTATGAACGTAAAGATAGTTAAAACTATCATATGGATACCGCGAGGTCTCAGTTCGGGGCGAACCACTAGTTGTATAAAAAAGAATTATTTTAATTTTAAAATTGACGGTGTACCTCTGATTTTCAGATTTCGACCCCACACCCAGAATTCGACGATATCTACGAAGCGATCGACGACTCAGCCATCTGTCCCCAAGTCGAGAACAAGGAAACAATCGGTACTTTGGACTGCCTGCGTCTCAACATATACGTGCCGGCCAAAGCGACGTCGAGGAATAGATTGCCTGTGTTAGTTTACATCCACGGGGGTGCCTTCAATCGAGGCTATTCATCTAGAAACAAGTATGGCCCGAAGCATTTGATCAAACACGATGTCATCGTAGTACAAATCAACTATAGACTGGGTCCGTACGGTTTCCTTTGTTTAGGAACGCAAGAAGTCCCTGGTAACCAAGGCGTTAAAGACCAGCTGATCGCATTGAGATGGATTAAGGATAACATAGCTTCGTTTGGTGGTGATAACAATAAAATAACAGTAATGGGCGAGAGTGCTGGCGCTAGTTCTGTTGAATTACACCTTTTATCCAAACAAGAGAAGTTATTTAACAAGGTTATACTTCAAAGCAGTACCATGTTAAAACCCAATGGTATTCACGACATTGATGTGACACCAGTATTAAAAATCGCTGATAAACTAGGCTTTACAACAGATGATGTGACTGAAGCATTGGATTTTATAAAACAAGCTGACCCCAAGCTATTAATAGGCGCATACTCTGAACTGGCGTTTAATTTAAGAGCTTGCGTGGAGAAAGAATTCGAGAATACAGAAAGTATTATTACCGAACATCCTGTTAACTTCAATATGCCAAAAATTAGAGGAATGCCTATTTTAGTGGGATACAACAGCAGGGAAGCTTTACTGCAAGTTTATGATGAACCTGACGATTATTTTAAATATTCAAACTATTTTAAAGACGTTATTGCACAGACTTTCAATGTTGATGATGATTTTGATGAAGATATCGAAATAGTTAGAAACTTTTATGTAGGAGACGAAGAGTTAACGGAAGATGTGAGATCAGATATAATAGATTTCGAATCAGATTTCTTCTACAACTATCCTATACAATGGTCTATTGGAAAGTATCTAGAGCAAAGAGCCGGGAATGTTTTCCAATATCTATTTTCTTATGAAGGAGGAAATAATTATAGTAAGGATAAACGGAATATAACTGTAGAGGGGGCGGGTCACGGAGATGAACTCGGCTATCTGTTTAATATGTCAGAAAACGAAGAAACAACGTCGGATGAAGACCAGCTAATGATTGACAGGATCACAACTCTGTGGACAAACTTCGTTAAATATGGGTAATATCATTATAAAACTAGATAATGCCAGTACTAGTCTACTACGTCAACGTTCTCTTTGAATTTCCTGAATAATAAGTATCCCACGTCACTTTCCAGGTCTTCAGCAAAACCCATGCAATATCACAGCTTACTGTGCCAAATTTAGTTAAAATGATAGCTCCCGAGACCGACAAAGGCATATGGTTAGGTTACAGGTATATCACGGAAATTCAAAGATAATTCCAACGGGTTTTAAAAACAACCTTCGTCCATGCGGACTAAATCGTCGCTGTTATGCAGACTAAACTAATATTATAAATGCGAAAGTTTGAATGGATGGATGGATGGATGGATGGATGGATGGCGTTTGTCACTCAATCACGCCAGAACGGCTGAACAGATCTGGATGTCTGGCACAGAGATAGATTTAAGTCTGGAATAACACAAAGGCTACTTTTATCCCGTAAATAAAGAGTTCCCGCAGAAACCAAACAACTTCAATCCACGAGGACAAAGTCGCGGCCATCAGCTAGTAATTCATTTAGATTTTATTTGCCTCATATAAAACCCAAATTGATAAAATTACTTTGTTTTTTCCAGAGATCCAACACCAGAGACTACAGAGTTGCTACAACAGAAATGGCTGCCTGTCACCAACACCACCATGAACTACCTGAGCCTAGACTCCGACTTGGTGATGAAGAAGAGGCCTCTGAAGGAGAGGCTGGCATTCTGGAAGCTGTTCTTTAAGACCAACCAGGGAAGACTGAAGGGATTGAACAGGAGTTAAATAACTTTTTATTAATTTAACATTAACATCATAATATGATGTTAATGTTAAATTAATTATTAATTGTCTTAAGTAAAATATAAATTACTACAAAAACTAAAAATAAATTACTAATAAAAATAAAATAAAGTTATTTCTTCGTCCCCCATGAGTAAAGAAAACAAGTAAAGCCTAAGTATGTGAAACGTATTTCAAAGTGCGCGCGCGACAAACTACATGCCGCCAAATAACATATGGCTATGGATTATGATGAGACGGTGGGTTGGCATCGCGCCATTTGGCTTTATATCGTGACTTAAATCAATTGACCGTCAATGGTCAGCTTAAGTCTGAGTGAACTTAAAGTACAGTCTGCCAAACTAATCGGGCCCGGTGGCCAAAATTGGAACTGATTTTTAGGGTTCCGTAGCCAAATTTGGCAAAAACGGAACCCTTATAGATTCGTCATGTCTGTCTGTCTGTCTGTCTGTCTGTCTGTCTGTCTGTCTGTCTGTCTGTCTGTCTGTCTGTCTGTCTGTCCGTCCGTATGTCACAGCCACTTTTTTCCGAAACTATAAGAACTATACTGTTGAAACTTGGTAAGTAGATGTATTCTGTGAACCGCATTAAGATTTTCACACAAACATAGAAAAAAAACAATAAATTTTGGGGGTCCCCATACTTAGAACTGAAACTCAAAAATTTTTTTTTCATCAAACCCATACGTGTGGGGTATCTATGGATAGGTCTTCAAAAATGATATTGAGGTTTCTAATATCATTTTTTTCTAAACTGAATAGCTTGCGCGAGAGACACTTCCAAAGTGGTAAAATGTTGGTCCCCCCCCCCCGTAACTTCTAAAATAAGAGAATAATAAAACTAAAAAAAATATATGATGTACATTACCATGCAAACTTCCACCGAAAATTGGTTTGAACGAGATCTAGTAAGTAGTTTTTTTTTTAATAATTTAAAACTTACTACAGGTTTGTACGGAACCCTCGGTGCGCGAGTCCGACTCGCACTTGGCCGGTTTTTATGCCTGTTTAGTTTTTTATTTTAATAGATACCTACTAGCGACGCTGACACCTGGTCATGTTTGTGGGTTTATATGCTCTACAGAAAGCCGAGTGGGAGTTATTTTCCGTATTCGATCGCGATTAAATTAACTGCCATTTATGTGGAATTGATTCAGCGCCAGCGCTTAACAATTTCATACAAACCGTAGTTAACGTTGACGCGATCGAATGGGATAAAAATGTCTGACTAGTCACTCTAATCTCACATTATAGTAAGTTGCCAGTATAAGATACCATCAAATGAGATGAGAATTTAGATAAAAGACAGACGCAAACTATAAAACACTATTCCGATAAGATATTGAGTTACAACATCTGAAAAAGATTCCACATAAACCAAGTGAATGTACACTACCAAATGATCTTCAAGCTCGATAGTGACAGGATGTTGGTGATACCAGCACTGGTTTTAGTTTGGGTTATGTGGAAGCCAGGGTCCGAGTGGATCCCCTGGTCCAAACTGAGCAGGGTCTGATCAGAGGTTTGGAGGCTGAGGATGGTGATTACTCAATGTTTATGGGGATCCCGTATGGAAAAGTCAAGCAGGATAACCCTTTTGGGGTAAGTATTTTTTCGTTAATTTTATTCTACCACAAGTAAGCCCTTGTCAACGACCTCAACTGGCAGGTGATAACTGATGATGCAGCGGGTCCTAGATGGTAGCGGGCTAGCTATAAACTTAGGACACTTTGGTGTCAGACATTTTTACCTTTGAAATACTACATATACAAATTTTATAACTTTTCCAGGCAGCAGAACCGTATCCCAAATTCGACCAAATTTTCAACGCATTCGACGACTCAGCAAAATGTCCTCAGAGAGATCAGTTCAATAACACTTTCTTCACAGGAACTCTAGACTGCCTCCACCTCAACGTCTACGTCCCTAACAAAGCTAGCTCTAGAAATAGACTGCCAGTATTAGTCTGGATTCACGGAGGTGCTTTCAACACTGGCTCCGCCGGTAGATACACCTTCGGTCCAAAATTCTTCGTCAGGCACGATATAATTTTAGTCACCATTAACTATAGATTGGGTGCATATGGATTCATGTGTCTAGACACACCAGATGTACCAGGCAACCAGGGGTTGAAAGATCAGAGATTAGCTTTAAGATGGGTAAAGAATAATATAACACCATTTGGTGGAGATGTCAACAAAATTACTGTAATGGGTGAAAGTGCTGGAAGCGTTTCGGTTGAACTACAATTAATGGCGAACCAAGAAAGGTTATTCAACCAAGTGATCCTACAAAGCGGTTCAGCGTTCGGACCATGGGCAGTTGGTTCATCAGATGTAACAGCACCTCTGAGGCTAGCTGAAAAATTGGGACATGCGGCGGAAGATCTGAACGAAGCATTAGCATTCTTGGCTGAAGCAGATCCTAAAGCAGTTATTGCAGCATCTATTGAACTGTGGATTGGTTTCTCACCTTGTTTGGAGAAGGAATTTGATGACGTAGAGAGTATATTGACTGAGCATCCTTTATCAGCTAAGATGGCGAATGTTAGAAATACTAAAGTGTTAGTTGGGTTCAATAATAAAGAGCAGTTAGTGACTTTTGTCAATAAACCAGCAGAATATTTTGAGAATTTGAATGTATTTAGCTCTTTAAGGGAATCATTCATAATCGATGATGATGATAACGATTTTCAAGCGATGGAGGATATTGTTCGTCGCTTTTACATAGGCAAGATACCATTTCAATAGTAATCCTTTCCTCACCGTACCTTCAACAAGGAGTTTAAATTAAAAAGGACATATTAGCTCCAAAAATCTTGGCGATTGAAGTAGAACTTTGACAGAAAAATCATAAAAATAATGCAACTATCTCCCTTATTCATTATGTTTCTGGAATTTTAAATAATGTGTTAAATGTGCCTGGTTCGAAGCAAACATCCTCAACTTTCAGGAGACGAAGTGGTGACGGAGGCGTTGCGCTGGAACCTAATGGACTTCGACTCCGACTGGTCCTTCAACTACCCCACACAGTGGACCATCGACAACTATCTGCAGAAGGGCGCTTCGGATATCTTCTACTATGTTTTCTCCTACAGTGGCGGGAGGTGATTGATAAAAAAGTGAAAAAAGTTTTTTTTAATTTCCGCGGGAACTTCTTGATTTCCCTAAAATAAAAAGTAGCATAAATGCTTTCCTGTGATACAACCTATCATTATACCAAATTTCATCAAAATCGGTTGAAAAGATGGGCCGTGAAAGCGTAGCAAACAGACAGACAGACACAATTTTGCATTAATAAAATTAGTATGGATTTATTTACTTATTTTTCCGTTTGTGTGTTTGTAAATTGCAAAATGTTCTGAATATATAAAAGGAAAAGGTGACTGTCCGAAAGATCTATCAAAGCACAGCTCAAACCACTGGACGGATCGAGCTGAAATTTGGCAAACAGGTAGCTTTTATGACGTAGGCGTACGCTAAGAAAGGATTTTTGAAAATTCAACCCCTAAGGGGGTAAAACAGAGGTTTGAAATTTGTGTCAAAATCCAATTACATGTGAGCGAAGCTGCGGGCAAAAGCTAGTAAATAACATTTTTTACATAGTAAATGGTTTTTATGTCCAGGAATTTCGTAAAGAGCAGATCCAACATCACCTTGGAAGGCGCCTCGCACGCCGACGAGCTGGGCTACCAGTTCGACATGGCGCTGTTCAAGCAGACACCATCCTCGGAGGACCAGAGGATCATTGACCAGGTGACCACGCTCTGGGCGAACTTTGTTAAATACGGGTGAGTACATACATTTTTGAAATGAAAACTTTTTTAGCCGCGTTAAGCACTTTTTGGAAGGGGGTAAACTTGTGGATTCGCGTCACCAACATGCTTGCGTTGTTACGAAGACAAAAGGTCATAAATATACTACATTCGTAATTAAACTTTAATGCCTTAGTTTTAAGGTTTATATTTTAATTATTTTGATATTTTTTTTAATTATTTTAAATATTCGTATTTATATTGGCGTTTGAAAATTTTATACTATTTTCAAATTTTAATATTAAAATTCGAAGTTCTCACTTCTATTGGCAATGTCAATTTATGCCAATGCCAATTTATGCCAATTTTTGTTATTATAGAAAATGCTTTCATTTGACGACAATCATGCTTAATACAAAGCGATGATGAGGTCAAGGTTGGAGCGCGCTTGCCTATAGAGGACGCCTACTCACTCTTGCCTTGAAGGTACTTAAGTTATACGTGGCAGGGAATACACGTGCTGGAAGGGCATTCCACATCCTGGTGGCCCGAATCAGAAAAATGTAGAGCAGAACCGTTTCGTTCGAGCAAACTGGACGTCAACCACATAAGGATGCCAACGCTGACGGTCTGTTGCTGTTCTGTGAACCGAACCTACTGAACCGATTTTGAAAATTCTGGTACCAATAGAAAGCCACATTATTTGTGAGTGTCATAGGCTATATATTAACCCGAAGACTTTTTCGTGGTAGTAGGATTTGCAAAGTAAGTCGGAGTTAAAACGGTCGAACGAAAACGTTTTCGATGATGAGAGATATATGATTGAGTTCTAGAGAAAAGATGTAGAGCTTGATAATGTCTACAGAAAAGTCAGCGACAGCATATGTCTAACTTTCATATTTAAGTCACAAAAAGATGAAAAAACTTTTTCGTGGTAATTGGAACCAAAAAACCTCTATCCACGCAGACGAAGTCGCGGGTATCAGCTAGTTATTGATAAAGAATCATCTGCTTCCAGTGAACCAACGCCGGAGACCTCAGAGCTGCTCCCGGTGAAGTGGACACCCGTCACCAGAGACGCCTACACGTATCTGGATCTGGACAGACAGCTGACAGTCAAGAGGCGCCCCTACAGCGACAGACTGTCCTTCTGGCAGTTGTTCTTTAAGGCCAATTGGCACAGACTGAGAGCGATAAGCAACTGATATATAGTTCAGCCTCTCTAGCCAAGTTATACATTTCGAGTCTATTCTCTTTCTATTATCGTTAACGCTTTACCGAAAGCGATTAAAAACGCTAACCATAGACTATTCACTTTTTTTTCTCTCCGCTAAAGCGTTAACGATAATAGAAAGAGAATAAAAACGAAACGTATATAACTTGGCTAGGGGGGCTGGTATCGTTCAATCAACGCTATTTATTGATAACTAGCTGATGCCCGCGACTTCGTCCGCGTGGAGTAAGTTTTTTAGATTCCCGCGGGAACTCATTAATTTTCCGGGATAAAAAAGTAGCCTATGCCCTATAATGGTGAAACACGTACTTCTTCATATTTTAACGAAAGCCCAAATGCTGTTTCATGGCTATAACTTGAGAAATTAAGGATTTTCATACAAACTCTCAACCCCTATTTCACCCCTTCGGGGGTGGAATTTTGGAAACCTTTAAAACACATATGTTTTCATTTTCAACCCGCAGCTCATATATCAAGTTTCATGGCTATAACTTGAGAAATTAAGGACTTTCATACAAACTCTCAACCCCTATTTCACCCCTTGGGGGGTGGAATTTTGAAAAACTTTGAAACACATATGTTTTCATTTTCAACCCGCAGCTCATATATCAAGTTTCATGGCTATAACTTGAGAAATTAAGGATTTTCATACAAACTCTCAACCCCTATTTCACCCCTTCGGGGGTGGAATTTTGAAAAACTGTGAAACACATATGTTTTCATTTTCAACCCGCAGCTCATATATAAAGTTTCATGGCTATAGCTTGAGAAATTAAGGACTTTCATACAAACTTTCAACCCCTATTTCACCCCTTCGGGGGTAGAATTTCGGGATAAAAAGTATCCTATGTCCGACCTCGTAGTATGGGCTCAAATCGTGCCAAGTTTCGTTTGAATTCGTTCAGTAGTTTCGGCGTGATGCGCGGCCAAGATACAGACAGACAGACAGACAGACAGACAGACAGACAGACAGACAGACAGACAAAAATGAAAAAAATTACAGATTTGGCTTCAGTATCTAATAATGAGTGGCCTCCAAAAAAAATTTTCAAAATATCTTCAATGTACAGAATTGGACCTGTTACAGTTTTATTATAAGTATAGATGATGATAATGATAATTTTTATACTTCTACCATACCTTTACTACTGTTTTAATCATACTTTTGCGGGTCTAAAGTCAGTCTTCATGCCCTAGGGCCATAATCTAGTCGATCGATCGCCCAACTAGTTGACCAACCCCATACTGTAAAATAAATATGCACAACAGAGTCTAGGCTCCAGACTGGTCGACCAAACGACCGTACCATTTGACATAAAAGTTTTTAAACCAAGGAGTATGTATACCTGCATCTTTTCTTTTTATTATTTACTAGACCTATGTATCCTACTTACTATGATTTGCAATAAATATCTAACCGTTACAGTTTGTTTTACTGTTATGGTAGAAGTATAAAGTAGAGTATACACCACCGGGATAAAGCAGTTTTTTTCTTGGGCGCTTGAATCCCTCACTGCACTCAGGACTCAATCTTAATTCCCTCCCTTTGGTCGGGAATTAACTTATAACACCCTCGCTGCGCTCGGGAGTTAAATTTGGAGTCCTTCGTTACGTTCAGGATTCAATGTAGCGCCCGTGACATAAAACAGTGCTTTATCCCCTTGGTGTATAAACTACTATTATTTTGCCAAATTGTGGGTAACAAGTTGTTTTTATAGAAATACCTAGTCCCATTTACAATTTACTGCCAGAGGCAGTGTGCAAAAATATACAGATACTATCTTTATTATTATTATAGTAGTTTCTTTATCAGTAAAAGTATTTTTAGCAATTTTGGCATATCTCTGGTTTGGCCTGGCTGGCTTCTACCAGCAAGACCGAACCAGAAAGCTATTTAGCGTTCCGCTAAGAATTACGATTGTTTAGACACCAATTAGGCGGGTTTAATATGGATTTAATATAACTGCAATACCCCTATCCTATAATACCTAATATTTATAGTCCTACTAGCTGATGCCCGCGACTTCGTCCGCTTGGATTGAGGTTTTTCGGTTCCCGCGGGAACTCTTTAATTTTCCGGGATAAAAAGTAGCCTATGTGCTATTCCAGACTATAATCTATCTCTGTGCCAAATTTCATCCAGATCCGTTCAGCCGTTTTAGCGTGATTGAGTAACAAACATCCATACATCCATACATCCATACATCCATCCAAACTTTCGCATTTATAATATTTATATTCCTATATACTTATCTGGCCCGGTGGACAAAGTTGGAACTAATTTTAATGCATATTTGGTTTTTGTTTTTATTTATTTGGAGTTTACCTCCGAAACGATTTTCATATATAAGCCCGGGGTATGAAAATTTATGGGGAGTAAAATCATACTTTCTCCGTTACGTTATTTACTTTGTTTCCACGGAAGTTTTCATGCGTCGGAGCTGGCACACAATTTTTTTTTCATCATACCTATTCGAAAAACGAATATTGGCTTCAGAGGATAGCGGGAGCAAAATGTAATTTTTAGGCCCATAGGACTTTTCATTTCTCTGTTCTGATTGGTCCGCGTTCGTGCTTTAGAATACTGCGTCAATAATGTGTATACATAGAAGGTTGATAGGAGTATCTTCTGGTTGGTCCGCGTTCGTGCTTCTGATTGGTGCTTAAACGTATAGGTAATGTCCATACATAGTAGGTTGATACTCCTAGCTTTTTCTCATACGTAATGATGAAAAATAGTGTGTGTCACTCGGGGCCAAATTTTTTGTTCTCGGGCGGCGTATATTGAATTCCTCGCTACGCTCAGGATTATACTTCAGAATCCTTCACTTCGCTCTGAATACAAAATAGCGCCCTCGGGGAACAAAAATTTTCTTTGGCCCCATTTAACACAAATAACTATTTCACATCTACTAGCGACGCTGTCACTGGGTCATAAGTTTGTGGGACTGTAGCACGCTATCGTCAAACTTATTTAGTCTGACTAAACTCAAAGTATGCCCTACAAATCTCACACTTTAGACTGCATTACTTTGATACCATCAGGTGAGATAAAATACATGCGCAAACTATCAATCACTATGATAAGATATTGAGATACACATCTGAAAAACAAAATGCCAATATATTTGGTAAAGCACTTGAAAGTAAATCAAATGATCTTTAAACTCTATAGTGGTAAGATGTTCGTGATACCAGCACTGGTTTTGGTTTTGGGTTATGTGGAAGCCAGGGTCAGGGTGGATCCCCTGGTGCAAACTGAGCTGGGTCTGATCAGAGGTCTGGAGGCTGAGGACGGTGATTACTCCATGTTTATGGGGATCCCGTATGGACAAGTCAAGCAGGATAACCCTTTTGGGGTAAGTAATTTTTTTTAAATTCTAGAACAAGTTAGCATTGTGTAACTGACATGCCCTAGGTTAGCCCGCTACCATCTAAGACTACATTATCACTTACCGTCAAGTAAGATCCAGTTTCCACGGGGAACAAAACACTTCAATCCGAACGGAAAAAGTCGCAGGAATCAGCTAGTAAATAATAATTAATTAATGGAGGATACGAATCCAGTTGGGTCACCTAAGGAGATTATAAATTTTAAATTAATTGAGGTTTAATATTTCTATGGTACGGTCCATATACATAAATTATATAAAAATTAAAAATCAAATCGAAATTTTAAAAATAATATGTTAAAGTTAACTTTTCAAGTGCTTTTGAATCGTCAAGCGAGTCCACAACAGGTTCATTTAATTCGGTAGAACAGTTAGTGAAAGTAATTAAAAATACCATGTTATCATACCGACACTATCGGCAATTGCTTTCGACTTATTGTCAATATCAGCATTAATTGCTTTGGACTTATAGATTTGATCAGAAACAAATCATCATCATTCATTGATAGCATCAAAATAATTATAGTAAATAGGTATATCATAGGTAATAAATCATAGATTACTCAATCAGTCAAATTATGAAAAACAAATTAAACATCCTTAATATGTTTCTAGAGGTGGTAGAGTCAAAACATGGCTTTAACATAAGAGGCACTTGTATGGAATAAATAAACTGAATAGAAGAGCAGTAAATGTTGTAATCAAATAAATATTATAAATGCGAAAGTTTGGATGGATGGATGTATGGATGTATGGATGTATGTTTGTTACTCAATCACGCTCCAACGGATGAACGGATCTGGATGAAATTTGGCACAGAGATAGATTATAGTCTGGAATAGCACATAGGCTACTTTTTATCCCGGAAAATTAAAGAGTTCCCGCGGGAACCGCAAAACCTCAATCCACGCGGACGAAGTCGCGGGCATCAGCTAGTAGTAACAATACATTCCATTTAATTCAAAATATAGAATGCACGGTAAAGAATTATTAAAAACAAAAGAAGTTGATTTATCAAAACAACAAATTATTAACCAAAACTGTGTTGATAATTGAAAACAGCCATGTAATTAAGTAAAACCAATCGTCCTTTTTCACATGCCCTAGAAATGGAGTAACGATTCATCTTTATACTTAGGAACTTTCGGCTTTTGACATCTTCTTTTATAGTACCACAAACTATCCGGTGACAGCGTCGCTGTTATCAAATTTAGTGTTGCTAATAAAACTAAAAACAAAAACTTAACAGTCATAAAAACTAGTTCCAATTTTGGCCATTGGCCGGATACGTCGCGTCGGTGGGACTGTATCTTAGAAATAGAATGAGTTGTTAAAATAATATGCCGTTTCACAATTATTTCGAGAACTCTATTATCTGACAACTCTCTCTCTGTCTGAATCTTTAGATCTTAATATAACTGCATACTTATGCAATTGTTAATCTTTTTCAGGCAGCAGAACCGTATCCTAAATTCGACCAAATATTCAACGCGTTCGACGACTCAGCAATATGTCCTCAGAGAGAAGAGTTCAATAACACGCTCGCAGGAACTCTAGACTGTCTTCACCTCAACGTCTACGTCCCCAACAAAGCTAGTTCCAGAAACAGACTGCCAGTGTTAGTCTGGATTCACGGAGGTGGTTTCAGCACTGGCTTCGCCGGTAGATATACTTTCGGCCCAAAATTCCTCGTCAGGCATGATGTTATTTTAGTCACCATTAACTATAGATTGGGTGCGTATGGATTCATGTGTCTAGACACACCGGATGTACCAGGCAACCAGGGGTTGAAAGATCAGAGATTAGCTTTAAGATGGGTAAAGAATAATATAACACCATTTGGTGGAGATGTCAACAAAATCACTTTAAGCGGTGAAAGTGCTGGAAGCGTTTCGGTTGAACTACAATTAATGGCGAACCAAGAAAAGTTATTCAACAAAGTGATCTTACAAAGCGGTTCAGCATTCGGATCATGGGCAGTTGGTTCATCAGATGTAACAGCACCTCTGAGGTTAGCTGAAAAATTAGGACATGCGGCGGAAGATCCGAACGAAGCATTGACATTCTTGACTGAAGCTGATCCTAAATTAGTAATTGCAGCATCTAATGAATTAGGGTTTTTCTTTGGACCGTGTTTGGAGAAGGAATTTGATGACGTGGAGAGTATATTGACTGAACATCCTTTAGCAGCTAAGATGGCGAATGTTAGGAATACTAAAGTGTTAGTTGGGTTTAACAATAAAGAGCAGTTAGTGTCTTTTGCTAATAGACCAGCAAATTCTTTTGAGAATTTGAATGTTTTTAGCTCTATAAGACATTCATTTATAATCGATGATGAAAATGATTTTCAAGCGATGGAAGATATTGTTCGTCGGTTCTACATAGGTAAGAAAATATTTAATAGTAACGCTGCACCTTGGATAAGGAGTCTTAATTAAAGCTTCCAAGCCTCCAAAATCATTAGTGAATAATTAAATTAACAGTAAAACAGAAGAATTGGTACAGAAAGTTTGTTAGTTCTTTTCTAAATTTCTCCTACGGTATATTATTTTTAAATACTAACTAATTTTGGAAAACATTATGGAAGAAAATAAAGTACGACATCATAACTTGCGTATTAGTGCTTTTACAATCACATATTAATCTGTTATACATACTTCTGAAATTTTACACAATCCTCAACGTGTTAATTTTTTTGAAGGAAAACTCTTCAAATTTCAGGAGACGAAGTAGTGACGGAGGCAGTGCGCTGGAACCTGATGGACTTCGACTCTGACTGGTCCTTCAACTACCCCACACAGTGGTCCATCGACAACTATCTGCAGAAGGGCGCTTCGGATATCTTCTACTATGTCTTTTCCTACAGTGGTGGAAGGTAATATTTCAGCGTAACCTTACTCTACTGTGTCATAGAGTCACAGCTTAGGTTACTAAGACGTAAAGAGAAAAAAGTATTGTGTAAAAAAAATTGAAATAGCGTTTTAAATACTTAACAAGAACCGGAAACTAATTATGTGGCATAATTGGGTATTTGACAACTATTCAAATAAATTATTTTTTAGTGATTATTAAATAGAGGATCTCCCAAAAGTCGTAATATCCACATCCCCTGTTAGAAATCGATTAAATTTTAAAATATCGATTAAAGTAAAACGGTGCGTCGAACTTTAATGACACACACACACGCCACATTTTAGAATTTCATATAAATCCCATAATTAGGACGCGTTTTGACGTTTGGGAAAAAAGTTGCTGTTGTCAAATATCCAAATAAGTATTGGGTTTTTCTGACTAGAAATTCTCCGCATTGGTTGCGTGATAGGTCTAAGCTCTAATCCCCTCTCTCCCATGAGAGTAGAGGCCTGTGCCCAGCAGTGGGCTGTAGTGGACTAGTTGTCAAATACCCAATTATAGTTTGAAGGAAGATTTAACGTGTTTTCTCCAGGAACTTCGTGAAGATCAGATTCAACGTGACTGCGGAAGGCGCCTCGCACGCCGACGAGCTGGGCTACCAGTTCGACATGGCGCTGTTCAAGCAGACACCATCCTCGGAGGACCAGAGGATCATTGACCAGATGACCACGCTATGGACGAACTTCGTTAAATACGGGTGAGTACTGAGCACTACAATAAATGTCTTCCCGACCGAATTTCGGCCACGTCGGCCTATCTTCAGAGAGATTAGCCATCTGCGCGGGAGATATTAAACTGCACAAGTGTGTACATACACAGGTGCACTCTCCGTTCCTTTACTCTAATAGCCCGATGGGACGGAAAATCCGACACGACCGGTGAGAGATCAGACGCAGTACCGACGGCTTTACGTGCGCGTGTAGTAAGCTATGTAATATCAGGAGCAAACTGGAATTATTACTAGTATAATAGTATAACTTAGTGCTAGTTTTTGATTTAGTCGTACGATAAGTGTTTTGTGTACATCTAGCAATAGGAAAACAATGAAGCTTTTATTCATTTACCAGAGGACGCCCGCGACTTCGTCCGCGTACAATTTCTGATTTCCTATAAGATTTTCACGCTGCAAAAAACCTATCTGTAGAGGCTTTATAATATAGCTTATGCAAGTTTTTATTATTTAAAAACCTGCATACCTCAATGCTGATTTTCATGTCTATACTTTAAAATCTTAGACCTTTTATGTAAACCTTCCAACCCCCCTTTTGGGATGGATTATTGTAAGATTGCTTATAACGGTTAATATTATTTAAAATTAATAACGTAAATCCCGATTTTAAAGTCTCTAACTACAGAAACACAGGACTTTCATACAAATTTCCAACCCTCTGTGGAGTGGATTTTCGTAAAATTGCTTATACTGCACGGACCATGCTAGAACGATGTAGAAGATAGGTTTAATAAAGAATCATCTGCTTCCAGTGAACCAACGCCGGAGACCTCAGAGCTGCTCCCGGTGAAGTGGACACCCGTCACCAGAGACGCCTACACGTATCTGGATCTGGACAGACAGCTGACAGTCAAGAGGCGCCCCTACAGCGACAGACTGTCCTTCTGGCAGTTGTTCTTTAAGGCCAATTGGCGCAGACTGAGAGCGATAAGCAACTGAAGTATTTTGTAACCAACGAGTAATATTCCATAAACGACTTAAGTTTGAACATGTGTTTTTTATCTTGCCCTACATACCAGATTGTCCGTGAATCTCAATATATATAAAAGGAAGAGGTGACTGACTTTTTTTTTATCCACTACAAGTTAGCCATTGACTGCGATCTCACCTGATGGTAAGCGATGATTCAGTCTAAGATGGTAAGCATAACAGTAGAAAACATAATGCCAAAAATGCTACAAAAGGAGGAAATCTGGATAACTGTCGCAAATTATGTAGAAAAAATAATGAAGGAGAAGGAAGAAGAGGAAAGACGTAGAGGAAAAAGTGGGTGAAAAGGCAAGAGTGTTGCCGTGTTGTAGGCTGTAAGGCGGGTACACGGTCAACAAGGTGACAGCAGGGGTTTTAGCCGGTAAAAGTCCGGCACTACCCAATGGGTATCCATGAGGATTTCCCCTGCTGCATAAACAAAAAAAAAAGTCTAAGATGGTAGCGGGCTAACCTGTTAAGGGCATGGCAGTTATATTAAACCCATACCCCTATTCGGTTTCTACACCGCAATGCTAAATCGCATGGCGGCACATCTTTGCCGGTAGGGTGGTAACTAGGCACGGACGAAGCCAGGCCAGACCAAAGAAAATTCAGAAATTATAAATTCCCAATTTGAATTGAAAGTTTATCACATTAGTGTGGTGTGTAATGGTGTTGCGTCACAATTTTGCGTAACAAGCCGATAGCAATAGTGGAATATAAAACAAAACGGCACACCTGAAAATATGAGATTTTGAGATTATGATAAGATTTATCTGGCGAATCATCTCGACACTACAGAGCAGTGTGGTTCAAGACACGGTGGGGGCAAGATGTGGGTTGTAGGGTTAATTCTTTTGGGCGCTGTCTCAGCTCAGGCGTTGGTCAGGTTGGACCCCTTGGTGGATTCTCCAGCGGGGCTTATTCGAGGGTTGAGGGCTGATGATGGGGAGTATTCCATGTTCTTGGGGATACCATACGCGCAAGTCCAAGAGGACAACCCTTTTGGGGTAAGATTTTACCAGTTTAATGAGCTTCACTTTACAGATTTTACCATTATTCCTTCTGGGGCCGTACTGCCAACGCTTAAAGCCATATTTTCATTTTTAGAATTCTAATCCCTATATTAGGGACGTCAAGGTACGTGACATCAAACTGTCGTTTTCAGTAATATTGCTTAAGTATTGCTTTAAGCCTTGGCAGTATGGCCCCAGATTACAACCCCTCAATCCTCATAATGCAGGTTTTGTGTGCACATAAACCGTGAACACGACGGAACTATACTTTATGATTCCCATTGATATTTATATTAACCTATATTTTTTTGTTATTTAGTCAGAAGATTTCATCTCATCGATTCTCTCGAGCACTTGATCAGTCAAAGATAACACACATTCTTACTATCATGTGCATTGATAAATGTTGTTGTCAACCCAATATTAAGCAATACCACCAAAACCGTGTGTGCAGCAAATTTTTTGTAAAACAAAAAAAATTACAGTCATAGGAACTGCCGATAGAAGTGAAAACGAATATTATAATTTTTTTTTTTAATTTTTAGCTTTCATGTATGATCGAGGCATCAGTATCATAAAACTAGCTAAAACAGCTGAGCATTTTTATGTACAGGTATATAAGAACATACATGGAGACATATTATGGAGACCAAACCTTAAGGATAATGGGTTAAGTTTTTGAAGTGAAACTTCGTTGTGATTTGAAAATTCGATGAAACGAAAAAGCGACACTAAAAAGAGACAAACATATTCAATATAGGATTTAGCCAGCGAGAGAATGAAATAGCATACAAGTTATATTTATCTCATTCTCTCGTAGGGTACTTACCCTTCGAGAGAATGAGATAGAATACAAGTTATATTCCCACGTAGGCTACTTTTCTGAAATTTCAGTTCTGCCGTGTGTGAAGTGCACGCACACACTTTTTTTTCAAACCAACAATACTCAGAGTTGTTTGTTTACCAACCAATGTATATTTTTCAGGCATCGATCCCTCAATCGAAGTTCGACACAATTTTCGACGCGTTCGACGACTCCGCCATCTGTCCCCAACAGGAAGAATTCGAGAATACAATAGTCGGCACCTTGGACTGCCTGCATCTGAACGTGTACGTGCCCAACGCGGCCAGCTCCAGGAATAGACTGCCTGTGCTTGTCTGGATATATGGAGGTGGATTCTCCTATGGGTTTGCCAACAGGTAGGAAGACGATTCCACACAAAAATATTCTAACTGATACACGCGACTTCGTCCGCTTGGATTGAGGTTTTTTTGGTTCTCGCGGGAACTCTTTAATTTTTCGGGATAAACCTCCGTGGCGCAGTGTTGAGCGCTGTTGCCTTAACGTGCGGAGGTCCCGGGTTCGATCCCCGGCAGGGTTTGGAAATTTATAATTTCTGAATTTCCCTGGTCTGGCCTGGTGGAAGGCTACGGCCGTGGCTAGTTACCACCCTATCGGCAAAGACGTGCCGCTAAGCGATTTAGCGTTCCGGTACGATGCCGTGTAGAAACCGAATAGGGGTATGGGTTTAATATAACTGCCATGCCCCTAACAGGTTAGCCCGCTACCATCTTAGACTACATCATCACTTACCATCAGGTGAGATCGCAGTCAAGGGCTAGCTTGTAGTGGATAAAAAAAAAAAAAAAAGTGCCCTATTGTTATTCCAGACTAAAATCTATCTCTGTGCCAAACATCCAGATCCGTTTAGCCGTTCTGGCGCGATTGAGTAACAAACATCCGCAAACAGATTATACTCTGGAATAACACATATGCTACTTTTTATCCCGGTAAATAAAAGAGTTCCCGCGGGAACCGAAAATCCTCAATCAACGCGGACGAAGTCACGGGCATTAGCTAGTAGATACTGTTGCCTTGGGTCGCCCAGGTGGACATATTTTAACCCTAGAAGGTGCATATTCACTATTTAAATTTCAGGTATATTAGGTGCCAGCAAAAACGAAAAGACATTCCAGTTTTCATATTATCTTATCGGTTCGAAGCCATAGCGTATACCATACGTGGGATTGTGTAATCTTAACATGAACGTTCAATTCCACAGGTTCCTCTACGGTCCCAAATATCTGGTGAGACATGACGTCATCCTGGTAACCTTGAACTACAGAGTGGGGCCGTACGGATTCTTCTGTCTGGACACACCTGAGATACCAGGAAACCAGGGTCTGAAGGACCAGGTGCTGGCGCTGCGATGGCTCAAAGACAACATTGCTGCTTTTGGCGGAGATGTGGACAAAATCACGGTAATGGGAGAAAGTGCTGGAGGTGCTTCAATAGAGTACCATTTATTGTCGAATCAAGAGAAGCTATTCAACCAAGCAATCATACAAAGTGGTTCCACATTTGTACCAGGGCTCTTAGAAGATTCGGAAAGCAGCAAACCACTAAGAGTTGCTCAGAAACTGGGCTTTGAAACAGAAGATATCAATGAAGCATTGGCATTCCTAGCAAAGACTGATGTTAAATTGGTAATAGCAGCGTTCGAGGAACTGGGTTTAAGAGGGAGACCATGTATAGAACAAGAATTTGAAAATGTCGACAGCATTTTAACAGATCACCCAATAAACTTGGATAGACCTAAAGCGAAGAACATGCCTTTGCTTGTCGGGTTTATGAATAAAGAACGATTGGCCACGTACGCCACTACGTCAGATGAACAATTTAAGAACCTAAATATCTTTGAGAGTTCCCTGCAAAAAATATTTATTTATGACGAGGAATTCAAAGAGATGGAAGATATCGTGAGACGTTTTTATATCGGAGACGAGGAGATAAGTTCAACCTTACGAGCTAACCTTACAGATTTCGCATCGGATTACGATTTTGCCTTTCCCATACAAACCAGCTTGAAGAAGTATCTCGAAAGCGGTGCTAAGGATGTGTACTACTACATGTTTTCACATAGTGGTGAAAGGAACTTCGTTAAAAAACGATTGAATATTACTTTACCAGGGGCAGCACATGCTGATGAAATCAGTTATCTATTCGATGTGTCTTACGAGAAGGAGGCGCCGTCAGAAGCAGACCAACGCGTGATCGACCAGATGACTGCAATGTGGACGAACTTCGTCAAATATGGGTAACACTTTTCACTATTTACACTTTCATTCAATTTATTCAAAGTTACGAGAGTTACAAAAGCGTCATAAATAGAATCTTATAATTTTTAGTTATCACCATCTCACAATGCCACATAAGCACGTGGACAAAATCACTGTCATACTACTAATTTCTGTCTCAAGATAATGTTGCAAGGCCAATAGAGTAACTCATTTCCGAATGCATTCGTTGTATGTTAGAATCACTGTCATAAATTTTGGTGAAACCAGAAGTAAAGATTGTTATCATCTTCAGGGATCCAACACCGCAGACGTCAGAGTTGCTGCCAGTCAAGTGGTCACCGATCAACGAACAAACCTACACGTATCTGAACATCGACAGCGAGCTGAGTGTTTCCGCAAGACCCTACCACGACCGGATGGCATTCTGGGAGCTGTTCTTCGAAGTGAACAAGAGCAAACTGAAGGGATATCGAGCAAACTAGACAATTTATTGATCCTAGACGAGATAATATAAAGTACATCCCCACAGAGTCAACAGTTTGAGTAAAACCATTTGTATTTCTGATTTGTAATAACAGTTGGCACTAAAAATAAATAAAATGTAATAATGCAACTTTTTTTTCATCTTACTACAGTCTACAATTCTACAGCCTATGGCTACGTTCCTCACCTGCCAGTTCCTCAGGTGGTCAGTTTATTTATAAGATTAGTTAGATATTTTGGATTCAGTTTTTATGATTCCCACGGAAACTTTTTAATTTTTTCAGGATAAATGGCCAAATTTCATCAAAATCGGTTATCCAGATGGGCCGTGAAAGCGTAGCAGGCAGACAGACACACACTTCCGCATTTATAATATTAGTATGGATCAATAAGTTTCACACACATCTCTCAAGATATTACCACTCTTTAGGAGTGTGTAATATTAAAAAAAAAATTGTAGTTTGAAATCATTATTTATCTCAGAATTTATAAAAGTTACCACCTTAATATTTGGGGAAATGATACTTCCGACTTTTCTCTTGGATTACGTGTTTTAAACCCCGATTGGTGAAACTTTCTAAATATCTTTTGAAGTGAAAGCTTCTTAAGCCGCGTTGACCACTTTTTACTATGCACAAGTGTGTGCGCAACCACAGGTGCACTCTCTGTTCCTTTACTCTCATAGCCTGATGGGACGGAAATTCCGACACGACCGGAGAGAGATCAGGCGCAGAACCAGCGGCTTAACGTGCTCTCCGAGGCCAGGGTGCCACCAACTTCCTAACCCCGGGCTAGTACTGAGAATTTGCTTGTCACAAAAACTCGTACCCGGAACCTCGTCAGCCGCAGTCGAACATGCCAACCATTAGATCAACGGGCGTTAAGCAACACATTGCGCGTCTATCGCTCTGTACGTCTCACTCACGAGAAAATTTACTGCAAACTCTTAAGTTGTCCGATAAGATTTATCTGGTGATAGCAAATCATCTCCGGACATCGAAGAGCAGAGTGGATTACGACACAGCGGTGTCAGGATGTGGTTTGTAGGGTTAATGCTTCTGGCCTTTGGCTCAACCCTGGCGTTGGTCAGGTTGGACCCCTTGGTGGATTCGCCAGCAGGACTTATTCGAGGGATGCAAGCTGATGATGGAGAGTATTCCATGTTCTTGGGGATACCTTACGCTCAAGTTAATAAGGATAACCCTTTTGGGGTAAGCGAGTTAAAAGTTTTTATTATCAAATAATATAATATAATAAATATTATAAATGCGAAAGTTTGGATGGATGTATGGTGGATGTTTGTTTGTCAATCACGCCCCAATGGCTGAACGGATCTGGATGAAATTTAGCACAGAGATAGATTTTAGTCTGGAATAACACATAGGCTACTTTTTATCCCAGAAAATCAAAGACTATTTTTTCAGGCATCCACCCCTCAACCGAAATTCGACTCAATTTTCAACGCCGTCGATGATTCCGCGATCTGTCCACAAGTGGAAGAATTCGGGAGAACAATTGCTGGTACTCTGGACTGCTTAAACTTGAACATCTACGTGCCAAATACAGCGAGCTCTAGAGACAGACAGCCCGTGATGGTCTGGATCCATGGAGGTGGATTCTCTAATGGGTTTTCCAGCAGGTAAGACAGATTTTTTTGGAGTTTATTGGAGTTTACTCCTTCAGAATCGATTTTCATCCCGGAAGCCCGGGGTATGAACATTTATGGGCAGTAAAATCAAACTTTCTCTGTTACGTTACGTTATGTTTATGTTTCCATGGTAACACTTTTCGTTCGTAAGGAGTAAACTCCAGTCGTACGTCGGAGCCTTCTCTTTATAACTCTGTGGTCGGAGCTGACTCACACAATTTTTTTTTAAATGAAAGATTAGCCCTGTACTGCGTATTAATACACGAAAAGCAGACTTATCTGAAAGGGATATGACAGTTTTACTCCCTCTATCCTTCATAGGATTCAACGCAAGATCTTATCGATCGCTTAACAGCACATTATGCCCGTAGGATGTTAACCAGCCACAATGGAAATTAAAAAGTGCAAAGAGAACGCAGTACGAGTGAAGAAAAAGTACGTAGTAATTATTAGTTACATTCTAGCCACAGACAAAGCCCTAACTATAATAGAGAAGAGTTAATTTAGGAATAATAAACTACCTAAGGTGGAACGGCCTAAAGTAAGGTCACTCTAGATTTAAAAGAATTGTCTAACGGGGCCAGGAAAATGAAAGTCGGAACGAAATTACAAAATTAGTAACCAGAAAGCGAATTGATTCATTCGTTCGATTACGAAAATATATACATTGTTCAATTCCACAGGTTCCTCTACGGTGCCAAATATCTGGTGAGGCATGACGTCATTTTGGTGACCTTGAACTACAGAGTGGGGCCGTACGGATTCTTCTGTCTGGACACACCTGAGATACCAGGAAACCAGGGCCTGAAGGACCAGGTGCTGGCGCTGCGATGGGTTAAAGACAACATCGCTGCTTTCGGTGGTGATGTTAACAAAATCACTGCAGTGGGGGGAAGTGCCGGAGGTGTTTCATTAGAGATCCACCTCTTGTCGAAACAAGATAAACTTTTTAACCAAGCAATCATACAAAGTGGTACCACATTTATACCGGGGGTATTAGAAGAATCGGGTCGAAGCAAAGCATTTAGGATTGCTCAGCAATTAGGCTTCGTAACAGAAAATATCACTGAAGCGGTGGCATTCTTGGCAAATACTGATGTAAAATTAGTCATAGCTGCTGTAGAAGAACTTGGCATAGCAAGCAGACCGTGTATAGAAACACAATTTGAAAATGTCGATAACATTTTAACAGATCATCCAATAAACATGGACATACCTAAAGTGAGAGATATTCCTCTATTAGTCGGGTTTCATAATAAGGAAAGATTGTTGCAATATGCTACGTTGTCAGCTGAAAAATTTAAGAACCTTAATGTATTTGAGAACTCCTTGCAACAAAAATTTAATTATGATGAGGAATTGAATCAAATGAAAGATATTGTCAGGCGTTTTTATATTGGAGATGAGGCGATTACCGAAATGTTGCGAGACAATCTTATAGATTTCCGATCAGATTACGATTTTGCATTTCCTGTACAAATGAGTTTGAAAAAATACCTAGAAAGCGGTGCTAAGGTTGCGTACTATTACATGTTTTCATACGATGGCGACAGAAATTTCGCTAAAAGGCAAGATAATGTTACATTGCCAGGAGCGGCGCATAATGATATAATTGGTTACCTATTTGATCTATCTTATGAGAAGACGCCTTCTGAAGCTGACCAACGTATGATCGATCAGATGACTACGCTTTGGACTAACTTCGTCAAATATGGGTAAGACCTTGGGTTGGGTACCACTTACAATGTTCTTATTAAATGCTATGCAGGTTCTTCAATCTTGTCTGTCAGGTTGCTTCTAGAGACTGATACAGCCAATTCAAATATTGTTTTAAAGTAGACCATCGACCTGTTGCTCTTATGATAAGTCAAGACTCTACATCATGCGTCACGTCGACGCTATGACGACAATCTAATATGACAACGCATAGGTAATGTGCGTTCTCTTCGCTTGGACAGCTCCACTGCTCCTCACGCGGTACCACCACCAGTTAACTCTATACTAATATTATAAATGCGAAGGTATGGATGGATGGATGTTTGTTACTCAATCACCCTAAAACGGCTGAACAGATCTGGATGAAATATGGCACAGAGATAGATTATAGATTATACATATGGGCTATTTTTTATACGACTGCCTGAAAAAAGGAGTACATATATTGTTTTCAGGGTTCATGTATGTATGTATGAATGTATGTGAGTTTGTATATTCCACCATAACTTCTACGGATTTTGATGAATGAGGTTTCGTTAGAATCCTTAGCTTATTCCGGGTGACATAGGCTAGTAAAATTTAAAAAAAAATTGATAGGGTGACCATGGTCCCGCATCAAAGACTAAAGTTGATTTTTTTTTCAAAATGAGAATAATTATATTGTCATCATCAAGAAAATGATGAGTAGATTCCAAAAATATTTATGACTATATTTCAATACTAGCTGATGCCCGCGACTTCGTCCGCGTGGATTGAGGTTTTTCGGTTCCCGCGGGAACTCTTTAATTTTCCGGGATAAAAAGTAGCCTATGTGCTATTCCAGACCATAATCTATCTCTGTGCCAAATTTCATCCAGATCCGTTCAGCCGTTGGAGCGTGATTGAGTAACAAACATACATCCATACATACATCCATCCATCCAAACTTTCGCATTTATAATATTTATTTGATCCAGTGATTCATAATAAAATATCATTTGACTATGGCAGTCGTATTTTTTAATTCTTTGATTTATATTCACTTGTTTTTGGAGTTTAGCTCCTTAAGAATCGATTTTCATATATAAGCCCGGGGTATCAAAATTGATGGGGAGTAAAATCAAACTTTCTCCGTTACGTTATTTACTACATTTCCATGGTAACACTTGTTTCTGTTTCCATGGTTACACTTTTTGTTCGTAATGAGTAAACTCCAGTCGTGTGCCGGAGTTGACACACACAATTTTTTTATCCCGGAAAATTAAGTTCCCGCGGGAACCAAAAAACCTTAATTAGCCTCAGCTGGTAATCGATTATACATGCCGTTGCGCAGTTAATTCTAAGTCAGTTATTTTTAGAGGAGTTGAAGATTGATATCATGATATTTTACAGGGATCCAACACCGCAGACGTCAGAGTTGCTGCCGGTGAAGTGGTCACCGATCAGCGAACAAACCTACACGTATCTGAACATCGACAGCGAGCTGAGTGTGACCGCGAGACCCTACCACGACCGGATGGCATTCTGGGAGCTGTTCTTCGAAGTGAACAAGAGCAAACTGAAGGGATATCGAGAAAATAAGACAACTTAATCCTACAAGAAAGTCTCCAGAACGGTCTCCAGAAAAGCCTTAATAAGAATTGTTACATCATTATATTATGTGATATAATGATGTGTGGCTTTTGTTTTCGTTTTGAATCTTCAACATCTTCGTCGTTGTACGACTTGCACAGCTTCTAAAAACTCAATTGATATTTATCTGTGCACTAACATAATAAATGCGAAAGTTTGTTTGGCCAGGAAAACTAAAGTGTTTCCACAGGATTCTAACATAAAGTCAACTCACGCAGACGAAGTCGCGGGCATCATCTAGTATCATCCATACTAATATTATAAATGCGAAAGTGTGTCTGTCTGTCCGTTTGTCTGTCTGTCTGTCTGCTACGCTTTCACGGCCCACCTGTTCAACTGATTTTGATGGAATTTGGTACAGGGATAGTTTGTATCCCGGGGAAGGACATAGGCTACTTTTTATCCCGGAAAATTAAAGAGTTACCGCGGGAATCAAAAATCTTAATCCACGCGGACAAAGTCGCGGGCATCAGCTAGTTCTTAATAATATAAAGTAATAGTCTCTACTAAGATTTATCATATAAGAACTTCTCTTGTTCAACAAGTCATCTTATCTAATACTAGCTGATGCCCGCGACTTCGTCCGCGTGGATCGAGGTTTTTCGGTTCCCGCGGGAACTCCTTAATTTTCCGGGATAAAAAGTAGCCTATGTGCTATTCCAGACTTTAATCTATCTCTGTGCCAAATTTCATCCAGATCCGTTCAGCCGTTCGGGCGTGATTGAGTAACAAACATCCATCCATACATCCATCCAAACTTTCGCATTTATAATATTTATTTGATGAATCCGATAAGATTGATCAGGAGATATCCAATTATCTGCTGGCATTTTATCAACTAGATTGGTCTAAGCCGTGGTGGTGAGATGTGGGTTCTGGGTTTGTCTATATTGGCCTTTGGTTCAGCTCAGGCGTTGGTCAGGTTGGACCCCTTGGTGCAGTCTCCTGCGGGGCTCATCCGAGGGTTGCGTGCTGATGATGGAGAGTATTCCATGTTCTTGGGGATACCGTATGGGCAGGTTGAAAAGGACAATCCATTTGGGGTATGTTTTCTATTCAAATACACTTTTACAAGTGCTTTTGAATCGTCAAGTGAATCTACCACTGGTTCGGAATGCCTTTCCTACCTAAATTAACCAGCAAGAAGTTCCGCAGTTTCTTTTAAAAAAACATTACAAGAGATAATAATAATTATTATGGTCAACTCGCCAGAGGGCGCCTCGATGTGAACTTGTTATTGTAACGTTTCCTTGTAAATTTTTACTTATAAAAATATTTGACCGAGCGAAGCGAAGGTCTCTGAGTCTACTTGGGCGAATTGGCACTTGTCCGTCCGTCCGTCCGTCCGTCCGTCCGTCCGTCTGTCAGAGCCTTATAACTTCTGAATTACTGAACGTAATTACTTCAAATTTAAATATACTATGTAAACCGATGGCCTCCCGCCGAATATGGCTTAAAAAGTTATAAAAATTTTTATTTCAGGGGGGCTCTCATAGAAGCGAATGCGAAGTAAAATATTTTTTATAGCATTACATAGGGTTGCGGTATATCATTTTAAAGATAATGAGGAACGGAGTCCAAAAATATTTTTTTTTTAATTTTTCCCCTGAAATTGACGAAATGGGGGGCTTTCAAAGTGGTGATTTTCGGACGTCCAAAGATGACCTCAGAACTCCCAATTTTCTGAAAGGCTGAGCCTGAAACTTGATTAATTATTTGAATTATATCCTATACTTGAACAACAAATACTAAAATTAGATAAATATTATAAGGAAACGAAATTATTTAATTTTTAATGAGCATACGTATTTTTAACAAACTTCACAATGTTGTCAATAGATGGCGCTCTGTACAAATTTATTCGTTTGTGCTTAAAAAGAAAAGGCTGAGCCTGAAACTTGATCACTTATTTGAATTATATCCTGTACTTGCACAACAAATACTAAAATTAGATAAATATTCTAAGGAAACGAAATTATTAATTTTTAATGAGCTTCACTATTTTTAACAGAACTTCACATAGATGGCGCTCTGTAAGTTTATGGATACCGCGAGGTCTCAGTTCGGGGCGAACCACTAGTATTTATGTGCTAACACTGTAATAAGTGCCATTTTCTGAGTCTATTATCCTTAAAAATCAACGTATCACTGTAAAAAAGTGTCCATAAACTCTAGTGATTATAAAAACAAGCTGTGTTATCAGTGTGTGAACGGACTACGGCGCGTCGATTCATTTGACGTTGCTCTGTATTTTAGCAGTGAAAACTGATAGGTACTTACTATAAAACCCTACTTAAAGGTACTTTTTCTACAGTGTAGTAATCAGTGCCTAACAATAGAAAAACATTTCTTAATACTAGTAACAGTTATTTTTCAACCTAAATCCTGAGTAAAATTTGTGTTTTGTCAACCCACCCGCAACATTCGAAGTGTAAAACTGTAAACATACCGAGCGTTTCTCGATACAACTAAGCAAACACGGCACGTAATATCTTTTAATTTACACACTTAACATTGGCTTTGGCATTGGCATTTGGCATTGGCTGCTAAAGATGCTCCGTAGTAGTAGTACTGAGTGCAGTAGTGGTTGTGGGCGTCCATTATCGGAACAGTCTCTCATGCAGTGTCGTCTGTGTAAACTATCGTATCATTGTGAGTGCTTAAATATAAACTTACATCAATATGCAACACTAACCAAGGACTACCTAGCCACCTGGCAGTGCCCTACCTGCTGTAACGTGTCTCGCCGGCACAGAGGTAACCGTGAGAATACTCCGGTTCGTATCTCTGCAGTTCCATCTATCGAAGAGACCACATCCTCGAACACCTCCCAGCCAAGTACCACTCATAAGGATCAAGACTGGCGCGCCTTCGCACAAGAGCTACAGGGAATGCTCCATGCGTGGCGCCAAGATATCGACAGTACCTTAAACCAAATTAGGGGGGACATAAAAACTGCTTTATCCGAACTGAAGCATGAAATACAGTCTTTGCGAACGGAGCAGAATAACATGAAGAGCAGCTTGGCCAGCTTAAACATTGACGTTACAGACCTAAAAGCATCCACGACTTTTCAAGCTGAACAACACGCTGACCTAGAAAAGAAATTACGCGACCTCGAGGGACTCAAGAAGGACACGCAGGAATCCACCAACCTTGTGTCATCCTTGGAATACAAAATAGATTGCCTGGAACAACAGGCAAGACAAAGTAACATAGAAATCTGCAATGTGCCTGATAAGCGCAATGAAAATCTTTTTTCTATTTTGGAAGCTATAGGATCTGTTATTAAATACCCTATTGTACAAAAGGACGTCGTCTCAATCCACCGAGTACCTCATGCCAACCAGCAAACCAACAGACCAAAAAACATCATCGTTAAATTTACCACACGTATCCTACGGGATAACATTTTAGCTTCTTTTCGCAAAGCCAAGAGCGTAAAAAGCGATCAGCTGGGTATTTCCGGCCAATCACACGACATATATATGAACAAGCATCTCACGCTGAAAAATAAACAACTTTTTCGCGAATGTCGAGAGGAAGCGAAAAAATGTAATTACAAATATGTGTGGATCAAGAACGCGACTATCCTCGTCAGACAGAATGATACTTCGCCTGCGTTTTCTGTGCGTTCTAGAAACGATTTTACTAAGTTTAAGTGTCCGGGCTCGGTCAGTAGAATGGAAACTTGAAAATCAACTGATATATGATTCAATCCAATGTATTCTTATTTACACATATACTGCTACTGTTCACTATATATTTTTACTATATCTTTTTGTTTACAGAATAAGAGTTGCTTTTCCTTTAAATTGCATGCATTTTGTGAAAATTATGTTAACAAATAAATTAAGCTATACTCGTTACTATTGTCACAATTACCTAAGATACTATTATAGACTTCTATATAATATAAAGATACTATTAATATATATATAGCTGCTCGTGCTGACTCATTGATCACCTCTCCTGTAAAATTTTGTATGAACATTTTTTTTTTTACTCATCGTTTCGTATAGAAGACAAAAATTCATTCGGAGGAAAAATACGGAGAGAGCTGATGATTGAGGATTTCGAAGACGGATGAAGAGCACCAGCCAGGGTATCGAAGATAGGTGGGGGGTGCTCGACCAAATGTCACTCGAAACTTCATCCAATTGACAGTGAGCTGAAAAAAAATTCAAAATGGCGGATTTAAGATGGCCGCCATACAAATTTCTTCGGTGTCTATCTCGGAGAGTATAAAAGATGGAAGAGTGGTTTCTTGGCAAAAGATGATCAGGACATGAGGGTCTACTTGATGAACAGGAAAAAAATTCAAGATGGCGGAATTTATTTTTCCATAGAAAATGTATGGCGAATATTAAAGAGGCTACAAGTGTAGAACTATGCAAGACTTTGATGCGGTTCCTTTTCAAAAATTGTTTTTAAAGAAGAAATTGTATGGGGAGCGATGATGATCGAGGGTTTGAAAGATGGGTGAGGAGCACGGCCAGGGTATTAAAGATAGGTGGGGGCTCCTCAAACAAAAAATACTCGAAACTTCATTCAATTGGCAGTGAGCTGAAAAAAAATCCAAAATGGCGGATTCAAGATGGCGGCTATCTCAGTCAGTATTTCAAAGATGGAAGAGTGGTTTTTGGGTAGAAAATTATCAGGGCCTGAAAGTCTACTTTATGAGCAGTAAAAATTAGATGGCAGGATCTACGAACATTGAAGAGAGTAGAAGAAGTTAGGAAATATGCATGATTTTGATATGGTTTTTTTACAAGATTTGTTCTATTTGGAAGAATTATTGTGTGTTTGCCATTAGGAAAGCCAAGTTGCCGAAGTCAGTTCAGAAAACGTAGACAGTAAACCAGCCCCCGATTATGTAAGAATTGTCGATCAAATCGTAAAAGTTCGGCGTCATTATAAAGTAAGCCATAACAGCATTGAATTAGGTGGGGGGTGCTCGATCAAATGTCACTCGAAACTTCATCAAATTGACAGTGAGCTGAAAAAAAAATCAAAATGGCGGATTTAAGATGGCCGCCATACAAATTTCGTCGGTGTCTATCACGGAGAGTATAAAAGATGGAAGAGTTGTTTCTCGGCAAAAGATGATCGGGACATGAAGGTCTACTTGATGAACAGGAAAAAAAATCAAGATGGCGGAATTCATTTTTCCATAGAAAATGTATGGCGAATATTGAAGAGGCTACAAGTGTAGAACTATGCAAGACTACGGTTCCTTTTCAAGATTTGTTTTTATGGAAGAATTCTCATTTTGACGAATGGTTCGGAGAAAAAAATATGGAGAGAGATGATGATCGAAGTTTCCAATGATGGGTGAGGAGCACGGTCAGGGTATTAAAGATAGGTACTTAGCGGCTGCTCAAACAAAAAGGGAGGGGCGGGGGGTTGGTGGTCTTTGTTTTATGTTTTTCCTTTATGAGAATTTTCTTTTACGTCGGACGCTTGGCGTGCTGGCGCTTCCACTGTGCTCACTAGCATAGCAGTGTGTTGTTCAGATCAGAACACGTAGACAGTAAACCAGCTGCCCGATTATGTAAGAATTGTCGATAAAATCGTAAAAGTTCGGCGTCAAAGTAAAATAAACCATAACAGCATTGAATTAGAGCTCAATTTCGTGTTTCGAAATTGAGCTCTAATTTAATGCTGATATGGTTTATTTTACTTTGACGCCGAACTTTGACGATTTGATCGGCCATTCTTACATAATCGGGGGGCAGGATAGTAGGACAGCGAGTAAGTAGACAGTGGGCCACGCACCCCTATACGCGGTCCGCTTTAGCGGGCCGCGCAGCCACGCGCCATACTAGTTATTTTATATAACTCTTGTAATTTCAATGCATAGTATAAACCGTTTATGTCCTAGACTAAACATACTATATTTAAAATTAAACCTAAACAAGATATCTGATAACTGCTTTTTTTCTCAAATCCTCCTCAGACATACTCGAATACAAAGCTGTAAACAATCAAGTCGATCATTGTCAGCACGGTATCTACTTATATTCACACTTTGTAAACTAGCAATACCACTGTTTCAATTAAGTTGCTCAATTGTAACTAATTCAATTACTATTACTGTTGCTATTTCTTACTCAAATTATTTTAAAACCTATGATGACATGTATGTTAAGTTACCCTTATTATTCCCTTATACCAAGCCTAATCAAAACCCTGCAGTAATATTGATTTATAGAATACATCTCAACAGTGTTTAACAACAATTTAATAATATACTATCAGAATTGTGGGGGTATTCGTAGTAAGCTACATACTTTGCATATGAATATCCTTGCAAACTCGTACGATGTTATAATTTTAACTGAAACATGGCTTGTACCGGAAATATACGATAGTGAATTCATTGACCAGCGATACGCCGTGTTTAGGTGCGACCGTGACCGTGCGGCCACTAAAAAAGCGGATGGCGGCGGCGTTCTAGTGGCGGTGCTGAAGAGCTTAAGACCCTCTGAAATAATTATATCGAACCCGGGTAATACACATAATTACTTAGAAAATGTCAATGTAGAAATACCCTGTAGTAGGTCCTCCGCGCGTCTTATTTTTTCAGGCGTTTACATTCCACCAAACTCATGTATGGATGCATACAGGTGCTATTTTGACATGATATTGGATCTTTTTGATGAAGCTAAGGGCGATAGTTTTTATATAGCTGGTGACTTTAATCTACCTCACGCGTCGTGGGTTCAACATGGTAATGGCCTGAAATGTGACAGCACCAGCCCTGTTTGTACATTATTACGTAATTTAATGTCTGTATTAGATGTTTCACAATTCAACCATATTCGTAACTCCTATGACCAAGGTAGAATCTTGGACTTAATATTGTCAACTAGCGACTGCACAGTTAATAAACCTGATATCCCTCTGCTTGGTGAATCA
This sequence comes from Erebia ligea, assembly GCA_917051295.2. NCBI lineage: Eukaryota > Metazoa > Arthropoda > Insecta > Lepidoptera > Nymphalidae > Erebia > Erebia ligea. The sequence goes on from OU785247.1 coordinate 7,822,937, forward strand.
ATACATCATCCACCGCTTACAGTTAGGATCGCCGAGTTAGACATCCCTCTCGTAAGAAATAACGTTCCCAGGTATAACTACAGAAAGGCTAATTTTGAAGACATTAACAAAAGTATAGAAACAATACCCTGGCAGTCCTTATTCCGCGACCAAAATACCGAAAAGACTCTCGAAATTTTTTATGAACAAAGGGGTTGTTTCAAATTTATATGGAGCCTGGGCCAGGTAATTGTACGGTATTTCAAAATGTTCGGGGTCATAAAATAGTAACATTTTTTTCTTTATTTCTTACTAAAAAGTTCAATTTACAAGGTACAATGCGAAATTATTTTGCAAAATAAAAGCGCAACAACATGCGTCCATTTTGACATTGACGTATATTACACGTGTCATGATGACATTTGCCATAAAATTACCTGCCGAGCGATCGCGTAACTTCTGCATCAATCATTGATACATCGCAATCACCTCTGATTGGTTAACACTCTTCCACTATTGGACATAATCCATTGACGCAGCAAGAATGCCATAAATTCAGCCAATTACAACAATTGATACTGTAACAATGATTGATGCAGAAGTTACGCGATCGCTCAGCTGGGAAATGTGAATTAACCTTAAAATATCCAACAGCAGTCAGATTGATGGATGGATGCGCTGCGAGAGTTGCTATTCTACAAATGTACCTGATTAAACATTTTATTTTTGTACCTCTTAATCACTGTAAAACTGCCAAAAAGCATATTTTAGTTTGTTTTCTATGATTTTATACTATTTTTTGGAATACTGTACAAGTACCTGGCCCAAAATGAAACAACCCCTTTACAATGTTATAAAATCACACGTTCCCCTCAAAGTAACGCGAGATACATTCCCGATTTGGTTTACTCCTTCACTTATTCGGATCTTTAAGAATAAGACTAATGCATGGATGAAATGGAAAAAGTACAACAATATTTCTGACTACGAAAAATTTTCCACCTTCAGAGAAAGGTTCAGAATTCAGTGTGTAAAATGCTTCTCTTCCTATACTAAGTCGGTAGAGGACAGCGTTTGTTCAAACATTAAATACTTTTTCACTTATGTTTCCAACCGTAAACGGAAGGCGGGGATTCCTTCAAACATGAAGTATAAATCTAAGCACTCTCGCGATCCTGAAGTTATTTGTAACATGTTTTCAGAGTTCTTTCAGTCCGTTTACGAACCCTCATCACTATGTATTGAGGAATGGTCTCCTCCTGATGGAGATCCCTCTAGTGATTTGTTGATAGACAATCTGCATTTCGACTTAGAACAAGTGCGCAAAGCATTAAAATCCCTGGATGCGTCCAAAGGAGCAGGACCTGACAACCTTCCAGCGCTATTTCTTAAAAACACGTGTAACTCCATTTATAGGCCCCTGCATTTCATCTATAATAAATGTCTAAAAGATGCTGTCGTACCAAGCGTTTGGAAACAAGCCAATATTATGCCTGTTCATAAAAGCGGGTCGAAAAACGATGTCACCAATTACCGCCCTATATCCCTTCTATGCATATTATCAAAAGTTCTTGAAAGACTAGTGCACAATGCACTATACCCGCTCCTACATAACATCATCATACCCGAACAACACGGTTTTGTGAAGTACAAATCTACCGTCACCAATTTACTAATATTCACTACCCACCTTTTTGAAAGTCTTGATAGGGGGATACAAGTTGACGCAATTTACACCGACTTCTGTAAAGCATTCGACAAAGTAGACCACGAATTATTGCTCAAAAAGATTGCTTACAACGGTATTCGTGGTAATCTCCTACGTTGGTTCGCATCATACATTGCATACAGAACTCAACGCGTTGTGGTGAACGGCTTTAAGTCTGACCTTGTTACTGTAACATCCGGCGTGCCACAGGGTTCAATTTTAGGGCCCTTACTATTTGTCTTATTTATTAACGACATTCAACACTGTTTTAAACATTCAAAATTCTTACTATACGCCGACGATTTAAAAATCTTTCTAGAAGTCAAAAAGGAATCAGACTGTCATTTACTACAAGAAGACCTAAACCGCTTGTCGGAATACTGTAAAACTAATAAATTAACATTAAGTTTACCTAAGTGTAATGCAATTACCTTCACCAAAAACAAGCTCCCCATTGATTTCTCTTATGCCCTAAGTAATGCAAAATTATCAAAAGTATCTTCTCTTCGTGATCTCGGTATTCAACTTGACTCTAAACTGCACCTAGATGAACACATAAACAAAATCGTTAATAATGCTTATCGTCTTTATGGATTCGTGATGCGTTCTACGAGGGACTTCTCAAAACCGTCCACTTACTTGCACCTATACAGATCATTAATAAGACCCCAGCTGGAATATGCCAGTTGTATATGGAACCCTCTGTATGACAAGTATACAAACCAGCTGGAAACCGTTCAGAAGAAGTTCCTCCGTTCAATGCACTACAGATGTCATCATTCTAGACTTCCCTATGCTAAGCTGCTTAAAAAATACAATCTTTTAAAACTCGACTCTAGACGCAAGCAACTAGAAGCAATGGTATTTCATGGTCTACTCCACAACAAATATGACTGCATCGACTTGGTTAGCAAGGTTTCTCTTAATGTAGTCAGGAACGCAAGTCGACGACAGGTGCGTGCTTATAATCTATTTGCTGTTAAATTCTGCCGAAACAATGCTGGCAAACGTTCACCTATGCGTCGACTTGTTGACAACTACAACAGAAGCTTTGACAATGTCGATATCTTTGCCCTGTCTGAGGGCAGGTATAAAAAGGCTGTTATCAATATTTTAAAGGAAAATCAATTTTTATAAGGTTTTTATAATGTTAGTGTACATTGGACTTTAATAGACCATTGTAACCATCTATGTACCTACTTACCTCATCTTTATTACTCATATTTTTTTTTTGTTTATTGTTAATAGTAAATTTAATTTTTGTGTAAAATTTAGCATATTTAAATAACTTAGATTAGTCTATTTCATGTACATTGTGTCGCCTTCATTTTAAATTGTTAACCCGTGGATGGTGTGGTGGATTACACATTTGTTAATATTTTATTTTAGTTATTATAATTAGATTTAATGTGTAATTGTTAATCGTCCCCAATAAATAAAAAAAAATTAAAAATAAAACTAGCTGATGCCGCCGACTTCGCCCGCGTGGATTGAGGTTTTTTGATTCCCGCGGGAACTCTTTAATATTCCGGGATAAAAATCCTACCCTAACTTACCTACCTTATCCTTTTATTCGCATTCAAATTGAGAAAAAACCGGCCAAGTGCGAGTCGGACTCGCGCACCGAGGGTTCCGTACAAACCTGTAGTAAGTTTTAAATTATTAAAAAAAAACTACTTACTAGATCTCGTTCAAACCAATTTTCGGTGGAAGTTTGCATGGTAATGTACATCATATATTTTTTTTAGTTTTATCATTCTCTTATTTTAGAAGTTACGGGGGGGGGGACCAACATTTTACCACTTTGGAAGTGTCGCTCACGCAAACTATTCAGTTTAGAAAAAAATGATATTAGAAACCTCAATATCATTTTTGAAGACCTATCCATAGATACCCCACACGTATGGGTTTGATGAAAAAAAAATTTTTGAGTTTCAGTTCTAAGTATGGGGACCCCCAAAATTTATTGTTTTTTTCCTATTTTTGTGTGAAAATCTTAATGCGTTTCACAGAATACATCTACTTACCAAGTTTCAACAGTATAGTTCTTATAGTTTCGGAAAAAAGTGGCTGTGACATACGGACGGACGGACGGACAGACAGACAGACAGACAGACAGACAGACATGACGAATCTATAAGGGTTCCGTTTTTGCCAAATTTGGCTACGGAACCCTAAAAAAGGACTTTCTGAGATTATAATTTCTTTCAGGCAGCCACCCCTCAACCGAAATTCGACACAATTTTCGAAGCCTTCGATGACTCCGCGGTCTGTCCCCAAGTGGAGGAGTTCGGGGGAACAGTCGTCGGCACACTGGACTGCCTGCATCTGAACGTCTACGTGCCTAACACGGCCAGCTCTAGGAACAGGCTGTCTGTGCTGGTTTGGATCCATGGAGGTGGATTCGCTTATGGGTTTGCCAACAGGTAAGATAGTCTTTTAGAAACAAAATATAATACAAAATATAATAGATAGGTGACCGACATAGCTCTGAGAGTTAGCAAGCTGAAGTGGCAGTGGGCAGACGTGTTATAGAGTGGAGACCGCGTACTGGCAAGCGTTGTGTAGGACGACCTCCAGCTCGCTGGTCCGATGACCTAAAGAAGGTGGCGGGAAGCGGGTGGAAGGCGGAGAACCGTGTTTGGTGGCGCGCTTTTGAAAAGGCATATGTCCAGCAGTGGATGCATACAGGTTGATGGATGGATGGATGGAAGATAGTCTTTTAAATCGGTGATTTATTGGCATGGACATTATAGCCCATAAAGCTGTATGCCTCTTAACAAGAATACAAGGGCGTACAGCGCTAATTTTCAGGCAGAAACCTTCATCCAGGTGAAGCAATCTAAGTGCCTGGATAGACCTAGGGGTATAGCCTCTATATTAAGCTCGGTCCTTAATATTTTTTTGCCAAACGCTTAATCGCTTGCCGGCACAATTTTATCAGTAAGGTGTGTACTAACCACGTTCGAAGCCTCGGACCAGATTAGACCAGACATAATAAATAAATAATACCTAGGACGGAACGCTCATGCCTAAAATACACCATTTCGCTTTTAAAATTTAAATTGATTTATTTTTTACAAGAGCTTCCTTCAAAGGTATATTAAAGGTGGCTAAAAGGAAGGTTATCCTATATTTTAATAGTGCGAATAACAAAATTATCGAAAAATCCTTAAAATGTACTTTCAATTTTACAGGTACCTCTACGGCCCCAAATTTCTGGTGAGACATGACGTCATCCTGGTAACTTTGAACTATAGACTTGGACCGTACGGATTCTTCTGCCTCGACACGCCTGAAATACCAGGAAACCAGGGTCTGAAGGACCAGGTGCTAGACATTGCTGCTTTTGGTGGAGATGTAAATGAAATTACAGTGATGGGAGAAAGCGCGGGGGGTGCCTCGATAGAATACCATCTCCTATCCGAACACGAGAGACTATTTAACCAAGCTATCATACAGAGTGGTTCCACATACTTTCCGGGGGTCTTAGAAGAATCGGGTAGAAGTAAACCATTTAGCATTGCTAAACAGCTAGGCTTCGAAACAGAAGGTCTCTCTGAGGCCGTGGCCTTCTTAGCAGAGACTGATGTTAAATTGGTCATAGCTGCGGTAGAAGAACTTGGGCTAACAAGTAGACCGTGTATAGAACAAGAATTTGGAAATGACAATAGCATGTTCACAGATCATCCAATAAATATGGTCATGTCTAAAGTAAAGAACACGCCTGTGCTTGTCGGGTTTAATAGTAATGAACAATTGGCCAGATACGCAGCTAAACCAGACGAAGAATTCAACAACTTCAACTTCTTTGAAGAGGCCCTGCAACAGAAATTTAACTATGATGATGATTTCAAGGAAATGGAGGAAATTGCGAGACGTTTTTATATTGGAGACGAAGAAATAAGCGCGGCTCTACGAGCAAACCTTACAGAGTTTGCATCGGATTACGATTTTGCCTTTTCCATACAAATCAGCTTGAAGAAATACCTCGAAAGCGGTGCTAAGGATGTGTACTACTACATGTTTTCATACAGTGGTGACAGGAATCTCGTTAAAAAGCGCCAAAACGTCACTCTACCAGGGGCAGCGCACGCTGACGAAATCAGTTACCTATTCGATGTGTCTTACGAGAAGGAGGCACCGTCAGAAGCAGACCAACGCGTTATTGACCAGATGACTGCAATGTGGACGAACTTCGTCAAATATGGGTACTAATGTTTACTCCTTGCCATTGCCATTTTTGAACGCATAATATAATTTTCATCCCATGTATTCGAAAAGGACGACTTGGTTCGCCTTTATGTGCGCCCAAAGGTGGTGTTTTCTATAAGAAACTTTTAGCGGGCAGTAATGAGTTTTTAACCCTCTTTATACTCGTAAGTGCGCCGCAATTATCTTTGCCGCGCACTTATTGAATTTGGAACATCTTAGTGTTCAGCGCCAACGCAAATTGACGACCTCCGTGGCGCAGTGTTGAGCGCTGCTGTCTTAACGTGCGGAGGTCCAGGGTTCGATCCCCGGCAGGGTCAATTTAGGAATTTATAATTTTGAATTTTAACTAACGAAAGGGCTATATGGATATATATATTTAAAAAAAAAAAAAAAAAAAAAGATTATAGTCTGGAAATAGCACATATTATGCTTTTTATCCCGCGAGCTCCCGCGGGAACCAAATTTTCTCATACAGGGTGATGAAAAGTAGAGTGTATCATTCGGGCGCAAATATATTTTTGGCTCGGGCGAAGTACTTTGAATCCCTCGCTACGTTCAGGATTCTACTAAAGAATCCCTCGCTACGCTCAGGATTCTACTCTAGAATCCCTCACTTCGTTCTGGATTCAAAAAACGCCCTCGCCGTAAAAATATTATTTTGCTCCCTTATAATACAATCTACTATTTCATCATACCTATTCGAAAAACGCATATTGCCTTCAGAGGATAGCGGGAGCAAAGTGTAACTTGTAGGCCCATCGGACTTTTCATTTCTCTCTTCTGATTGGTCCGAAGTCACGTCATCAATTTGTTGATCGAATATACGACTTTGCATTTCTCTGTTCTGATTGGTCCGAAGTCACGTGATCAATTTGTTGATCGGATATACGTCTTTACATTTTATTTAAACTTTAAATATACGTCTAAAATATAATGTCTATACAATTACATAGAAGGTTGATAGGAGTATCTTCTGATTGGTGCTTAAACGTATAGGTAATGTCCATACATAGTAGGTCTACTCCTAGCTTTTTACCCGACTGCGGAACGCACAGGGTTATGTGTTCATCAGTCTATATATGTATATTTCCTTTGTGTCGCACTACAGACAAAACGGCTGAACCGATTTTGATGATACTTGCACCACTAGATTTGTCTTAATTTTCCGAGTGTCATAACGGAAGCCGAATTTGAGAAAAAACAAAATGGCGCCCACTAGAAGCCATATTGTAACAAATTTAAAAATGAAAGTCAATAAACTATGGCAAATGGGGTATCGATGAATAGGTCTTGTAAAATCAGAGTTAGGTTCCCTAGACCATTTTTTCATTTTAACGATCATTTAGGATTTACGAGGTTTCAAAGGTTCATTTTTAGTGTATTCCTTTGTGTCGCACTACAGACAAAACGGCTGAACCGATTTTGATGATACTTGCACCACTAGATTTGTCTTAATTTTCCGAGTGTCATAACGGAAGCCGAATTTGAGAAAAAACAAAATGGCGCCCACTAGAAGCCATATTGTAACAAATAAATAAAAAAAATTAAAATGAAAGTCAATAAACTATGGCAAGTGGGGTATCGATGAATAGGTCTTGTAAAATCAGAGTTAGGTTCCCTAGACCATTTTTTCATTTTAACGATCATTTAGGATTTACGAGGTTTCAAAGGTTCATTTTTAGTGTATTCCTTTGTGTCGCACTACAGACATAACGGCTGAACCGATTTTGATGATACTTGCACCACTAGATTTGTCTTAATTTTCCGAGTGTCATAACGGAAGCCGAATTTGAGAAAAAACAAAATGGCGCCCACTAGAAGCCATATTGTAACAAATTTAAAAATGAAAGTCAATAAACTATGGCAAGTGGGGTATCGATGAATAGGTCTTGTAAAATCAGAGTTAGGTTTCTTTGAACATTTTTTCATTTTAATGATCATTCAGGATTTACGAGGTTTCAAAGGTTGTAATCCTTTGTGTCGCACTACAGAAAAAACGGCTGAACCGATTTTGATAGTACTTGCACCACTAGATTTGTTTTAATCTTCCGAGTGTCACTATGGAGGCCGAATTTGAGAAAAACAAAATGGCGTCCACTAGAAGCCAATTAATAAATGAAAGTCGATAGGCTATAGGCAAGTGGGGTATCGTTAGATAGGTCTTTTAAAATCACACCTAGGTTCCTTAAACCATTTTTCCGTTTAAATGATAATTTAGGATTTACGAGGTTTCAAAGGAAATGTTTAAAGTTCCTACATAAATCATCTATCTATCAAACTAGGTATGATACCTATTATAAAGAGAAAAGATTTGGATTATCTCAAAAACTACTCAACCGATTTTAAAAATTATATCACTTATAGAAAGCTACATTATTAACATGTAAAATAGGCCATATTTCATTTAAAAAAAAATAAGAGATCCCTACGAAAATTGCAATAATGTGAATTCAGTCGGAAAGAATCGTCTCATCTGAGAGCTTAGTTGCGTGCGCTGAGTAAATAGTTAAAGTTACACGAAAATAATGTACGGTGGAATAGTTCCTCTTAAAAAGTTCTATAAAAAAGTCCGCGATAGCATATATCTAACTTTTAAGGCTGACTAACAATAAACATTTTTATGATTTTCAAACTTGGTTTAAAACTATGCTTTACTTGTGAAGGTGTTTTTACCGACATAGTATTAATCCTTATCAAAATAAATATGTTCGTCATCTTCAGTATTTAATTAAGATAAAAATTGCTCTGTACACCATTTAATTTAGATGAATATTTTATGAGATATCATAGAAATACAGTAACGTTCAACAGAAAATGACGCGGCCGGCAGCGGATAGAAAAGGGTGAAGGTGGGGCGCGTACCTACTCTCACAATATAATATTACGGTAGTAACTTAATATCATTGTAAAAGCTTAATGTGACGACATAACCAGTCTCAAAAAACTTGATGATTTGTACTCCTTCAATCGATCAGTCAAAAAATCAATAAATTCATCAATGCCACATGCAGCGCATATTCGACTTACATAACTTACGACTAAAATTTTTAATGTCTATTAAAATATTGGTTCCGACTTTGCTACGTACTAAATACGTACAAATTGTGTTTTTGAAAATACTTTTTTTGCATTGTTCACGGGCATTTTCGTAAGTGGCCGACGTTCATTGGCTTACGAAAGCGATTGGACGCGGTAAATGCCGAGGTCTCGTGACGTCGCGTCGCTGCGATAGGACTCTCGAAAATTAATTCACTCTCTCTGTCGAAAAAATAGCAGATTCACGAACTTTACCAAACCAAATTTATATTAGCATTATAACATATTATGCAAATTTGATGATGGTTATGGTGATCACCATGGTAGTCATTACGAATAAATGAATCCGCTGCTTATTCACATGCTCTAAAATGCTACCACAAAATCTATAATAGTACCTTTGGTACAACTTCGGGCAGAAAAAACGTCGCCTGTTTACAATAAATACTGAACTAAAAAGTTTGAAATAAAAAAGTAATTTAATAAAACAAAAAACCCGACTGAAACAAAAAGTATAAAACAAGACATGTATTGAAGTATTTCATTATTATCAATTTACATCGTATAATAATATTAATAAAATTTATCAAGGCGCAGTCGCACGTCCAATAGCTAACATTTACCTTTACGTGCGACTGCGCCTTGATAAATTTTATTAATATTATTATACGATGTAAATTGATAATAATGAAATACTTCAATACATGTCTTGTTTTATACTTTTTGTTTCAGTCGGGTTTTTTGTTTTATTAAATTACTTTTTTTTCTCATACGTAATGATGAAAAATAGTGTGTGTCACTCGGGGCCAAACTTTTTGTTCTCGGGCGGCGTATATTGAATTCCTCGCTACGTTCAGGATTCTACTTTAGAACCCCTCGCTACGCTCGGGATTCTACTATAGGATCCTTCACTTCGCTCTGAATTCAAAATAGCGCCCTCGGGGAACAAAAATTTTCTTTGGCCCCATGTAACACAAATAACTATTTCACTCTTGTATAACAAATAACCATTATTATACTCCTCTCATGAGCCGCAAGTGACTTAGCAAACGGAGTAAGAAGTTGACGATTGTTATCACAATTTTCAGAGAGCCAACACCGCAGATGTCCGATCTGCTTCCAGTCAAGTGGTCGCCGATCAGCGAACAAATTTACACGTATCTGAACATCGACAGTGAGCTGAGTGTGTCCGCGAGACCCTACCACGACCGGATGGCATTCTGGGAGCTGTTCTTCGAAGTGAACAAGAGCAAACTGAAGGGATACCGAGAAAACTAGACAGTTTAAATATTGGATAGAAGCAGGCGTTACTTTGCGGAAGTCCATGATAATGAAGGAAGTAGAAGTTTAATTCGCTATAATCGATTGTAAAGATCTTTAGTGCATCGTCGAGTCAACATCAGAGGATTCTCCGGTATCGGAGTGAAACGAACGTTGAGAATAATTTGGAATATTTGTGGCTTACTGGGCAGTGAATTTCGCAAGCTACACGCTGCACCACATAGATTTGTCTGTTTTGGCGGATTATAGCGAATTAAATTTTTAGTTACTTCAGTATAAACTCAATTATTCATAATAGAATAAGATATTGAAGTGACATATTTTAAGTATAGGTCGTCTAATCTAAAAATGAACGCAACGCTTACGTCAATGTAGGCGTACAGCAATACAGACAAACTGGGCATCATCATTTGCCTTATCGGTTGGCCTACTATTGAGGCGCTTTCATTTTAAGATAAGACGGCCTCTACAATGCCTCTACATCTACCTACTTCAATCTCACTCCTGCAAAGAGTACTTTTAATTGGTATTGTAATAAATGACATTAATACAACTGTTTCCTTTTTGAACATTCAACATCCCAGGATGTATCTTGCAGGAACTTCCACGCACAGCGGCTTGGCGCCGCCTATGTGTGTAAACAAACAAACATACAATCACACATCCTCTAAGGGCAAACTAATATACAATCTCCGTTCTATCCTGGGTCCTGCTTGCAAGTAGTGATGCAGTCTAAGGTGTAGCGCGCTTGCGGGTGATGCCTAATCACCCTTGATATTACGAATGTCAAAGTGTCTGTCTGTTTGTCAGCTAAAGCTAAAGTTAAGTCAGTTGGGCCGTGAAATAGTTATTTGTTATACAAGAGTGAAATAGTAGATTGTATTATAAGGGAGCAAAATAATATTTTTACGGCGAGGGCGCTTTTTTGAATCCAGAACGAAGTGAGGGATTCTAGAGTAGAATCCTGAGCGTAGCGAGGGATTCTTTAGTAGAATCCTGAACGAAGCGAGGGATTCAAAGTACGTCGCCCGAGCCAAAAATATATTTGCGCCCGAATGATACACTCTACTTTTCATCACCCTGTATGAGAAAATTTGGTTCCCGCGGGAACTCTTTAATTTCCCGGGATAAAAAGCATAATATGTGCTATTTCCAGACTATAATCTTTTTTTTTTTTTTGAAATCTATCTCTGTGCCAAATTTTATCCAGATCCGTTCAGCCGTTCGGGCGTAATTGAGTAACACTCATCCATACCCACCATACATCCACACATCCATCCAAACTTTCGCCTTTATAATAATATTTATTTAATTATAATTTTTTTTTTTTTTTATTTTTTTTTTATTTATTTTTTTTTTTTTTAAATATATATATCCATATAGCCCTTTCGTTAGTTAAAATTCAGAAATTATAAATTCCTAAATTGACCCTGCCGGGGATCGAACCCTGGACCTCCGCACGTTAAGACAGCAGCGCTCAACACTGCGCCACGGAGGTCGTCAATTTGCGTTGGCGCTGAACACTAAGATGTTCCAAATTCAATAAGTGCGCGGCAAAGATAATTGCGGCGCACTTACGAGTATAAAGAGGATTAAAAACTCATTCCTGCCCGCTAAAAGTTTCTTATAGAAAACACCACCTTTGGGCGCACATAAAGGCGAACCAAGTCGTCCTTTTCGAATACATGGGATGAAAAGTTGTTTTTTAACCGCGTGCTCAATTTTGATGACCGAGCAAGCGAAGGATTCTAAAATTGAATCACGAGCGGAGCGAGTGATTCAAAAATTAGAATCCTGAGCGTCAGCGAAGGAATCAAAAGAGCACGAGGTGAAAAATCTTTTCACTCGAGTGCAACACGTAACTTTTCATCCCACCTCAGCGAGGAAATGACTAAATGCAAAAAAAATCACAAGATTAAATTCAATTCTGTTAATTTCTTCGTCACTAGAATCACTCATTTTAGGTTTTTCACTTATTTTCAATTAAATCGGTTTTAATTTTAAACAATATGACGTGAAAGAAAATGGTGCGCGCAAAGCAAATTAAAAAAGTACACCAAGAAGGTTACGAGTGTGAGTTTTTAACAAATTAAAAACGATTGTATGGAAATTCGGCACCATAGAGGTACAAGTAAATAGGTTTTAATGATGTTTTGAATTCACAAACTTCATAGACGAGTGATATTTACTAACGTGCACACGATGTTCTAAATTCAATTTACTTTATCCTCTAGAGGATAATAACGGCTTTTACCATCAGATATCGAAGAATAAAAATACTCTTTCCGAGATGGTGGGATGAAAACGTCATTTTCAATTCACTTTTCAAGTCTGGTTATATGCCCCAAGTGTCATAGCTGTACCAAATTTCGTCAAGGAAGGTTAAGCGGGTGGTCACCTTTCTTGACCTTGAATAGAGGTTGCATCCTGCGCAAGGACATAGGATTTTTATCCCGGAAAATCAATGACTTCCCAAAAGATATTTTAAATCCTAAATGCACGCGGGATGTCGGAGTCATCATCTAGACACTGCCATGCCCCTAACAGGTTAGCCCGCTACCATCTTAGACTGCATCATCACTTACCATCAGGTGAGATCGCAGTCAAGGGCTAATTTGTAGTGGATAAAAAAAATAGTTTACCATAAATTGATGGTTATAAATAAATTTAAAAAAATATAAAATTCAAATACTTAATCACGTACTTCAAAGATATATCAACCGCCACAAAATCCGATTAGATTTATCCGAAATTCCGAAGATAACCCAGCCACCTGACATTGAACATCAGAACAGTCCTAATCGTGGTGGTAGTAACATGTGGGTTCTAGGGTTAATTCTTTTGGGTGTAGGCTCAGCTCAGGCGTTGGTCAGGTTGGACCCCTTGGTGGATTCTCCAGCGGGGCTCATTCGAGGGTTGAGGGCTGATGATGGGGAGTATTCCATGTTCTTGGGGATACCATACGCGCAAGTCCAAGAGGACAACCCTTTCGGGGTAAGAGATCTTATCTAGATTAAGGTTTATAAAAATCCAGGGGAAACCCTTTGATTTTCCGGGATTAAAAGTGTTCCACCCCCGAGAGTCAAAATATCGATGCAGGTGCAAAGTTGAAATCGGTTAAACAGATGGGCCTTGAAAATTTAATAAAACAGACAGACACACTATCGTATTTATAGTATTTTAAGTATGTTACACGTTGTATTTATTTATTTTAAGTATGAATTGACGACCTCCGTGGCGCAGTGTTGAGCGCTGTTGCCTTAACGTGCGGAGGGCCCGGGTTCCCCGGCAGGGTTTGGAAATTTATAATTTCTGAATTTTCCTGGTCTGGCCTGGGAGGCTTCGGCCGTGGCAAGTTACCATTACCACCCTACCGGCAAAGACGTGCCGGGGTATGGGTTTAATATAACTGCCATGCCGCTAACAGGTTAGCCCGCTACCATCTTAGACTGCATCATCACTTACCATCAGGTGAGATCGCAGTCAAGGGCTAACTTGTAGTGGATAAAAAAAACGTAGCCCTACTTTACGTTTGACAAATGTTTACGTTATAGTAGTTTATGCAACTGTCATATAATGAAGGGTATTAAAACACGAGTGTGAGTTTATGAAACGAGCGCAGCGAGTTTCATAATAGTAACGAGTGTTTTAATACCCGTGTTATATGCAGTTGCATACACTACTTTATCTTCACTAATGCAATTTATCAAACAACAAGAGTAAAAGCTGACAATAGTTTATGTATATACGTGTATTGTCACAGTGAACTTGCCGCCATTAAAATCTAACCAATGAGAGCGCAGCTGCGCGCGCAGGGCCAATCAGAAGCGAGCGCGCGCTGTTCGTTTTTTATTTAATTGGCACAAGATCTTACCAAAAAGTTTTGTGTATGTAAGTTTAGTAGTTTCGACGAAGTTTTCACGTATAACCCAACTGTTTTCAAAAGCCAGCCTAATGTCAAAATTTTATACAACTTGTATGAGGATTTTGACATAGGGCTCGCCAGGTTAATTGGTCGCGTTTTATTGATGTTATAATGAGATTTTACGATATCGATGTGGATATTATACCATCATGTGAAATTGCTTAAATTGAGTGTTTTGTTATCTGCGCTATAACAGTAGTAATTATAAGTCAAGTATTGGAAACATAAGTAGAATGTTATAACATTAGTGTAGATAAACGATTTTATTACACAATCGAGGGGCTGGATTATCTTAAAATTCGCAACCACTTCACCTGTTGACGAAAGATAAAGCATACTTGGTGTCAGAGATAAATCTAGTTTTGAAGTTAGTTGTTACTGAGCAGGACATTATCGGCTTTTCTTTTAGATCTTACTAGCTGATGCCCGCGACTTCGTTCGCGTGATCTATGTTTTTTTATACCCGCGGGAGCTCCTTAATTTTCCGCAAAAAATCACGTCGATCCGTTGTTTTGTTTAGGCGCGATTGAAGAACAAGCCAACAAACAAACACACTTTCTCATATATAATATTAGTATGATGTATGAAACGAAACTAGTGTACGGGCACGAAATTAGCGGTAGCGGGGCGACAGCGGTAGCGGGGCGATGCAATTAGTCGGAGAGCTGGCGACGAATTTCGGGAAGAATTTGAAAGAGGTCTGGTAATACTTTATAGCCGACAAAAACGTCTGGGATTTATTTCTTCGGATTCTACTCGTATAAGTATAAAATTTAAAGATACAAAATCAAGTTGTCAAAAAAAATTTTATTTTTTATTTTTTTTGCAAATGTTATAAGCTGCGCAGTAGCGAAATAACTGCAAACGCTCTACCAGACTGACAGGACTGGATTCGCCAATGAACGAAATTATAATTTTCCACAATTTAAGATTGCCTAAAAACACCTTCCCGAAATTCGTTGCCAGCTCTCGAATTCCATCGAACCCGCTGTCGCCGTCTCTCGGCCGTCGCTAGTTTCGTGACTATGATTTTTCAACAAAATTTAATCGATATCTAGCCATTTCAAATTGTCATGTTTTGCTGATTTCAATTCAATCGGCAAATAATGTCAATTTGTGATTTCTGAATTTTCTCTGATCGGGCCTGGTTACCACTCTACCGGCAAAGACATGCCGTCAAGCGATTTAGCGTTCCGGTAGAAACCAATTAGGAGAATGGTTTTAACATAACTGCCATACTCCTAACAGGTTAACCTGCTGCCATCTTAGATTGCATCATCTCTTGATCTCCCGGTAAGATGGCAGTCAAGTGCTAACTTGGAATTTTAAAAAATACTGCTCTGAAGATTCTCAGCCATTTTGGTTTCCAGGCATCCCTCCCTCAGCCGAAGTTCGACGCAATCTTCGATGCCGTCAACGACGCTACGGTCTGCCCACAAGTGGAGGAGTATGAGAACACCATAGTGGGCAGCTTGGATTGCCTCCAAATGAACATCTACGTCCCTAACAAAGCCAGCTCTAGGAATAAACTCCCTGTGCTTGTCTGGATCCACGGAGGTGGATTCACTATTGGATATACTAGTCGGTAAGAAAACAACATTTATACAACTTACTCGTACTTCAAAATACAAATAGAACTACCCACAGTCCGTCAAACTTATATGACCCGGTGAGAAGCCGGGGGGGATTTGATAGAATATGAGTATATATTCGTATATTTATTCCCCTAAGGTATTTTTGTAGCTTGAACAGATAACTTATTCATGACTAGCTATTACCCGCGGCTTCGCTTCGCGTGGCTCAGGGGAACAATAACTGAGTTTTTGTTGAGAATACTTGGTTTATTATTTTCTTGAAAATGGTAATTGTTTTTTACTTTAATGAGAACAATTTCCAAGAACTCAGATCTTGATATTTTAGTGGAGAAAAACTGCAAGCAATTTAGCATGCAAGAGGGCGCCATGGAGAAGAATACTGAGACGTTCAGAATTGACGTATTTCATCGAGTGGCAAAAGTAGCCTATGTCACTCTCCAGGTTCTCAAATATACCCATGCAAAAAATCACGTCGATCCGTTGCGCCGTTGAAGACATTTCACTCGGCGCTCTGAACACTGAACTTTGCACTCTGAACTCTGCACTCTGAACTCTGCACTCTGAACTCTGCACTCTGAACTCTGCACTCTGAACTCTGCACTCTGAACTCTGCACTCTGAACTCTGCACTCTGAACTATGCACTCTGAACTCTGCACTCTGAACTCTGAACTCTGCACTCTGAACTCTGACCTCTGCACTCTGCACTCTGAACTATGCACTGTGCACTGTGCACTCTGAACTCTGAATTCTGCACTCTGAACTCTGCACTCTGAACTCTGCACTCTGACCTCTGAACTCTGCACTCTGAACTCTGAACTTTGAACTTTGAACTCTGCACTCTGAACTCTGACCTCTGAACTCTGACCTCTGCACTCTGACCTCTGAACGCTGAACTTTGAACTCTGAACTCTGACCTCTGCACTCTGACCTCTGAACTCTGACCTCTGAACTCTGAACTCTGAACTCTGCACTCTGAACTCTGAACTCTGAACTCTGAACTCTGCACTCTGAACTCTGCACTCTGAACTCTGACCTCTGCACTCTGACTTCTGAACTCTGAAGTCTAAACTCTGAACTCTGTACTCTGACCTCTGCACTCCACACTCTGCACTCTGAACTCTGACCTCTGCACTCTGAACTCTGTACTCTGAACTCTGCATTCTGCACTCTGAAGTCTGAACTCTGCACTCTGAACTCTGAATTCTGCACTCTGAACTCTGAACTCTGCACTCTGACATCTGCACTCTGACCTCTGAACTCTGCACCCTGAACTCTGAACTTTGAACTCTGAACTCTGACCTCTGCACTCTGACCTCTGACCTCTGCACTCTGACCTCTGAACGCTGAACTTTGAACTCTGAACTCTGACCTCTGCACTCTGAACTCTGCACTCTGAACTCTGCACTCTGAACTCTGCACTCTGAACTCTGACCTCTGACCTCTTCACTCTGAACACTGCACTCTGAAGTCTAAACTCTGAACTCTGAACTCTGCACTCTGACCTCTGCACTCTGCACTCTGTACTCTGACCTCTTCACTCTGAACACTGCACTCTGATTTTTTTCTATTTTTTAGTCATTCTTATACTTACTATTTACCCCCCAAAAAGCAAAAAAAGAAAATTTTTGATTTTTTTTCACCTGCGAACTAAAGGGTTAATGCCTTTGTTTTTTACTTTAATGAGAACAACTTCCAAGAACACTTTCGCATTTATAAAATATATTAGGATATTAGGATTATAGGATGTTACTAAGGTAGCACATGTTACTTTCCTGGTCCTAAAATAAATCTGAACGACGGCTAACCTGAACGTGGGCTAACCTGAACGTGGGCTAACTTGGACGTCGGATAACTTGAACGTCGGCTAATTTAAACGACGGCGTATCTGAACGTCGGCTAACCTGAACGTGGGCTAACCTGAACGTGGGCTAACCTGAACGTGGGCTAACCTGAACGTGGGATAACCTGAACGTGGGCTAACTTGGACGTCGGATAACTTGAACGTCGGCTAACTTAAACGACGGTGTATCTGAACGTCGGCTAACCTGAACGTCGGCTAACCGGACGGTTATGATAACCTGAACGTGGGCTAACCTGAACGTGGGAACGGTGAAACAAATGCGAGAAAAAGAGCATACTATCCCACAGGAATTGTTGGTTACGGGATAAAAAGTTACAATCACTTTCCAGCTATTCAACTATACCTGTGCAAAAAATCACGTCAATCTGTAACTCCGTTGCCGCCTAATTAAAGAACAAATGCGAGAAAAAGAGCATTATATCCCACAGGAACTGTACGTTTTTCCGGGATAAAAAGTGGCCTTTGTCACTCTAGGGGTCCTCAAATATACCGATGCAAAAAATCACGTCGATCCGTTGCGCCGTTGCCGCCTGATTGACGAAAAATGCGAAAAAAAAGAGCATGCTATCCCACAGGAACTGTTTGTTTTTCCGGGATAAAAAGTAGCCTATGTCACTCTCCAGGTCCTCAAATATACCCTTGCAAAAAATCACTTCGATCCGTTGCGCCGTTAAAGCGTGATTGAAAAACAAATTCGAGAAAAAGAGCATTATATCCCACAGGAACTGTTAATTTTTCCGGGATAAAAAGTAGCCTATGTCACTCTTCGGGTCCTCAAATATACCGATGCAAAAAATCACGTCGATCCGTTGCGCCGTTGCCGCCTAATTGACGAAAAATGCGAAAAAAAGAGCATGCTATACCACAGGAACTGTTTGTTTTTCCGGGATAAAAAGTAGCCTATGTCACTCTCCAGGTCCTCAAATATACCCATGCAAAAAATCACGTCGATCCGTTGCGCCGTTGAAGCGTGATTGAAGGACAAACCAACAAACCAACAAACCAACAAACCAACAAACCAACAAACAAACTGACTTTCGCATTTATAATATTAGTATGGATGGATATTAGGATATTAGGATTATAGGATGTTACTAAGGTAGCACATGTTACTTTCCTGGTCCTAAAATAAATCTGAACGACGGCTAACCTGAACGTGGGCTAACCTGAACGTGGGCTAACTTGGACGTCGGATAACTTGAACGTCGGCTAATTTAAACGACGGCGTATCTGAACGTCGGCTAACCTGAACGTGGGCTAACCTGAACGTGGGCTAACCTGAACGTGGGCTAACCTGAACGTGGGATAACCTGAACGTGGGCTAACTTGGACGTCGGATAACTTGAACGTCGGCTAACTTAAACGACGGTGTATCTGAACGTCGGCTAACCTGAACGTCGGCTAACCGGACGGTTATGATAACCTGAACGTGGGCTAACCTGAACGTGGGAACGGTGAAACAAATGCGAGAAAAAGAGCATACTATCCCACAGGAATTGTTGGTTACGGGATAAAAAGTTACAATCACTTTCCAGCTATTCAACTATACCTGTGCAAAAAATCACGTCAATCTGTAACTCCGTTGCCGCCTAATTAAAGAACAAATGCGAGAAAAAGAGCATTATATCCCACAGGAACTGTACGTTTTTCCGGGATAAAAAGTGGCCTTTGTCACTCTAGGGGTCCTCAAATATACCGATGCAAAAAATCACGTCGATCCGTTGCGCCGTTGCCGCCTGATTGACGAAAAATGCGAAAAAAAAGAGCATGCTATCCCACAGGAACTGTTTGTTTTTCCGGGATAAAAAGTAGCCTATGTCACTCTCCAGGTCCTCAAATATACCCTTGCAAAAAATCACTTCGATCCGTTGCGCCGTTAAAGCGTGATTGAAAAACAAATTCGAGAAAAAGAGCATTATATCCCACAGGAACTGTTAATTTTTCCGGGATAAAAAGTAGCCTATGTCACTCTTCGGGTCCTCAAATATACCGATGCAAAAAATCACGTCGATCCGTTGCGCCGTTGCCGCCTAATTGACGAAAAATGCGAAAAAAAGAGCATGCTATCCCACAGGAACTGTTTGTTTTTCCGGGATAAAAAGTAGCCTATGTCACTCTCCAGGTCCTCAAATATACCCATGCAAAAAATCACGTCGATCCGTTGCGCCGTTGAAGCGTGATTGAAGGACAAACCAACAAACCAACAAACCAACAAACCAACAAACAAACTGACTTTCGCATTTATAATATTAGTATGGATATTAGGATATTAGGATTATAGGATGTTACTAAGGTAGCACATGTTACTTTCCTGGTCCTAAAATAAATCTGAACGACGGCTAACCTGAACGTGGGCTAACCTGAACGTGGGCTAACTTGGACGTCGGATAACTTGAACGTCGGCTAATTTAAACGACGGCGTATCTGAACGTCGGCTAACCTGAACGTGGGCTAACCTGAACGTGGGCTAACCTGAACGTGGGCTAACCTGAACGTGGGATAACCTGAACGTGGGCTAACTTGGACGTCGGATAACTTGAACGTCGGCTAACTTAAACGACGGTGTATCTGAACGTCGGCTAACCTGAACGTCGGCTAACCGGACGGTTATGATAACCTGAACGTGGGCTAACCTGAACGTGGGAACGGTGAAACAAATGCGAGAAAAAGAGCATACTATCCCACAGGAATTGTTGGTTACGGGATAAAAAGTTACAATCACTTTCCAGCTATTCAACTATACCTGTGCAAAAAATCACGTCAATCTGTAACTCCGTTGCCGCCTAATTAAAGAACAAATGCGAGAAAAAGAGCATTATATCCCACAGGAACTGTACGTTTTTCCGGGATAAAAAGTGGCCTTTGTCACTCTAGGGGTCCTCAAATATACCGATGCAAAAAATCACGTCGATCCGTTGCGCCGTTGCCGCCTGATTGACGAAAAATGCGAAAAAAAAGAGCATGCTATCCCACAGGAACTGTTTGTTTTTCCGGGATAAAAAGTAGCCTATGTCACTCTCCAGGTCCTCAAATATACCCTTGCAAAAAATCACTTCGATCCGTTGCGCCGTTAAAGCGTGATTGAAAAACAAATTCGAGAAAAACAGCATTATATCCCACAGGAACTGTTAATTTTTCCGGGATAAAAAGTAGCCTATGTCACTCTTCGGGTCCTCAAATATACCGATGCAAAAAATCACGTCGATCCGTTGCGCCGTTGCCGCCTAATTGACGAAAAATGCGAAAAAAAGAGCATGCTATCCCACAGGAACTGTTTGTTTTTCCGGGATAAAAAGTAGCCTATGTCACTCTCCAGGTCCTCAAATATACCCATGCAAAAAATCACGTCGATCCGTTGCGCCGTTGAAGCGTGATTGAAGGACAAACCAACAAACCAACAAACCAACAAACCAACAAACAAACTGACTTTCGCATTTATAATATTAGTATGGATTTACCCCCCAAAAAGCAAAAAAAGAAAATTTTTGATTTTTTTTCACCTGCGAACTAAAGGGTTAATGCCTTTGTTTTTTACTTTAATGAGAACAACTTCCAAGAACACTTTCGCATTTATAAAATATATTAGGATATTAGGATTATAGGATGTTACTAAGGTAGCACATGTTACTTTCCTGGTCCTAAAATAAATCTGAACGACGGCTAACCTGAACGTGGGCTAACCTGAACGTGGGCTAACTTGGACGTCGGATAACTTGAACGTCGGCTAATTTAAACGACGGCGTATCTGAACGTCGGCTAACCTGAACGTGGGCTAACCTGAACGTGGGCTAACCTGAACGTGGGCTAACCTGAACGTGGGATAACCTGAACGTGGGCTAACTTGGACGTCGGATAACTTGAACGTCGGCTAACTTAAACGACGGTGTATCTGAACGTCGGCTAACCTGAACGTCGGCTAACCGGACGGTTATGATAACCTGAACGTGGGCTAACCTGAACGTGGGAACGGTGAAACAAATGCGAGAAAAAGAGCATACTATCCCACAGGAATTGTTGGTTACGGGATAAAAAGTTACAATCACTTTCCAGCTATTCAACTATACCTGTGCAAAAAATCACGTCAATCTGTAACTCCGTTGCCGCCTAATTAAAGAACAAATGCGAGAAAAAGAGCATTATATCCCACAGGAACTGTACGTTTTTCCGGGATAAAAAGTGGCCTTTGTCACTCTAGGGGTCCTCAAATATACCGATGCAAAAAATCACGTCGATCCGTTGCGCCGTTGCCGCCTGATTGACGAAAAATGCGAAAAAAAAGAGCATGCTATCCCACAGGAACTGTTTGTTTTTCCGGGATAAAAAGTAGCCTATGTCACTCTCCAGGTCCTCAAATATACCCTTGCAAAAAATCACTTCGATCCGTTGCGCCGTTAAAGCGTGATTGAAAAACAAATTCGAGAAAAAGAGCATTATATCCCACAGGAACTGTTAATTTTTCCGGGATAAAAAGTAGCCTATGTCACTCTTCGGGTCCTCAAATATACCGATGCAAAAAATCACGTCGATCCGTTGCGCCGTTGCCGCCTAATTGACGAAAAATGCGAAAAAAAGAGCATGCTATCCCACAGGAACTGTTTGTTTTTCCGGGATAAAAAGTAGCCTATGTCACTCTCCAGGTCCTCAAATATACCCATGCAAAAAATCACGTCGATCCGTTGCGCCGTTGAAGCGTGATTGAAGGACAAACCAACAAACCAACAAACCAACAAACCAACAAACCAACAAACAAACTGACTTTCGCATTTATAATATTAGTATGGATTAGGATATTAGGATTATAGGATGTTACTAAGGTAGCACATGTTACTTTCCTGGTCCTAAAATAAATCTGAACGACGGCTAACCTGAACGTGGGCTAACCTGAACGTGGGCTAACTTGGACGTCGGATAACTTGAACGTCGGCTAATTTAAACGACGGCGTATCTGAACGTCGGCTAACCTGAACGTGGGCTAACCTGAACGTGGGCTAACCTGAACGTGGGCTAACCTGAACGTGGGATAACCTGAACGTGGGCTAACTTGGACGTCGGATAACTTGA
Organism: Erebia ligea; assembly: GCA_917051295.2. Taxonomy (NCBI): domain Eukaryota; kingdom Metazoa; phylum Arthropoda; class Insecta; order Lepidoptera; family Nymphalidae; genus Erebia; species Erebia ligea. The sequence continues at coordinate 7,845,599 of OU785247.1, forward strand.
ACGTCGGCTAACTTAAACGACGGTGTATCTGAACGTCGGCTAACCTGAACGTCGGCTAACCGGACGGTTATGATAACCTGAACGTGGGCTAACCTGAACGTGGGAACGGTGAAACAAATGCGAGAAAAAGAGCATACTATCCCACAGGAATTGTTGGTTACGGGATAAAAAGTTACAATCACTTTCCAGCTATTCAACTATACCTGTGCAAAAAATCACGTCAATCTGTAACTCCGTTGCCGCCTAATTAAAGAACAAATGCGAGAAAAAGAGCATTATATCCCACAGGAACTGTACGTTTTTCCGGGATAAAAAGTGGCCTTTGTCACTCTAGGGGTCCTCAAATATACCGATGCAAAAAATCACGTCGATCCGTTGCGCCGTTGCCGCCTGATTGACGAAAAATGCGAAAAAAAAGAGCATGCTATCCCACAGGAACTGTTTGTTTTTCCGGGATAAAAAGTAGCCTATGTCACTCTCCAGGTCCTCAAATATACCCTTGCAAAAAATCACTTCGATCCGTTGCGCCGTTAAAGCGTGATTGAAAAACAAATTCGAGAAAAAGAGCATTATATCCCACAGGAACTGTTAATTTTTCCGGGATAAAAAGTAGCCTATGTCACTCTTCGGGTCCTCAAATATACCGATGCAAAAAATCACGTCGATCCGTTGCGCCGTTGCCGCCTAATTGACGAAAAATGCGAAAAGAAGAGCATGCTATACCACAGGAACTGTTTGTTTTTCCGGGATAAAAAGTAGCCTATGTCACTCTCCAGGTCCTCAAATATACCCATGCAAAAAATCACGTCGATCCGTTGCGCCGTTGAAGCGTGATTGAAGGACAAACCAACAAACCAACAAACCAACAAACCAACAAACCAACAAACAAACTGACTTTCGCATTTATAATATTAGTATGGATGGATATTAGGATATTAGGATTATAGGATGTTACTAAGGTAGCACATGTTACTTTCCTGGTCCTAAAATAAATCTGAACGACGGCTAACCTGAACGTGGGCTAACCTGAACGTGGGCTAACTTGGACGTCGGATAACTTGAACGTCGGCTAATTTAAACGACGGCGTATCTGAACGTCGGCTAACCTGAACGTGGGCTAACCTGAACGTGGGCTAACCTGAACGTGGGCTAACCTGAACGTGGGATAACCTGAACGTGGGCTAACTTGGACGTCGGATAACTTGAACGTCGGCTAACTTAAACGACGGTGTATCTGAACGTCGGCTAACCTGAACGTCGGCTAACCGGACGGTTATGATAACCTGAACGTGGGCTAACCTGAACGTGGGAACGGTGAAACAAATGCGAGAAAAAGAGCATACTATCCCACAGGAATTGTTGGTTACGGGATAAAAAGTTACAATCACTTTCCAGCTATTCAACTATACCTGTGCAAAAAATCACGTCAATCTGTAACTCCGTTGCCGCCTAATTAAAGAACAAATGCGAGAAAAAGAGCATTATATCCCACAGGAACTGTACGTTTTTCCGGGATAAAAAGTGGCCTTTGTCACTCTAGGGGTCCTCAAATATACCGATGCAAAAAATCACGTCGATCCGTTGCGCCGTTGCCGCCTGATTGACGAAAAATGCGAAAAAAAAGAGCATGCTATCCCACAGGAACTGTTTGTTTTTCCGGGATAAAAAGTAGCCTATGTCACTCTCCAGGTCCTCAAATATACCCTTGCAAAAAATCACTTCGATCCGTTGCGCCGTTAAAGCGTGATTGAAAAACAAATTCGAGAAAAAGAGCATTATATCCCACAGGAACTGTTAATTTTTCCGGGATAAAAAGTAGCCTATGTCACTCTTCGGGTCCTCAAATATACCGATGCAAAAAATCACGTCGATCCGTTGCGCCGTTGCCGCCTAATTGACGAAAAATGCGAAAAGAAGAGCATGCTATACCACAGGAACTGTTTGTTTTTCCGGGATAAAAAGTAGCCTATGTCACTCTCCAGGTCCTCAAATATACCCATGCAAAAAATCACGTCGATCCGTTGCGCCGTTGAAGCGTGATTGAAGGACAAACCAACAAACCAACAAACCAACAAACCAACAAACCAACAAACAAACTGACTTTCGCATTTATAATATTAGTATGGATGGATATTAGGATATTAGGATTATAGGATGTTACTAAGGTAGCACATGTTACTTTCCTGGTCCTAAAATAAATCTGAACGACGGCTAACCTGAACGTGGGCTAACCTGAACGTGGGCTAACTTGGACGTCGGATAACTTGAACGTCGGCTAATTTAAACGACGGCGTATCTGAACGTCGGCTAACCTGAACGTGGGCTAACCTGAACGTGGGCTAACCTGAACGTGGGCTAACCTGAACGTGGGATAACCTGAACGTGGGCTAACTTGGACGTCGGATAACTTGAACGTCGGCTAACTTAAACGACGGTGTATCTGAACGTCGGCTAACCTGAACGTCGGCTAACCGGACGGTTATGATAACCTGAACGTGGGCTAACCTGAACGTGGGAACGGTGAAACAAATGCGAGAAAAAGAGCATACTATCCCACAGGAATTGTTGGTTACGGGATAAAAAGTTACAATCACTTTCCAGCTATTCAACTATACCTGTGCAAAAAATCACGTCAATCTGTAACTCCGTTGCCGCCTAATTAAAGAACAAATGCGAGAAAAAGAGCATTATATCCCACAGGAACTGTACGTTTTTCCGGGATAAAAAGTGGCCTTTGTCACTCTAGGGGTCCTCAAATATACCGATGCAAAAAATCACGTCGATCCGTTGCGCCGTTGCCGCCTGATTGACGAAAAATGCGAAAAAAAAGAGCATGCTATCCCACAGGAACTGTTTGTTTTTCCGGGATAAAAAGTAGCCTATGTCACTCTCCAGGTCCTCAAATATACCCTTGCAAAAAATCACTTCGATCCGTTGCGCCGTTAAAGCGTGATTGAAAAACAAATTCGAGAAAAAGAGCATTATATCCCACAGGAACTGTTAATTTTTCCGGGATAAAAAGTAGCCTATGTCACTCTTCGGGTCCTCAAATATACCGATGCAAAAAATCACGTCGATCCGTTGCGCCGTTGCCGCCTAATTGACGAAAAATGCGAAAAAAAGAGCATGCTATCCCACAGGAACTGTTTGTTTTTCCGGGATAAAAAGTAGCCTATGTCACTCTCCAGGTCCTCAAATATACCCATGCAAAAAATCACGTCGATCCGTTGCGCCGTTGAAGCGTGATTGAAGGACAAACCAACAAACCAACAAACCAACAAACCAACAAACCAACAAACAAACTGACTTTCGCATTTATAATATTAGTATGGATATTAGGATATTAGGATTATAGGATGTTACTAAGGTAGCACATGTTACTTTCCTGGTCCTAAAATAAATCTGAACGACGGCTAACCTGAACGTGGGCTAACCTGAACGTGGGCTAACTTGGACGTCGGATAACTTGAACGTCGGCTAATTTAAACGACGGCGTATCTGAACGTCGGCTAACCTGAACGTGGGCTAACCTGAACGTGGGCTAACCTGAACGTGGGCTAACCTGAACGTGGGATAACCTGAACGTGGGCTAACTTGGACGTCGGATAACTTGAACGTCGGCTAACTTAAACGACGGTGTATCTGAACGTCGGCTAACCTGAACGTCGGCTAACCGGACGGTTATGATAACCTGAACGTGGGCTAACCTGAACGTGGGAACGGTGAAACAAATGCGAGAAAAAGAGCATACTATCCCACAGGAATTGTTGGTTACGGGATAAAAAGTTACAATCACTTTCCAGCTATTCAACTATACCTGTGCAAAAAATCACGTCAATCTGTAACTCCGTTGCCGCCTAATTAAAGAACAAATGCGAGAAAAAGAGCATTATATCCCACAGGAACTGTACGTTTTTCCGGGATAAAAAGTGGCCTTTGTCACTCTAGGGGTCCTCAAATATACCGATGCAAAAAATCACGTCGATCCGTTGCGCCGTTGCCGCCTGATTGACGAAAAATGCGAAAAAAAAGAGCATGCTATCCCACAGGAACTGTTTGTTTTTCCGGGATAAAAAGTAGCCTATGTCACTCTCCAGGTCCTCAAATATACCCTTGCAAAAAATCACTTCGATCCGTTGCGCCGTTAAAGCGTGATTGAAAAACAAATTCGAGAAAAAGAGCATTATATCCCACAGGAACTGTTAATTTTTCCGGGATAAAAAGTAGCCTATGTCACTCTTCGGGTCCTCAAATATACCGATGCAAAAAATCACGTCGATCCGTTGCGCCGTTGCCGCCTAATTGACGAAAAATGCGAAAAAAAGAGCATGCTATCCCACAGGAACTGTTTGTTTTTCCGGGATAAAAAGTAGCCTATGTCACTCTCCAGGTCCTCAAATATACCCATGCAAAAAATCACGTCGATCCGTTGCGCCGTTGAAGCGTGATTGAAGGACAAACCAACAAACCAACAAACCAACAAACCAACAAACCAACAAACAAACTGACTTTCGCATTTATAATATTAGTATGGATGGATATTAGGATATTAGGATTATAGGATGTTACTAAGGTAGCACATGTTACTTTCCTGGTCCTAAAATAAATCTGAACGACGGCTAACCTGAACGTGGGCTAACCTGAACGTGGGCTAACTTGGACGTCGGATAACTTGAACGTCGGCTAATTTAAACGACGGCGTATCTGAACGTCGGCTAACCTGAACGTGGGCTAACCTGAACGTGGGCTAACCTGAACGTGGGCTAACCTGAACGTGGGATAACCTGAACGTGGGCTAACTTGGACGTCGGATAACTTGAACGTCGGCTAACTTAAACGACGGTGTATCTGAACGTCGGCTAACCTGAACGTCGGCTAACCGGACGGTTATGATAACCTGAACGTGGGCTAACCTGAACGTGGGAACGGTGAAACAAATGCGAGAAAAAGAGCATACTATCCCACAGGAATTGTTGGTTACGGGATAAAAAGTTACAATCACTTTCCAGCTATTCAACTATACCTGTGCAAAAAATCACGTCAATCTGTAACTCCGTTGCCGCCTAATTAAAGAACAAATGCGAGAAAAAGAGCATTATATCCCACAGGAACTGTACGTTTTTCCGGGATAAAAAGTGGCCTTTGTCACTCTAGGGGTCCTCAAATATACCGATGCAAAAAATCACGTCGATCCGTTGCGCCGTTGCCGCCTGATTGACGAAAAATGCGAAAAAAAAGAGCATGCTATCCCACAGGAACTGTTTGTTTTTCCGGGATAAAAAGTAGCCTATGTCACTCTCCAGGTCCTCAAATATACCCTTGCAAAAAATCACTTCGATCCGTTGCGCCGTTAAAGCGTGATTGAAAAACAAATTCGAGAAAAAGAGCATTATATCCCACAGGAACTGTTAATTTTTCCGGGATAAAAAGTAGCCTATGTCACTCTTCGGGTCCTCAAATATACCGATGCAAAAAATCACGTCGATCCGTTGCGCCGTTGCCGCCTAATTGACGAAAAATGCGAAAAAAAGAGCATGCTATCCCACAGGAACTGTTTGTTTTTCCGGGATAAAAAGTAGCCTATGTCACTCTCCAGGTCCTCAAATATACCCATGCAAAAAATCACGTCGATCCGTTGCGCCGTTGAAGCGTGATTGAAGGACAAACCAACAAACCAACAAACCAACAAACCAACAAACCAACAAACAAACTGACTTTCGCATTTATAATATTAGTATGGATTACGGGTGACAAAAGGTCAGATGTTAGATTCACTTGACGATTCAAAAGTACTTATTAAAGTTTATTTGAATACTAATCTGTCTATTTCTATTATCATGGTATCACTTCTTGATAGCTTATGATCAAAGATAAGTAATCTTAACAGGTTCATCTACGGCCCTAAATACCTGGTGAGGAATGACGTCATCCTGGTAGCTTTCAACTACAGAGTGGGGCCGTACGGATTCTTCTGTCTCGACACACCTGAGATACCAGGAAACCAGGGTCTGAAGGACCAGGTACTGGCGCTGCGATGGGTGAGAGACAACATCGCTGCTTTTGGCGGAGATGTGGACAAAATCACTGTAATGGGAGAAAGTGCTGGAGGTGCTTCAATAGAGTACCATCTCCTATCCAAACATGAGAACCTGTTCAACCAGGCAATCACGCAGAGCGGTTCCACGTTTCTCCCTGGGCTCTTAGAAGAAGACGGTAGAAGTAAACCATTGAGAATAGCTGCGCAGCTTGGTTTCGACACAGAAGACGTCAATGAAGCTGTGAAATTCCTCGCCAAAACTGACGTTAAGTTAGTCATCGCAGCCACATCAGAACTGGGTATCGGAAGTAGACCATGCTTAGAGAAAGAGTTTGAAAATGTTGACAGCATTTTGACTGAACACCCAATAAATTCAGACATGCCTAAAGCGAGAAATATGAATGTGTTAGTAGGGTTTAATAATAAGGAACAGATGCTGGGGTACGTTTTCATGTCAGCTGAACAATTCAAGAACCTTAACGTCTTTGAAGAGGCTATACAAAAGAGTTTTATTTATGACGAGGAGTTAAAACAAATGGTGGATATCGTAAGACGTTTCTACATTGGCGATGAGGAGTTAAGTGACGCTTTGCGAGATAGCCTCATTGACTTCCAATCAGACCACGACTTTGCTTTCCCTATACAACAGAGTTTGAAGAGGTATCTTGAGAATGGAGCCAAAAATGTGTATCACTACATGTTCTCATACAGTGGAGATAGGAATTTCGTTAAGAAACGAGTGAATGTTACTGCAGCAGGGGCTGCGCACGCTGATGAACTAGGATACTTGTACGATTTGTCGTTTGAGACGGAAACGACTGAAGCGGATCAGCTAGTGATTGACCGTATAACCACTTTGTGGACGAACTTCGTCAAATATGGGTGAGAGTCTTTGCTATTTTACTACTTAACCAAACAGCGTTGTCAATCTTGACTGCTGTGCAATATCTTACTTCACGGAACATATTTGCTGATTGTATCTCTTGTATCAAAGAGTGTGCCTTTCTTGAGTCGTTAGATCAGGTCAGAGAGGCAAACTAATTTTGGCGTTTGACACAATCTTTTCTTTCAAGAGAGATCCTTCATTTAATATATCCAACGATATCTAGGATAACTAACACGGCATTTATCTATTGAACAATACACTTGGACAATGACATACCTCTTATTTGAGAGATATTCCTGAATTTTGGATAAGTTGTAGTTATCATTCTGAGCCGAAGATTAAGTCTGATGATTGCCATGATATTTTTCAGGGATCCAACACCGGAGACGTCAGAGCTGCTGCCGGTGAAGTGGTCACCAATCAGCGAACAAACTTATACATATCTAAACATCGACAGCGAGCTGAGCGTGTCCGCGAGACCCTACCACGACCGGATGGCATTCTGGGAGCTGTTCTTCGAGGTTAACAAGAGCAAACAGAAAGGATATCGGGAAAACTAGACAGTTATTCGATTATTTATAACTAGCAGATGACTGCGACTTCGTCCGCGCGAAATAAGTTTTTTAAATTCCCACGGGAACTTCTTAATTTTTCGGGTTAATATGACACTCACAAATAATGTGGCTTTCTATTGGTACCAGATTTTTCAAAATCGGTTCAGTAGATCCAGAGATTACCCCCTACAACCTCACAAACTTTTACCTCTTTATAATATTAGTATAAATGATTGTACTTGGCACTTCAAATAAAAGACATAACAATACCTACTACTAGATTTCTTTCTCCTATGAACCTTGCCGGAGAGATCGAACCCGGTACTTCACGATTGTAAGACAGCGCTAACAACTGCGCCAGGGAGGCCGTTAAGGATGTTGGATATACGAAGCGTAATTTTTCAAATCGCATAGAAGCAGGCGTTACATTGCGGAAGTCCTTGACAAAAGCTGAGGCAATATCTCGTAAATGTTGCTCCAGTGCCGGAAAAAAACGTGGTGTTTTGGACAATTTGTGTGATGTAGTGATGCAAAATGGTTATACATTGCATAGAAGCATTATTTAGTTCTAGTTGATGCCTATGCATCATGCTATCTCTGCATTGAAATTTATTTTAAAGATACCTCTTAGTTTACCTTTTAAAGCAATTTTTCTCCATAATGAAACTAATAATTTGCTCTAGAAATATAAGATAGAATTTATATTTCTTAATCAAACACATTGTCGGATTAATTTGTATTGAACAGGTAGATATTTATTTTTTTACAAATGATTTCTTGCATTTTATGCGACATGCGCTTGCTGGATTTCATCGCCGCGCGCCTGTATTAATATTAATTTTATAACTAACTGATAGCCGCGACTTCGTCCGCCTGGATCGAGGTTTTTCGGTTCCCGCGGGAACTCCTTCATTTTCCAGGATAAAAAGTAGCCTATGTGTTATTCCAGACTATAATCTATCTCCGTGCCAAATTTCATCCAGATTCGTTCAGCCGTTGGGGCATGATTGAGTAACAAACATCCATACATGCATACATCCATCCAAACTTTCGCATTTATAATATTTATTTGATTTCTGAAATCGTGAACTCACACCGCCTTAGGAAGCTTCTTGCTTCTCGGTCACAAAAACTTAAAATAAAAACAAATTGACAGTCATAGGGACTGCCGATGGAAGTAAAAACGAATATTTAAAATATTAAAAAAAAAAATTATAATTAAAATAATTATTTAAGTTGAGGTAAGTTTAATTACGATTGTAGTATATTTATATTTAAGACCTTTTGTCTTCGTAACAACGCGAGCATGTCGGTGCAGGTAACGCGAATCCACAAGTTTACCCCTTACCAAAAAGTGCTCAATGCGGCTAAAGAAGTTTTCACTTCAATACAACTATTATCATCTGTGGTGTTTTATTAAAATTACAGCGCCTCAGACTTGGGAGGGAATTTGAAGAACGTCGAACCAACGCGGAGCAAGCCGCAGGCATAAGCTAGTTATGAAACTAGTGTTCGCTTTAAGGCGTATTTATATTATTATTGTAATTCGGAAAACCATGAACTTTAAACAAATGTTCAAAACAAAGTTTAAGTTGAATTAATTTTATGAACACATTTGAGTGATTCCGTATGTAATGAATTACTAGCTAACGCTCGCAACTTCGTCCCATGGATTTTTTTTTAGATTCTCATGGGAACTCCTTAATTTCCCGGGATAAAAGGTAGCCTATATGTTATTCCTCACTGTAATCTATATCTGTGCCAAATTTTATCCAGATCCGTTCTAGCGTGATTGAGTAACAAACATCCATCCATCCAAACTTTCGCATTTATAAAATTAGTGTATATGTACTATAATAGCTGATATCTGCGATTTCTTGTGATTTTAATATTTTAGGTTTTCATACCACAACAAAAAACAGAGTTTCTTCAAGTCTGTATGTCACAGACATTTTAAAAATCAACTTAAGTTTACGCCACTACAAGTTAGCCGTTAACTTACCTGATGGTAAGTTATGATGCAGTCTAAGATGGTAGCGGGCTAACCTGTTGGGGGTATGGCACTTAGGTATATTAAACCCACACCCCCAATCGGTTTGTACACGGTATCGTACAGGAACACTGAATCGCTTGGCGGTACGTCTTTGCCGGTAGAGTGATAACTAGCCACAGCCGAAGCCTCTTACCATAGACTATTTAACCCTAAAATGGAATCTAAAACATAATAATAGAAAAATAAATCTTTCTCAGTCCCAAAACAGCGATTAAAATTCCTAACACTGATCCGTACACGAGTGCGATATATCAACAACATAAAAAAGGATAATACAAAGCCGTGGACCAAAGGAAAAATATAGATATTGATAAATTAAAAATAATATAAGCAAACTTAAAACAAGCTTTTCTTGAGCCATCACACTCTAAACGCCATATAAATATAAACAAATCTATACTAATATTATAAATGCGACAGTTAGGATGGGTGTTTGTTACTCGATTACGCCAGAACGGCAGAACGGATCTGGATAAAATTTTGCACAGAGATAGATTCTAGGATAACACATAGGCTACTTTTTATCCCGGAAAATTAAAAAGTTAAGGGTAAGTTAAGGGAACCGAAAAAGTTCAAGTTTAAAAAAAAAAAAACTTTTTTCCAGCCATCAGCCTCTGAACACCATAATATAAGTATTTGTCAAGATAATTCTAGTTGAGCTCCACCTTAGGCTGCATCACCACTTGCTTGCGGTCTGATTGCAACCGAACGCTAGACTATATTTTTTTTTAAAAAAGTCAAAACTCAAGCCTACTTGAAGTGTATCTCAAGTGCATCTTCTGGTATCACATAAGAAAATCCTCACGCGGTTTTCGGTTCAGGAAAAAATGAATTCGTTCGCTGCTAGAATCGCAACTGCTATGAATGACTGAATTTATTGCTGACTAGCTGATGCCCGCGACTTCGTCCGCGTGGTTCAAGTTTTTTTCCCGCGGGCCGGGATAAATAGTACGCTTATGCCACTCTCCAGCCCCCCGATTACGTAAGAATTGTCAATCAAACGTTAAAGATTTTCGTCAAAGTAAAATAAACCATGACAGCATTGAATTAGAGCTCAATTTCGTCTGCCCATTCTTATACATTTAGGGTATCGTACATACCTAAACGTATAAGAATGGGCAGACAAAATTGAGCTCTAATTCAATGCATTTATGGTTTATTTTACTTTGACGAAAATCTTTAACGTTTGATCGGCCATTCTTACATGATTGGGTCCCTGGTCCCATGCAAAAAATTAAATCAAAAAATCACGTCGATCCGTTGCTCTATTGAAGCGTGATTGAAGGACAAACCAACAAACAAACACTTTCACATTTATAATATTAGTATGATTTGAACGCTAGTGCTCAGTCTATATTTTTCTATACTCTGTGATCAAAACATTCACCTCTGAACTTTAAGCTTCATAAATGTCAAATAACTTTCAACTTTATTGCTTTAGCAATAAAATTCAAAGTAGTTTATAAATTATGCGATTTTTTTTTACTGTGTCAAGGTCGTATATATTTTGAATTTGTTTAATATTAATAGTAATGATGTTTAATGTTTAAGACGATTCTTTAAATACATTATTATAAATTATAATACAAGAGTCGTGACGGCGCAGTGGTTAGAAAGCTCAGTGCTAGAGGGTTATGGGTTCGAACGACTTTGCCGCTAACTAGCCACGACCGAAGCCTACCACAAGACTGCTGGAATTCGGTCGGGAGGACATTATTTATTTTATTACCACCTTTGTAATATCATGTGAAGTTTGAACGGCCGGCAAAAATCCTTAATTACATTAAATGCTGTCCGATACAAGAGTTTGAAAGATGTCGCAAGATGGCTGCCATAAAATCACTTGGCGACTTCTTACGCCACGCCGATAAAAAATCCATCGCCTTAAAGGGACAGCCGTGAAATAAATCAGCTAACAGTGTATACAGGGTGTGTTCGTTTTATATGTTCTTGCTCTCTCTATCGCTTTATCGCAGAGAGAGATCGCTGCGATAAACTAACAATAGAGATGATGAATCTATCAAATCAGCAACTCTTTATCAACCTTAAAAACGCGCATCTAAGGAAGTTTGTGTGAAATACATAGTTGTGACGTCATAAAATTTCGACGCACTTATTTTCTTTAATCTATAGTTTAAAATGATGGTTGTCAAAAGGAATAATTCCTTTTGATTATTGGCCCAGAAGGTACGTCCATCTGTCTGTCAGAGCCTTATAACTTCCGAATGAATTACTTCAAATTCACATATTATGACATGAAAATCGACTATCTAAAGCCGAAATTTACGGGTATAAAACAAATAGGATGTAAATGTCTTTAACTTTAACCTATACTTTTAGGGTATCTTTAGATAGATTTTTCGAACGAAGGGGGAACCAGGTTGAGTAATAATAGTAGTTTATGCAACTGTCATATAATGAAGGGTATTAAAACACGAGTGTGAGTTTATGAAACGAGCGCAGCGAGTTTCATAATAGTAACGAGTGTTTTAATACCCGTGTTATATTTCGTCGCTTCATTCTTCAGATATATACTATGTAGTTTCCTTAATTATACAACAACAATCGTACGATTTTTAGAGATGTTTTATTTTAGTTTATCGACAAAATTCTCGCGCTTGAGCCATCTCTAGTCTCTACCTGACTGCGTCATTCTTTTTTCGTACGTAGCAACGATCGGACGTTCCCACTTTCAACAAAGTTAATATTATTATTTTATATCTAAATAAAAAGAAACAGCCGCAGCCTCTTACAGGAAAACGGTGAGTCTTTAATCTGTCATTTTCAGCAATTTATTTCATGCCTGACACTTGACAGGCTTAAGAAATTATACTTATATTAATATTTCATGCAGTGTTAAATTACACTAAAGGTTTTTTGAGGGGTTACCCGAGAGGTATCAACAAAGGAGAATAAACCTTTCAGCATGACGCGCCTGAGGAATTATATTTTCATGCAGTGTCAAATTACACTATGTGGTATGTGGGTACTTAAACAAAACAGTTCGGTCACTTTCATTGTGGCTCTCGCGTATTTATTGCATTAATAATTATAGTTACTTAGTACTTACACGAAGTACGTGTTAAAGTACGCTAATCTACTGGGAGGTTACTAGCGAAGTAACACGACGGAAATCAAACCTTCCAGCTAGACACTCCTAGCGATAGCAGGATAAGGAGAAATATTGGCGCCCGTTAGACTTGTCTGATGACGAGAACTTTGCAGGTTAGTCGAAAATTCTATTACTAAGTGTTAAAAAGTGTTTTTAACTCGGGATTGACTGCGAGTCAATTGCGAGATCATAATTGGCTGCGAGCCAATTATGAGTCATATTCTTATGACACTCATGCAGTGAATATGTGCCACCTTGACTAGATAATATGCACATTAACTGCAAGCTAAAAAAGGTGTTTTTAACTCGGGATTGACTGCGAGTCAATTGCGAGATCATAATTAGCTGCGAGCTAATTATGAGTCATATTCTTATGACAATCATGCAGTGAATATGTGTCACCTTGACTAGATATGCACATTAACTGCAAGCTAAAAAAGTGTTTTTAACTCGGGATTGACTGCGAGTCAATTGCGAGATCATAATTAGCTGCGAGCTAATTATGAGTCATATTCGTATGACACTCATGCAGTGAATATATATCACCTTGACTAGATATGCACATTAACTGCAAGTTTTTGTCCACGAGACAATATTAACGCAAAATGCGTAAATACATACTACCTCCATATTCGTCCGCTCACTTATTGTATTCTTTAGAGATCCAAAATATGAGGTTGAGCCCCATGCACAAGACGAATTCACCATTCTCTGAACAAGGGGGAAGTCGTGGAGGGTCAAAGACGTGCCGCCAAGCGATTCGGTACGATGCCGTGTAGAAACCTAATAGGGGTATGGGTTTAATATAACTGCCATGCCCCTAACAGGTTAGCCCGCTACCATCTTAGACTGCATCGTCACTTATCATAAGGTGAGTTCGCAGTCAAGGGCTAACTTGTACGACCAACTATATCAGATTCGTCACTAAGGACCGGCTTAGCAAGCCTAACACAAATTGATTTCGTTTCGTTCACAAATACTCGAGAAGTATCCGGAACACAGGTAAATTTATTATTTACCTACTTTTAAAGAAGGTTACTTTTTACTCTTATTATATTTTTTTCGTGCGAGGTAGCAAACGCACGTGCACTGTTTGTTAAAACTTTTAAATGTGAATATTTAAGTGAAATGCCGAAACGAAAACGCGAACAATAGAAACGTAATCGTCGAAGGATTATTATGAAATCCTCATCAGACTCCCGGTATGCATTCATAATTCAACCTACCCTCTCATAAAAATATTTTTTCACTATCATAATATTGCATTAAAATACAGCTAAATTCTATCGCTTTCAAAGCAGAAAACCGGCTTATTCGAACGTACAAACGCCTGGTGATTGACCAAGAGTTAAAACGATGGCCGTCTACCTTACTTTTAATCATACCTGTGTAAGAAAAACATATCTACGATTGCATTTTTCTCAAGAAATCACAAATCATTGTGTAACTGAACAACCTGGCGGTTCACAGAGTGTTAACACGAAGGTTTCATAGAGATAAAACCTTAGTCTCGTACCTACATTTTCAGACGGTAATATTATGTAACAGAACAACCTGGCGGTTAACCGAGAGTTAACACGAGGGTTTAAATACACGCTAAAAGTTTCGTCTTGTACGTTCCATACAACAATGGGGTGTAGGCGAACAACCTGGTGGTTAACCGAGAGTTAAAACGAAGGTTCAATAAATACCTACTAAAAGTTTCGTTTTGTACGTTTCATAAGATAATGTTGTATTGCCGAACAACCTGGCGGTTAACCGAGAGTTATCACGAAGGTTTAACAGATGATAGAAGTTACGCCTTGTATGTTTCATACGATAATATTCTGTAACCGAAAAACCTGGCGGTTAACCGGGAGTTAACACGAAGATTTAATAGATGCTCTAAGATTGTCCAGAGCTCGATCCAGAGCTCCTCGGGGTACTCGGAGAAATAAATATTCCAAAATTTGGTGAAAAATATAATAAATGAATAGACCTGAAAGAAACGTAAATCATTCAGTGAATGAAATAGTCAAGATCTCAGGTTCAAAATTTCCAGATGTAATTGTTCACAATATAAAACCTCTCAGTATAAATATACATACACCGTCAGAGAGGTAACAAGAGGTCGGAGATAATGAATATATCCTTTTTATCAGTTATCTAGGTACTTTAGTGTTATATATATTCAATTTATTTACGAATACTGTAGATACAGAAAACGAAAATAAAAGCTGCTAGCATCTTGCCTCATAGTGGTGTGCAAAGAAAATTTGCAACGAAAATGTGTGGTAAAATTGCAAAAATTACCCACAAGTTTTATGTTTTTCCTACCCACATGTTCTTGGGCTCAAATCTCTAGTTTTATATCTCCATCGTGCTGGAAGCATAATTTATCATACATCCGGTGACGTGTAAGAATGGTTGACTAAACTCAGAAGACGGCAGAAAAACAAAAACCAAATTGAGAACCTTTTCCGTTTTGGAAGTCGGTTAAACGGCGAGTATTTTTACGACCGGAAGTAGACTTCGTATGATGTACCTATCTAACAATGTAAAATTTCTATCGTATTATTGTTTTTTAAAAAAAAAAGATTTTTCGCGGGCTAGCGGGCAAGCATTTCTGCAAACTCGGGATAATGCTGCCCGAAGCGGGATCTTAACTTTAGTATCTATACATCGTCCATATATTGGAAACAATCTTTGAAAAACCGTCATAAAACTGTCGTTATTATAATACGTACATCGTTATCACTCGTGGAAAACATACAATTTACTCCGCCTTAACAACATACTCCATAATAACTTGCTTAATGCAAAATTAAAACACTTGGTTTTTTGTAAAAAGAGTAAAGAGTATAGATCCACGCTGTCAGCGCGTCTACCTTAATAATTGACGGAGGGAAATGATTTAACGCATTTATTCAAAAATAAGTAGGTACTTATGTATATTAAATAATTTATAATGACTGATGACACATGTTTTTAGCGACATGAACAACTAGGTTGTCCATTGTTAAAAAAGTATAGTAGCCTGATATCTCACTTAATTAAAACTTCTTACGTCAGTGGGGTTTAAAGCCCAAACCGACCGATTTACACCTCCAAGTCAACATTATTACTACCTAGTAGTCTATCACAATATCGACCGAGTATATGCATCATTTTTCATTTATATTCTGCGGGGAACTTATACACAGATAGGAATTTGTCGTATTCCATAATCTTGAATAAGGCATAATTTTTTGACAAACATCTTAAAATGGTACCATTATTAATAATTTTATTAAATTATGTGCCTGTAGTAGACCTCTACAACAGGACCAGAATAACCCGTTCTTCTCCCGCCGCGTTTTGAAAAATAATAATTTTCTCCCCCCTTCTGGGTAGGTTTCCACACGTTCAAACGTCCCATTGGACGTCTGTTGTGTGTAAATAAAACCAAGTACATACTGACCCAGCTAATATACTTTTGATTAGATTATAAATCTTGCAGCATTAACATAAATAATTATTGGTTTGCATCCAATCTGTAAGCTTGTTACTCAGGAGCTGATGTAAAAAGCGCAACATTGTATTTCTAAAGTAAAATGAATACTTAAGAAAAATCTTAGACTCATCTTAACTATACGTAGATGAGAATCTCAAGAAATCCGCACATGATTCCAACCTTAAGCATAAAGCTGCTTAAAACATTACGACTCAAATAAGAGATTGGGAAGAATAAAAAAAAAAAAAAAATTATTGACAACAATAATTAATGATTAAACGAACTTACCTGTAAGTGAAGTTCGATCATAATTATACGAGTATTCGTCCGAAGAGATTAGCATGATATACTTGTAGTACCGTGTACGTACGGCCACTTTCACACGTTAGTTGAGGTAGCTGGAAATAAAAACAAACGCTCCCTCTTACCGGCCGATAGCAGGCCGCTATATATAGGCCCCACTCCTGCACAACTAGTCATTTAGTTCGGAGCTTGACCTTTTTTTTTTTTTTTTTTTACACTTTCATAAACACATATATATTACAAATTTAACCTTGAATTTGAAATTTGACCTTTTCATGACACTGGGGTAACCCGTGGGAGGGTGGGATGCTAATCTCTTCGGACGAATACTCGTATAATTATGATCGAACTTCACTTACAGGTAAGTTCGTTTAATCATTAATTACACTTCGTATTCGTCCTCCGAGATTAGCATGATATACTTGTAGATATTGAGAGACTTGTCATGAAAACAGGTCTTACTCGTAGTTATTATGCGAAAAACGCACTTTAACCATCAGGTATATCATATTTAATACATAATAATGATTATGTTCTTATTTAATGAACAATTTTATTTATTTTGATAGATATTTACGAGGTACTGTATAACTTTGTTTTTTATAATGCTCGATTTTATTATTACAGGATCATAGTATTTGTAAGAATGAGTCAACTCAATAATCTGAATTTTCGATAAGGAAAATTATAATTTCAAAAGTATTCGAGCAACTACTTAGTGTCGTGTACTTTGGGCAAAAACAAGGACCAGTCTGTGGATATGCCAAGTGACTGCAACTAAAATATTCTTGTGGATATGGCGGGCTCTTGAGGCCGCGCTGTATTGAGGAATTGTGTCGAAGGTGTTTAATTTTGTCAAGATAACTATTGAGGGTTACACTTACGATAATGTAAAAATTGTATTATATACGGAAGAAACCTGTTCAGAAAGTTTTAATTAAAGATTAAAAATTTTGATTGACGAGAAATTTCGAAGGAAAGTTCTATGTTATATATTATTATTATTACAATTTTGAAAAACTTTTGCATTCTATGTAATGTTCTTGAAGCTCATAAAATTATTTAATGCTTCAAAAGTTCTTTTATAGTTGAAATTTCATCAGATCATTGATTGAGAAAAACAAAACACAAAAAAAGAAAATTAATGCATTTCAAGGATCACAAGTGATGTTACATTTTAGCATAGAAAATCTATTTATAGTACCTATGTTCAATTTTTTCAATGAAACTGCATATTATACTTAGAGATCACTTATCTCTAATATTACGAGATCTACAACTATTGGTAAAGTTGTGATAAATTTCAACAACTCAAATTCAATTGAATTAATGCTTGCTGAAGACATCCATGGAAGAGATGTATAGTATTGATTGCCGAATTGAAACAACTTAATTGATCAACTATCGTGTTGTTTAAATGAATTTACAGAAGGACAGAAATAAAACTGACTGAAAGGTATTCATCATTTCTATAGATGAGAGTGGGAAATCTCTTATCAATAAAGACTACCGGCGAGCAGCCAGCAGTAGTTCCAACCAGGGTATGTGAGGTGTAATTTGCGGCTGCAGGAACGAGAGAGAAAGAAAAAATATATATATATATATATATATATATATATACTTATGTATATATATAACCACGTCAGATGGTTCAGACCAGTGGACCAGTGGGTCCGAAGACAAATTACAGCAAGTAAACCATTAAATATGCGATATGA
This sequence comes from Erebia ligea, assembly GCA_917051295.2. NCBI lineage: Eukaryota > Metazoa > Arthropoda > Insecta > Lepidoptera > Nymphalidae > Erebia > Erebia ligea. Next base: position 7,863,734 of record OU785247.1, read on the forward strand.
TGGTAGGCTATAAAGGAACAAAAATTATGAACTTTACTTGTGTTTTCTTGATAATACCGAAGAGTGGAAACCCAAGAGAATGAAACCCATGAACGCATTAATGGCGTACGCATCTGAGTCATTCTTACACGAAATATATTAATTTTTATAATTGGTATAACATTGGGACGCAAAAAGGAGAATTTTCGAATTATTTGGACAGTTCCCACTAAATACCTTTGAACGGATTCGTCTTGATTCTCTAATAGCTTTAGTATCGTGACTAGAGCGTTTATATGTAATACAAACATCTTTGTAATCGCATCTATTCAATATATATCTCGTGGGCTCATCTCAAGAGGGGAAGTACCTACCAGCCATGCAGGTTATGAAACCAACTGCAATGGTATTGGCGATCTTGAAAAGATTTTGAAAAAATGTGTAAGTATTCAACAAATACTTGAAACCGAAGTAAGCTGGCAGAATTTCCAACTGGTTAATGTGAAATGCCTCATTTCGTTGGGTGCTAGCAGTTTCCTCACCACAAGCGGCCCCCAACCCCGCAGTTGAGAATCCTATGACAATTTCTACATCATTTCAATTTTGTTTACAGAATTAAGCCGCTCAAAATCTGAAGGACAACAGGATATAGATGCGTTGTTTCTTAATTACCATTTTATAAATTTAAAACATTTACACCTTCTAAAACTTGGTTGTTTTAGCCGGCCACGATGAAGTAATAAGGCCAACTAATGTAGCAAAGTTCAAAAAAAAAAATATTATTATGTATATAAGAATAAATTACGTATTCCAAAAAATAAAGTTGCAGGAGCTCGGTGGCAACTTATTGTTTCTTTTCATTGAAATATTATGTTATATAGACGTTCGTTTTGTGATTTCTTTTTAAAAAGAGAATCAATCATCATCGAACAATAACTATAGGTAGTGTCGGAACTCCTTATACGGAAGTTATTTACTTGTTTTAAAATTAATTATAAAATAAAACTGTTAAGTTGCCAAACTGTAAAGATTATTAAAGAATTATTATGATTAAAAGGAGTAACATTAATTTCTTAGCCTCGAGGAAATTTTTAGAAAAAAATATTGCAGTTTGGTTTAAATAAACCAAATAACTGTGGAACGTATATTTGGAAAACTATATTCAAACAAAAGCGCAATTAATTTAGTTGCCTTTCTGGTCTGCATGTATTAGGACCGAAAACTAAGCATCTTTTTGATTGGTTGTGGTCATATAGCAGTTCTCACTAATACAATTATTGTTCTAAATTCTTCAAATAAAGAAAAAAATATTGAAATGTTTTTCATTGTTTTATATTAAAGTAAATATGTTCTTGCCGTATGACTCGGAAAAAGAGTACTGCAGTCAAAAATTAATGTACTGCAGGTTCACTTTGTGATATAGCTCCTATAGCTAAGGGACCATCGACTGCCTTTTGAATGAATTTCGAGGCAAAACAAGAAACACTTAAAATAGGAATACTATAGGAAAAAACAACTAACCACTGTAGGGTCATCGGTTATGGATGACCACTGCTTTTTTAAAAATTTTGACAATTTTTTAAAAAAAAAAATACCAGTGTTCCTAATCTCGGACAACGATGGCTGCGATGAGAAGTCCTTAGCCGAAATGCTCGCATAACAGGTCTGTTGATTTAAAACTTCGCGGTTTGGGCTTGAGGCTGTTTCGACTCTGCGCTCTATTTAATTATCGCCTTAGCATCTTTGTAAGTTTCTGAAAGATTCTTGCTAAATAATAAGAATTAGTTTTAATATGCAATAACTAATCCTGAGGACAATTAAACGTCTTGTTAAAGAATCGCTGTATGTCGTAATTAAAGCGTCGTGCGTCCATTAATAGATGCTGTATCCGACGATCCGTATCGTTTTATAAAGCTCTGCTGTAGTAGCTATGCTCAAAACATCATAACAAAAAACTCGAAGCCGTCTTGCTGTCGGGATTCGGGAGTGAAGGCGGGACTTGCGCCTGCGTCATCATGACTTCTCCCAGGGCAGGTAAGATCGTTGGTCTTCATGACATTAGTCATTCATTATTGTTCATTAGAACGCAGTCCCAATAGTGAAGCATATTATGGCAATATGAATGCTTGGATAAGTTTTCGCACCTGATCGAAGATGCTTTGAGATTCAAGCACGTGCGCGCGCACTTTCGTCGTACGAAAAAAGGTGTGCCAATAAAGTGCGTAAAAGGACGCACTTCTCAAAAACAGATTTTGCAATAGTTAGTTCAAACAATCAACGCAATACAGGCATAATTTCATAATATATAATCGTGTACGAAAAAAAAAACACTTCAAAATTGAACAACGCCTGAGAGCCCCCGCTCATGACCCATTGCCAGTCCATTACTTTGTAGGCATGAGATTGCACGCGAAAATATACTTCAAAATTGAGCAATGCCTGAGGGCTTTCGCCCACGACTCATTGTAAGTCTATTACTTTGTAGGCATGTGATTGCACGCGAAAACGTACTCCAAATTGAAACGTACTTCAAATTTGAGAAATGCCTGAGGGCTTTCGCCCACGACTCATTGCAAGTCTATTACTTTGAAGGCATGAGATTGCACGCGAAAACGTACTCCAAATTGAAACGTACTTCAAATTGAGCAATGCCTGAGGGCCCCCGCCTACGACTCATTGTAAGTCTATCATTTTGTAGGCATGAGTTTGCACGCAAATACGTACTCCGACTTATTGTAAGTCTATTAGGCATGAGATTGCACGCGAAAACGTACTTCAAATTGAGCAATGCCTGAGGGCTTTCGCCCACGACTCATTGTAAGTCTATCATTTTGTAGGCATGAGATTGCACGCGAAACGTACTTCAAATTGAGCAATGCCCGAGGGCTTTCGCCCACGACTTATTGTAAGTCTATCATTTTGTAGGCATGAGATTGCACGCGAAAACGTACTTCAAATTGAGCAATGCCTGAGGGCTTTCGCCCACGACTTATTGTAAGTCTATTATTTTGTAGGCATTAAATTGCACGCGAAAACGTACTTCAAATTTGAGCAATGCCTGGGGGGCCTCGCCTACGACTTATTGTAAGTCTATTATTTTGTAGGCAAGAGATTGCATGCGAAAACACACTTCAATAGGTAGCCATAGGCAATCCGATTTGCTAAGATTTCATAATATCCACGTCTAGACAGGTAGATTTTAACAGACTTTCTTGCTGATTCTTTTCTGTAGGAATGTTATTCCGAACCAGTGAAAGATTCCACTCGACGACTCAAAAAGGACTTGTAAAAGTCTATTTGAGTAAGAAACATTAATTGAATTTCGGTTTGAGTTTAGGTATATATCTAAAAAAAAAAACCTATGCGCAAACACACATTATTAGAAAGTTGGCTGACGAGCAATGTTGCGACTCGATGGTGGCAGTGTTGGCGATTGCAGTGACTCCAAAGAACTCGATGACAAGCAGTGTAGAAGACTTCAAAAAACAAAAGCTCGATGGTGCAGAAGACTCCAAAAAACTCGATGACAAACTTATTCGGTGATAACGTTTACGTGATCGGTTTAATTTCAAATTTCCGAAATCACTTTTACGTTTTTATCACAAAAATAAATAATAAAAATATTAATTTTTAATTTAATAATTTAAAAATAAAATAAAAACTCACCGAATTTGCGGACGTGCGAAGTGGCTGAGCACGAAAACACGAATGACTAGTTGTGCAGGAGTGGGGCCTATATATAGCGGCCTGCTATCGGCCGGTAAGAGGGAGCGTTTGTTTTTATTTCCAGCTACCTCAACTAACGTGTGAAAGTGGCCGTACGTACACGGTACTACAAGTATATCATGCTAATCTCGGAGGACGAATACGAAGTGTAATTAGTATCTATTCAACGTGGATACAGTTCTTGCAAAAATAGATATTTTCTGTATCTCTAAACATCTACATAGTATATATCTGAAGAATGAAGCGACGAAATATAATAGATGATCAAACGAACTTCCTGAAGTGAAGTTCGATCATTATTATATGAGTCGCTTCATTCGAAGATATATAAATAAATTCCCAACCCACCCAACCCGAAACATATTTTTGCAATAACATTAGGTATATATCTCTAAAAAGAATGACGCAGTCAGGTAGAGACTAGAGATGGCTCAAGCGCGAGAATTTTGTCGATAAACTAAAATAAAACATCTCTAAAAATCGTACGATTGTTGTTGTATAATTAAGGAAACTACATAGTATATATCTTCGAATGAAGCGACTCATATAATAATGATCGAACTTCACTTCAGGAAGTTCGTTTGATCATCTATTATATGCAGTTGCATACACTACTTTATCTTCACTAATGCAATTTATCAAACAACAAGAGTAAAAGCTGACAATAGTTTATCGCGTACGTGTATTGTCACAGTGAACTTGCCGCCATTAAAATCTAACCAATGAGAGCGCAGCTGCGCGCGCAGGGCCAATCAGGAGCGAGCGCGCGCTGTTCGTTTTTTATTTAATTGGCACAAGATCTTACCAAAGAGTTTTGTGTATGTAAGTTTAGTAATTTCGACGAAGTTTTCACGTATAACCCAACTGTTTTCAAAAGCCAGCCTAATATCAAAATTTTATACAACTTGTATGAGGATTTTGTCATAAGGCTCGCCAGGTTAATTGGTCGCGTTTTATTGATGTTATAATGAGATTTTACGATATCGATGTGGATATTATACCATCATGTGAAATTGCTTAAATTGAGTGTTTTGTTATCTGCGCTATAACAGTAGTAATTATAAGTCAAGTATTGGAAACATAAGTAGAATGTTATAACATTAGTGTAGATAAAGTACATAAAGTAGTATAAAAATCTCAAACCAACTCCAACCAATAAATCACACCAACAACTCAACATGCAGCTCTCAAAATGTCGTCAAAAATATTTTGGGGATAACTGCAACATTGTCTCTGCAGTTAAATAAAAAAAATGGCAGAAAAATAGGGACTGACGATAGAAGTTAAAACGAATATTTAAAATAATTTAAAAAAAACTAAGGCATTAAAGTTTAATTACGAATGTAGTAAGCATATTTATATTTAAGACCTTTTGTCTTCGTAACAACGCGAGCATGGGGCAGCGAGGTGTCGGTGTCGGTGACGCGAATCCACAAGTTTACCCCCTACCAAAAAGTGCTCAATGCGGATAAAGAAGTTTTCACTTCAAAAACTTGTAAAAAAGGTGAGTGGTGAACGAGGTCGAGTAATAAAGTATATAAATGATAAATGATTTATTTATTTCACGTAGGATAACTTGTGTCACTTATGATTACTCAAGAAACTAACCATCACTACCACTTACCATCAGGTGAGATCGCAGTCAAGGGCTAACTTGTAGTGGACAAAAAAAAAAAGCCGGCGAGAAACTATAAAATCACAAACACCCTATACGCGGTGAATTTCTTCAACCTTGACCGCCCGCCGCCATACCGGCATTAAGGTGAAGATGCAACAACAGTGCTCGATCGCGGATTCCGTTGACTCATCTCTGTCAATGGGGTCGCCGCGCCGTGTCGCGAGACCGGCCAGGGGGTCTACTCTCTTTCTCTCAAACTAGGAAACTTCGCAAACAAACGTAATTAGTCGGTTATTAGACCCACACAAAATCATTCAATCCAATCGGTCACGAAAATTGTCTATGGATCCGTACTTCGTCTGCGTGTACGAAAACGAAATAGAGAGAAGCATAGAGATAATATTATGAAGGAGAGGAGTTACCGAAATTTCGTTCGTTCGTTTGCGAAGTTTCGTTTTAGAGAAAGAGAGTAGACCCCCTGAGGCGGGGACCCCATAGACGAAGCTATTATCGTACCGTCAACCTTAATAATGCATCATACTTAATATTATAAATGCGAAAGTGTGTTTGTTTGTTGGTTTGTTGGTTTATTGGTTTGTCCTTTAAATCACGCCGCAACGGAGCAACGGATCGACGTTATTTTTGGCATGGGTATAGTTAAGGACAGAGTGACATAGGCTACTTTTTATCCCGAAAAATGAAGGAGTTCCCGCAGGAATCCAAAAAAATAAACCACGCAGATTAAGCCGCGGGCATCAACTAGTACTATATATATGTTATAAATGCGAAAGTTTGGATGGATGGATGGATGTTTGTTGCTCCATCACGACAGAATGGCTGGACAAATCTGGATGAAAGGCACAGAGATAGATTATAGTCTGGAGTAACACATAGGCTACTATTTATCCCGGAAAATTAAGAAGTTGCTGCGGGCATCAAAACAACTTAAACCACGCGGACGAAGTCACGGGCATCGTTTAATAATCTATACCAATATTATAAATGTGACGGTGTGTCTGTCTGTCTGCTACGCTTCAACGGCCCATCTTATCGACCGATTTTGAAGGGAATAAAGATATATCTTGAATCCCGGGGAAGGGCATAAGCATACCTACTTTTATCCCGGAAAATTAAGAAATTCCGCGGGCATCCAGCTAGTATGATAATATGACAGTGTACCACTTCTATACATATTTGGATTTTGGATTTCGCTTGTATATATAATTTTGCGTAACATCGGCCGTACCACGCACATTGGCATATCATCGGAATGTGATAAGTAATTTATTGTCAAACAGTGCCTTTGGTTACACGTCGCGCCATTTCTGCTTTTGGGGATGGCGCAATATACATAAATACAAAAGAACTATTGCATTTATGTGCTAAGAAATATATAATGGTCAGACAACGCGTGGGCAGGATTCCGTAGCCATGCTACGTGCAAAAACTTATTTTCACTATGCTTATTAAACTAATATTATAAATGGGAAAGTTTGAATGGGTGTTTGTTACTCAATCACGCCAGAAAGGCTCAACGGATTTTTTTTTTATTGCGTGATAAACTTGCGCTTGACGACAATCATGCTTAGTGCAAAGCGATGATGAGGTCTAGGTCGGAACTGTGTAATCTGCATGAAATTTGGCACAGAGATAGATTGTAATATAGGTACATAGAGTACTTTTTATCCCGGAAAATTAAAGTGTTATCTCAATCCGCGCGGGCGAACTTATCAGCTATAAATGATAACTGAATCATTTATTTCACGTAGAACAACTTATCGCTTCATGATAAGTCAAGACTCTACCACCGGTTCGGAAAGAACCAAATCGAAGTTATGTGCGTTTTAGACTATTAAATATCACTTGCCTTTTCGGTGAAGGAAAACATCGTGAGGAAAACCTGCATTCCCGAGAATCATACTAATATTATAAATGCGAAAGTGTGTATCTTTGTTGGTTTGTTGGTTTATCCTTCAATCACGCCGCAACGGAGCAACGGATCTACGTGATTTTTGGCATGGGTGTAGTTCAGGACCTGGAGACGGAGAGTGACATAGGCTACTTTTTATCCCGGGAAATTAAGGAGTTCCCGCGGGAATCAAAAAAACTTAAACCACGCGGACGAAGTTGCGGGCATCAGCAAGTACATAAATACAAAAGAACTATTGCATTTATGTGCTAAGAAAAATATAATGGTCAGACAACGCGTGGGCAGGGATCGGTAGCCATGCTAGGTGCAAAAACTTATTTTCACTATGCTTCTATAGTTATCTATACTAATATTATGAAGATGTAAAGTTTGTGAGGTTGTAGGGGGTAATCTCTAGATCTGCTGAACCGATTTTGAAAATCCTGGTACCAATAGTAAGCGACATTATTTGCGAGTGGCATAGGCTATATTTTAACCCAAAAAATTAGGGAGTTTCCGTGGGAATTCAAAAAACTTGTTTCACGCGCGTAATTACTTCAAATTTAAATATAATACGTAAACCGATGGCCTCCCGCCGAATATGGCTTAAAAAGTTATAAAAATCTTTATTTCAGGGGGGCTCTCATAGAAGCGAATGCGAAGTAAAATATTTTTTATAGCGTTACATAGGGTTGCAGTATATCATTTTAAAGATAATTAGGAATAGAGTCCAAAAATATTTTTTTTTTAATTTTTCCCCTAAAATAGACGAAATGGGGGGCTTTCAAAGTGGCGATTTTCTAACGTCCATAGTTGACCTCAGAACTCTCAATTTTTTGAAAGGCAGAGCCTGAAACTTGAATAATTGACCGAGCGAAGCGAAGGTCTCTGAGTCTACTTGGGTGAATTGGCACTAATTGTCCGTCCGTCCGTCTGTCAGAGCCTTATAACTTCTGAATTACTGAACGTAATTACTTCAAATTTAAATATACTGTGTAAACCGATGGCCTCCCGCCGAATATGGCTTAAAAAGTTATAAAAATCTTTATTTCAGGGGGGCTCTCATAGAAGGGGGGCTTTCAAAGTGGTGATTTTCTGACGTCCAAAGATGACCTCAGAACTCCCAATTTTCTGAAAGGCTGAGCCTGAAACTTGATTAATTATTTGAATTATATCTTGTACTTGAACAACAAATACTAAAATTAGATAAATATTATAAGGAAACGAAATTATTTAATTTTTAATGAGCACACGTATTTTTAACAAACTTCACAATGTTGTCAATAGATGGCGCTCTGTACAAATTTATTCGTTTGTGCTTAAAAAGAAAAGGCTGAGCCTGAAACTTGATCACTTATTTGAATTATATCCTGTACTTGAACAACAAATACTAAAATTAGATAAATATTCTAAGGAAAGGAAATTATTTAATTTTTAATGAGCTTCACTATGTTTAACAGAACTTCACATAGATGGCGCTCTGTAAGTTTATGGATACCGCGAGGTCTCAGTTCGGGGCGAACCACTAGTTATTTGAATTATATCCTGTACTTGAACAACAAATAATAAAATTAGATAAATATTATAAGGAAACGAAATTATTTAATTTATAATGAGCTGCCGTATTTTTAACACAACTTCACAATGATGTCAATAGATGGCGCTCTGTGATACCGCGAGGTCTCAGTTCGGGGCGAACCACTAGTTATATATTAGTAACAAATTCAACCCATTGTCGCCTGCTCTCTACTAAGCGTCCCTTACGCAGTCTAAATTCCGCGGGCTCGTACGAAGCAATTTGCTTGCTCGTTCCTAATTCGAACCGCTAGGATATGGAAAGCCCTTCCGGCTTCCGTTTTCCCCTCCTCTTTTAATATAGGTACCTTCAAATCAAGAGTGAATAGGCATCTTCTAGGCAAGCGCGCTCCACCTTAGGTTGCATCTTCACTTACCATCAGGCGAGAACGCAGTCAAAGGCTAACTTATAGTAGATAAAAAAAAATTAAAAAGAAAAAAAGCAGGATATTCTTCTAGGAAGGATTTCCAGGAATTCCACCCAAGTCCATCCAAAACCACTCGCTACATAGCTACAATGCAAATGAGCCCACGTGGAATGGAACCTGCGACCTCCAAAGGAGAGAGCGCGCCACGCCACTGCGCTGGGAGGCAGATCCACGCCTATATATAGCAAGATGAGTGTCCATCCGCACAGTACGTGATACATACGCACACCAAAATGGTGAGTCCTCTTAAATAACTGTGATATATCGATTTTATTATTCGACTAGCTGATGCCCGCGACTTCGTCCGCGTGGATCGAGGTTTTTCGGTTCCCGCGGGAACTCTTTAATTTTCCGGGATAAAAAGTAGCCTATGTGCTATTCCAGACTATAAACTATCTCTGTGCCAAATTTCATCCAGATCCGTTCATCCGTTCCGGCGTGATTGAGTAACAAACATCCATCCATACATCCATCCAAACTTTCGCATTTATAATATTTAACTATTTGATAATCCGCAACAGTAGGCAAATCTATGTGGTACAGTTTTTTTTTTTTTTAATACACTACAAGTTAGCCCTTGACTGCGATCTCACCTGATGGTAAGTGATGATGCAGTCTAAGATGGTAGCGGGCTAACCTGTTAGGGGCATGGCAGTTATATTGAACCCATACCCCTATTCGGTTTCTACACGGCATCGTACCGGAACGCTAAATCGCTTAGCGGCACGTCTTTGCCGGTAGGGTGGTAACTAGCCACGACCGAAGCCTCCCACCAGGCAAACAGTGTAGGTATCTTGCACTTGCAGCTTGCAATATTCACCACACCACATAAATCTTCCAAAATACCCTCAACGTACGTTTCACTCCGACACCGGAGCATCTTCAGGAGATGTTGACTCTACAATGCACGATGAAATCGTATCGTGCAAGTGCAAGATACACTGTACCACATAGATTTGCCTATACCTACTGTTGCGGATTATAGCGAAATAAATTTCTAGTTCCTTCATTAAAATGCGAAAGTGTGTTCGTTTGTTGGTTTGTCCTTCAATCACGCCGCAAGAGAACAACGGATTGTCGTGATTTTTGGCATGGGAATAGTTGAGGACTTGGAGAGTGACATTTGGCTGCTTTTTATCCCGGAAAATTAAGGAGTTCCCGCGGGAATAACAAAAAACTTAAACCACGCGGACGGAGTCGCGGGCAACAGCTAGTAAGATAATCTAAAGGATTGAAGAATACCTACATAAGTTACCTATAATAGTCTTGTTCTCTGCAAGTCCCGTCAGAACTAAATTATATAGTTACTAGCGATCCGCCCCGGCTTCGCACGGGTAGCACTAATAATCCTAATAGTCTATACCCAATATAGCGATAAAAATGGTTATTGTGAGTCAACCTTAAAAGATAGATGTATACTATCGCGGACTTTTTTTTAGAACTTTTTGAGAGGAACAATTTCCCCATACATTGTTTTCGTGTAACTTTAACTATTTACGCAGCGCTCGCCACGTAAGCTCTCAGAAGAGAGGATTTTATAATTGCAATTTTCGTAAGGATCTCTAATTTTTTTGAAAATAAAATATAGCCTATGTTACTCGCTGATAATGTAACTTTCTATAGGTGATAGAATTTTTTAATCGGTTCAGTAGTTTTTGAGTTTATCCTTTACAAACAAACAAACAAAAAACAAATCTTTCCTCTTTATAATACTAGTTTAGATTAAATTATTCGATTCGAGTGTTAGGTGAGAATCTAAAGGATTGAAAGTTAAACCTACTTCACTACTTAACATTCCATATCTTGAAAACTAATTAACCGATTTTGATGCTGCCTCATTGGTCTAGTGGTTATCATATTCGACTGCGGCTGACGAGGTCCCGGGTTCGAGTCCCGGGTCGGGCCACAATTAAGTGTTGGGTTTTTCTGGTTAAAAATTCTCAGTACTAGCCCGGAGTTAGGAAGTTGGCGGTGTTTCACCCCCGTGCCTCGAAGAGCACGTTAAGCCGTCGCTCCCGGTTATTATCACTAACATGATAATATGGTAGTCGTTAAAGCCCGCCAACCCGCATTGGAACAGCGTGGTGGGTCTAAGCTCTAATTTCCTCTCTCCTATGAGATTGGAGGCCTGTGCCTAGCAGTGGGACGTTAATGTGCTGTAGTGGTGGTGGTGGATTTTGATGAAACTTGCACTGGTCCCTAAGTTGAAGTAAATGTAAGCCAATAAAAAAAAGAATGGTCACAATCAGATCAATAGTTTCGGAGAAATGCGTGGACAAACATACATACGTATATTTGTTTGAAAGACCTAATAGATTGTCATAATGTGAATATTTTGCAGTTACAATAATATTACCAACATACATACGTGTCGAATTGATAACCGCCTTTTTATAAGTCGGTTAAAAATAAAGTGATTATAGCCTATCATATTTAATGTTATAAACGCGAAAGTGTGTTCGGCTTGTCCGTCAATCACGCCGCGACAGAACGCCGGATGGACGTGTTTTTTGCACGGGTATAGTTGAGGACTTGGAGAGTGACATAGGCTACTTTTTATCCCGGAAAATTAAGGTGTTCCCCCTAGATTTCCGTATCTACGCAAATCATAGACTATTGGTTAACAACTTTCACTTCCTGTTACGAGGGGTTTGGGGTTCGAATTCACATCTAATTCATTTTTTTTCAAATTCAAAAGTTGCTTACATAAATAAACTTTTACAAATGCTTTGGAATCGTCGAGTGAATCTACCACTGATTCGGAATACCTTTCCTACCGAGAAGAACCAGCAAGAAACTCCGTAGTTGCTTTTTTCAATCAAAATTACAGTAATTATTAAAATACTTGTTACTGTAGTCCCAAACTTAGCTGGAGCGGGTCAAATCCATGCTCTTTTTAACCGACTTCAAAATAAGGAGGAGGTTCTCAATTCGACTGTATTTTTTTTTTTTTTTTTTTTATGTTTGTTATATCGTTTACATAATCTTCAACAGTTTAATAAACTTTTTTATCTACACTAATGTTATAACATTCTACTTATGTTTCCAATACTTGACTTATAATTACTACTGTTATAGCGCAGATAACAAAACACTCAATTTAAGCAATTTCACATGATGGTATAATATCCACATCGATATCGTAAAATCTCATTATAACATCAATAAAACGCGACCAATTAACCTGGCGAGCCTTATGTCAAAATCCTCATACAAGTTGTATAAAATTTTGATATTAGGCTGGCTTTTGAAAACAGTTGGGTTATACGTGAAAACTTCGTCGAAACTACTAAACTTACATACACAAAACTCTTTGGTAAGATCTTGTGCCAATTAAATAAAAAACGAACAGCGCGCGCTCGCTCCTGATTGGCCCTGCGCGCGCAGCTGCGCTCTCATTGGTTAGATTTTAATGGCGGCAAGTTCACTGTGACAATACACGTATATACATAAACTATTGTCAGCTTTTACTCTTGTTGTTTGATAAATTGCATTAGTGAAGATAAAGTAGTGTATGCAACTGCATATAACACGGGTATTAAAACACTCGTTACTATTATGAAACTCGCTGCGCTCGTTTCATAAACTCACACTCGTGTTTTAATACCCTTCATTATATGACAGTTGCATAAACTACTATAAGGAGCATGCTTCTAATGGATTTCTTAACTTGTGTAAAGGCAAGTGGATTCAAAAGTTGTTTATTTAAACAAACTTACAAAAAGGTTACAAGTACTATTGATTTGTCAAGTGAATCTACCACTGGTTCGGAATACCATCAATCCAATCCCCTGATTATAAAGCCGACGGTCTGTATAAAAAATGTCCTCCCGAGTCCCAATCGATTTTCGGCCACGGCGGCCAATCTCCGGAGAGATTAGCCACTGTGTTCCTTTACTCTCATAGCCAGATGGGACGAAAAATCCGACACGACCAGAGAGAGATCAGGCGTAGTACCAAAAATCTTCCTAACTCCGGGCTAGTACTGTGAATCTTTTGTCTGAAACACACAATACTTGTTATATCCCGTCCCGGGACTCGAACCCGGGACCTCCTCAGTCGCATTCGTGCTAACCGCTAGACCAACGACGGCAGTCAATTCATATAATAAATACGTCCATTACAAAATGAACTAGTACACGCTCCCCGCGCCGCTCGACCTTCGACCCGCAGTCGGAGGCGTACATTTAAATGTGATTACAGGTATTAAGATGAACTTAACTGCTTGTCTGTCAATATTACAACATAGCGGTGTATGGGACACGGTACAGGCTGTAGCGAGTGAAATTAAGCTTTAGCATTGGCAATCTTGAATCATATTTTCACGAAATCTGACCCATTTGTGAAATATAAAATGTCAAATTTACATGCCAAAACGAAGCGAATTATACACAAAAGTGAAATACATGATATGCATATATGCTATATATTCCGGTGATTTTTTAAAAATTCTCTCTTAAAACACTCTTAGGGTAGGAAGGAAGTCAAAAAATATTTCCTCCTTACAAATCTAGATACACCAGTTTAGGCTGTGCGTTCTCTTGTATAATACAAATCTATACTCTATACCTACTAATATTATAAATGCAAAATTATGTCTGTCTGCTACGCTTTCACTGCCCCTCGTTTCGACCGCTTTTGACGAAATTCAGTACAGAGATAGATTTCATCCCGGGGAAAAACACAATGGACTTCATTTTATATCTCAATCAAAAAATTCTCCCGGGATTTTTAAATCAGCAAGTTTTCAATTCAAAAAGTAATACAAAAACGCTTCGCCTATGATAATAATGAATGAACGAGAAGTTTAATTCGCTATAATCCGCCACAGTAGACAAATCTATGTGGTACAGTGCGTGTCCTTCCAGTCCACCCAGCAATTCGCACCGGCACAGCACCACACCACACAAATCTTCCAAATCACTCTCAACGTACGTTTCACTCCGAAACCGGAGCATCCTCAGGAGATGTTGACTCGACAATGCACGATTGTAAAGTGACCTAGTGAGCTTCGCCTATGACTTGAACCACGACCCGAGACCGAGTTTAAATGTCAAAGATGTTATGTGACCTTTGCATTATCCCGGCGCCGCTCGGTTTTATCATCAAAGGGTATTTACTGAGCCAGATTGCGTCTGAGTGTGAGAAACAGAACCGACTGACAAACAAGTACGTGCTTAAACTAATAATTAGGTATATCCAGATGCTAACCCGGGTTCTAGTCCCGGGTCGGGCCATAATTAAGTAATGGGTTTTTCTGACTAGAAATTCCCAGTAGTAGCCCGGAGTTAGGAAGTTGGCGGTGTCTCACCCCCGTGCCTCGGAGAGCACGTTAAGCCGTCGGTTCCGGTTATCACTAACATGATAATAGTTGTCAAAGCCCGCCATTGGAGCAGCGTGGTGGGTCTAAGCTATAATTCCTTGTCTCGATGAGAGTGGAGGCCCGTGCCCAGCTGTGGGACGTTAATGGGATGTAGTGGTGGTGGAGCCAGTGGCGTGCAGTTCATAGAGGCATAAAAGCACTGCTTACCCTAATGGAAATAGGTCAATGTCCATTTTTCATTGTAACAGTCAGTAAATTTCCTTCATTTCCTTGTCCACTATGTTTCTGTTTTTTCTACATATTGTATAACTTTTTGGTACAAAAAAAAATAAAAAATAGGTTTTCTGACTAACTAATGCCTACCCGAACTTCAAGCCCGAGGCACGCCACTGGGTGGAGCTGTTTGTTGTACGCGATCTCTTAACCAAACTAAAATGACAGCTCTATTTATATTGTTACTAGATGAAGACCGCAAATTCGTCCGCGCGGGATTGAGGTTTTTTTAATACCCACGCGGAATCCTTTAATTTTCCGGGATAAAAAGTAGCCTGTGTCCTTGCCTGGGATGCAACTTATCTCTATACTAAATTTCATCAAAATCGGTTCATTAGAACCGTGAAAGCGCAGCAGACAGACAGACACACTTTCGCAATTATAATATCAGTATGGATCCCTTTCCCTGCGGAAAGGGGCAGCACTAATTATGAATAGGGATGATGCGTATATCAAAAATAAATTATTTCTAACTGATTTTTAAATAGAGGGTCTTCCAAAAGACCTAAAATTCACATCCTCGGTTAGTTATACCATAACCATTTTAAAATACAGATTAAAGAAAAATAGTGCGTTCAAATTTGATGACGTCACAACTGTGAATTTCATACAACTTCCATACTAGAAGTGCGTTTTTAAGTTTGATAAAGAGTTTTTTTTTTTATTGCGTGATAGACTTGCGCTTGACGACAATCATGCTTAATGCAAGCAATGATGAGGTCTAGGTTGGAACGCGCTTGCCTAGAAGATGCCTATTCACTCTTGCCTTGAAGGTACTTAAGTTATACGTGGCAGGAAACACGTGCGCTGGGAGGGTGTTTCACACCCTAGCGGTTCGTATCAGAAAGTATCGATCTTTAACTTTGAAAATCCCTCCTCATAAAACGAAGTTTTATAAAAACTCGTTCGCTGTGCAAGCTACTGAGCTTTGGAATGCACTTCCACTAACTATACGCTAATCAAAGTCACTAGACATTTTCAAAAATGCTGTAAAAATCTATTATCTTTCAAACTGAAGACATTATTAACCCTAGAGTGGGCGCGCTATGAGCATTTTGCCGCCCTCGTCAAAAAAACGTTAATAATTCGTAAAATAGTTGTTCTCGGAGAATGCGCTTTTGAGTAGCTGCCCCCATTATTATTCACCACCCGTGCTGAAAGGAAGGATGCAATCAGTGCGCGGGGAGCCGCTAGAAGAGGTTGTTGTCACCATCGGTCGTCGCGAGGCGGCATTTTGCTCAGCGCGCGCCCACTCATGTAAGTAAAAATTGTGTCAAATATTTTTTGTTACATTGAAATTCACTTTATATTTTATTATTTATTTCCTTAAAAAATGTTTATTGTTTCAGGATTTATGTGCCACGTAATATAAAATATGGATGATCGTATAATATCTTGGTTAGAGGAAGAGTCCGATTTTGAAGATGTTAGTGCACAGTTTTTAGAAGAGAATGTGTCTGAAAGTGACCGACCTAGTGAAACTCCTTTGAGGAACCAAATAGCTAGGTTTGTACCCACAGAACAAGCATCATCTTCAATAAAGGAGGGTATATGCAGTATTTGTCCATCAAAAAAAAATAGACGCACGAAGAAAGGGTGTTGCAGATGCTCTAAATTACTGTGCAATGAACATTGCACATACTTATGTGCAGACTGTTTTGCTCAAGAATATCAAGTAGATGAAGATAATTTATAAGTTTGTTATTTTTTATATAATTATGTATTAGTTTTTCGTAAGATTGTTAAGAAGAAGTCAAAAAAGTCAATTAAAATGTAACTTGTTCTTAAATCTCAATCAACCAAAGTTCTTAAAATATAAGTTAATAAATATGTTGATTTTTGATTACCTATTTGTGTTTTATTTAGATTGTGACAATAATTTGTAAAATCAAATGCAGTATTTCTACTTAAAATAGTCAATGATGAGGAGCGGCAAAATGCTCCACACGCGCCCACTGACGTTACGCGGGGAGGCGCGCCCACTCTAGGGTTAAAAATTATATTGACTATTTCTCTTATTTAAACTGAATTATAGTATATATAGTAGTCTATTATATATATATATATAATATAGATTAAGTTGTCATCATCCCTATTATCATATTTTGACTTTGACTATTCCTCCACAGAAACTCCTCATCGTCGCCCTGTTGGTAGCGAGCGCATGCGCCGACGTGTCCCACATAGTGAGCAACACGGGCGAGGCCAACGCCAGGATCCTCAGCCACGAGCAGGACTCCGGCGTCGAGGGGCAGTACCGGTGGCAGTACGAGACCGAGAACGGAATCTCCGCCAACGAGCAGGGAGAACAGAAGAACGTGCCTGGAGTAAGTGCTCCTTGAATATTTAATACCCAAGACTAATTGCTGAGATTTATAGAGCTTACTTTTGTGATGTATTGAGGGTAGTAATAAAATAAATACTGCTGTAACAAATGTCTTGTCACAATAAACCAGTCTTGAGCTTGACGCCATTCGTGTTTTGCTCAAATATCTCAACTGGCGCAGTCGGTAGGATGACTTGGCTCAGACTTTACTTAGAGTTAAAACGAGATGGACTTATGTGAGTAACATAAATCTGTCTCGTTTTAACCATGTCTTAAGTGTAAACAAAGTCAAAGTTCGCTCTGTAGATCTTAACACTAAGACTTGGACAGTATCGGACAGCCTAGTACAAGAGCAGGTGGTATGGCTCGACCGTAACAAAGAGGATGATCGTCCTCCGAGCGGGTGTTGTGCTCGGGGACCACTGGTCCGACCGTTCATCTTTGGAGGTAATATACGTAACCGCGATGCAGGCTCTTCGTGTTCTTAGTGCGCTACTAGTAGTGCCATCTGTTGGAGTATGTGCGGACTGCGAACACCGCCACGAGCATGTGCATTCGACTGGTTTGCCAAGGCATAAAGGCTTTACATGAAACATATGTATTGCGTAACTGCCTCGTTGGTCTAGTGGTTGGCATGTTCGGCTGCAGCCGACGAGGTCCCGGGTTCGAGTCCCGGGTCGGGCCATAATTAAGTGTTGGGTTTATCTGACTAGAAATTCTCAGCCCGGAGTTAGGAAGTTGGCGATGTTTCACCCCCGTGCCTCGGAGAGCAGGATAAGCCGTCGGTCCCAATTATTATCACTAACATGATAATAGTCGTTAAAGCCGCCAACCCGCATTGGAGCAGCGTGGTGGTTGTAAGCTCCAATTCCCTCTCTCCTATGGGAGTGGAGGCCTGTGCCCAGCAGTGCCACGTTAATGGGCCGTAGTGGTGGTGGATGTGTATTGCGGTAATGTCCGAGTGTTAACGATGACATTTGTTGCAGGCCGAGGGCCCCTCGGAAACTGTCCAGGGCTCCGCTAGTTGGACCTCGCCAGAGGGACAGGCGATACAGCTAACCTACGTGGCCGACGAGAACGGGTACAACGCTCAGGTACGCGGACAATGTCCCTTCGACCCAAGTATTTTTCATTATTGTACATATTCATACCTATTCGAAAAACGAATATTGGCTTCAGAGGATAGCGGGAGCAAAATGTAGGTTGATACTCCTAGCTTTTTCTCATACGTAATGATGAAAAATAGTGTGTGTCACTCGGGGCCAAATTTTTTGTTCTCGGGCGGCGTATATTGAATTCCTCGCTACGCTCAGGATTCTACTTTAGAATCCTTCACTTCGCTCTGAATTCAAAATATCGCCCTTGGGGAACAAAAATTTTCTTTGGCCCCATATAACACAAATAACTATTTTAGGGTTCCGTAACTCAAAAGGAAAAAAAAAAAAAAAACATACGCGCCGAATTGAGAACCTCCTCCTTTTTGGAAGTCGGTTAAAAAAGGAACCCTTATAGGATCACTTTGTTGTCCGTCTGTCTGTCTGTCAAAACCCTTATTCTCAGGAACGCTTGGAGGTATCAAACTGAAATTCATATCAAATACTCAGGTCTATTGTCCCTTGGAGCTGTGAAAAAATCAAACTTCTAAGCCAACGCAATCAAAAGATACAGCCGTTTATTCTGCAATTTTTCGACACTCGCAAGGGAATCAAAACCTACAGGGTACTTCCCGTGAACTCAGAATCTTGAAATTTGGTACGAAGCAACGTCTTATAGCACAGATAAAGGAAAAATTGCGAGAAGCATAACTTTTTAGTTACATCATGTAATACCTACAGGTTTGTACGGAACCCTCGGTGCGCGAGTCTGTAATATAATCAAATAAATATTATAAATGCGAAAGTTTGGATGGATGTATGGATGTATGGATGTGTGGATGTATGGATGTTTGTTACTCAATCACGCTCCAACGGCTGAACGGATCTGGATGAAATTTGGCACAGAGATAGATTATAGTCTGGAATAGCACATAGGCTACTTTTTATCCCAGAAAATTAAAGAGTTCCCCTGGGAACCGAAAAACCTAAATCCACGCGGACGAAGTCGCGGGCATCAGCTAGTGTAGTATATTTATTTAAGACTTTTTGTCTTCGTAACAACGCGAGCATGTCGGTGACGCGAATCTACAAGTTTACCCCCTACCAAAAAGTGATCAACGCGGCTAAAGAAGTTTTCACTTCAAAAAATATTTTAAATATTCGTTTTCACTTCTCTATCGGCAGTTCCTACGACTGCCAATTTTTTTAATGAATTTAATTAACTTAATTATTTTTCTTCTTTTCCAGGGTTCTCACATCCCCACCTCTCCCCCTATCCCAGAAGCAATCCTCCGCGCCCTGGAGTACATCCGAACCCACCCACCAAAGGAAATCAACTAAGACTACACACTAAACTAAACTAAAATACCCCCTACAAAATGGTACATGTATAATTATCTATTGTACACAAAACAATTTAAACTATTTGTATCAAAACCGAACTGTCTTGATACTTTAGATCAATTTTAGTTCTATGTACAATAGTAAAATGCGTTAGTATAAGTGAAAATAACGGAAAATAACCACAAAACTAGCTAAACTAAATATGAAGTATATAAAAAACTGTTATTTCTACAAATTAGTTAAAATAATGGTAATTTTAGTGCCCCTAATTTAGTTTAGTCAGATTTGCGTCACGTAATTTAGTTAACCGCCAGTCAATAGTATTAACAGGATAGTTTTTCAACTTTGGTTAAGTTTTAAAAAAATACTCATTTTTTGTACATTTTCTTTGTATAATATTCTTAGAGCTAAGAAATAACCGTGTTTTAGATCTGCGATTTGATTTCTATGAAATCAATCGGCCATATCTTGTATTAATTGTGATACTTAAAGTAAATAAATACAATATGAATTGAATATTTTTTTTATTATGTTTGCAAATTTATATTTTACTAGCTGATGCCCGCGACTTCGTCCGCGTGGATCGAGGTTTTTCGGTTCCCGCGGGAACTCCTTAATTTTCTGGGATAAAAAGTAGCCTATATGTTATTCCAGACTATAATCTATCTCTGTGCCAAATTTCATCCAGATCCGTTCAGCCGTTGGGGCGTGATTGAGTAACAAACAAACATCCATACATCCATACATCCATCCAAACTTTCGCATTTATAATATTTATTTGACTAGATGATGCCCGCGACTTCGTTCGCGTGGATATAAGTTTATTTTCCGGGATCAAAATAGCTTATGCCTCTCTCCAGGGTCCCCAACTACAGCCATGCAATAAATCACGTCGATCTCTGTTGCGTCGGGTTTAAATTACTAGTACCTGGATATGACCGGTATTTTTTTTTGGTAAATCGTGTTTTTTGGAAATTATATTTAAATACGAATTACACTCTGATGAAATATAAATAATAATATTTTTCGATCATACCGACATAACAAGTACAAAACAATAAAAAACCGGCCAAGTGCGAGTCGGACTCTCGCACCGAGGGTTCCGTACAAACCTGTAGTAAGTTTTAAATTATTAAAAAAAACTACTTACTAGATCTCGTTCAAACCAATTTTCGGTGGAAGTTTGCATGGTAATGTACATCATATATTTTTTTTAGTTTTATCATTCTCTTATTTTAGAAGTTACGGGGGGGGGGGACCAACATTTTACCACTTTGGAAGTGTCTCTCGCGCAAACTATTCAGTTTAGAAAAAAATGATATTAGAAACCTCAATATCATTTTTGAAGACCTATCCATAGACACCCCACACGTATGGGTTTGATGAAAAAAAAATTTTTGAGTTTCAGTTCTAAGTATGGGGACCCCCAAAATTTATTGTTTTTTTTCTATTTTTGTGTGAAAATCTTAATGCGGTTCACAGAATACATCTACTTACCAAGTTTCAACAGTATAGTTCTTATAGTTTCGGAAAAAAGTGGCGGTGACATACGGACGGACAGACAGACAGACAGACAGACAGACAGACAGACAGACAGACATGACGAATCTATAAGGGTTCCGTTTTTGCCAAATTTGGCTACGGAACCCTAAAAAACAAAAAAAATCGAACTGGAGACATCTGGACTCGAACCGGGGTCCTCCGGTTTGACGGCCCGATTTCCCACCTGAGCTATTACCTTGTAGATGGTGGCGAAATTTACCTTCGTATCCTAATGATATTGTAGCAGTTTTTGATTGCCTGAAAACACGGATAAAACGACATTTTCTAAAATTGAATCCTAGCTAGATCGATGTATCGCCCCCGAAACCCCCTTCATACTAAATTTCATGAAAATCGTTGGAGCGGTTTCCAAGATTCGTCCGTTCCGATTCGAGATACAAGAATTGCTCGTTCAAAGGTATTAAATAGATAATACATAGTTTGGCACGCGTATGTGCGTGTGGCTGAAACAACTCCGTGTCGAGGCTAAAATGTTGTTTTTAGGGTTCCGTACCAAAATGGTAAAAATGGAACCCTTATGGTGCGACTTTTTCCGTCCGTCCGTCCGTCCGTCCGTCTGTCACAGTCGATTATTTCAGTAACTATTAAAGCTATCGACATGAAATTTGGAATAGTTGTGTATAATACTGGCCTAACATCATTAAAAAAAAAAAAAAAACGAAAATTATTTTTAGTTTAATTAAAAAAGGGGGAAAATCGGGGGTTTGAAATTTCAAAGTATGATAACCATACTGAGTGGGATATCATATGAAAGGGCTATACTTCTACATTCTAAAACAGATTTTTATTTATTTTTATGCATAATAGTTTTTGATTTATCGGGCAAAATGTCGAAAAAAATACCGTTCCCCCCCCTTATCTCCGAAGTTTACCAATTGAAAAATCTGAAATAATTATGGTCAATAGAAGCTTATGTACAGGAAAAATAAAACCAACGCTATAACTAGCATAGTTTTTTTGATATTAACAATAAACCTCTACAAACAAAGATAGTTTCGCGGTTCATTAAATTCATTAATCGTAAAACTTACTACAGGTTTGTACGGAACCCTCGGTGCGCGAGTCCGACTCGCACTTGGCCGGTTTTATTTAAAAAGACATTGGCGACTCTACCAGACGAAAAGGTAGGTCTGCCAAGCAATAATATAATGTGTATTCTCTTTGGCTGAAAGGGCGCCATCTAGTGGTCGTTTTAAAATCTTGCAAAATATGGCCTTTGTAAAATTAATTTGCGCCACATAAATAACGAAATATTTTAATAATTCCATCTTTTTATCAGCGTTTTCTGATATACTACACAAAAATCAAACCAAGATGAACCATATCTTTTGATTCGTTGTCAAAATATTCCATTTAAGCTCGCATAAACCTAGAAAGTATAATAACAAGCATAGACATAGAGCCATAGGATACGGTGGGTAACATAAAAACATTGACGCTTAAGTACATTCATCTAATGAATGTGGGCGTATTTTACTAACGCCATCTAGTCTGAAAAGCGGGACAGCGCTATGGCGGGGACAAGGACAGGCTTATGCAGGCGTGGAGCGCGCTCCACAGGTCGGACGCCCAATTTTTTTCTATAATATAAAAGGAAAAGGTGACGGACTGACTGATCTATCAACGCACAGCTCAAACCACTGAACGAATCGGGCTGAAATTTGGCATACAGATAGCTATTATGACGTAGACATCCGGCTAGGAAAGGATTTTTGAAAATTCAACCCCTAAGGGGATAAAAAAGGGGTTTGAATTTTGAGTAGTCTGCGCGGACGAAGTCGTGGGCATAAGCTAGTTTTCTATAAAAGGGCCCATCATATCGATGGTTGCGTACAGTCGCTATCACAAGTTATAAAAATATCTGCACAATTTCCTATGCAAAAATTGTATCGTAAATAGGACAGTTTTTCATTTCTATAACAGATGGCGCTGTCTACCTTTATCTCGCGGTATTTGTAATTTGTTTAAAGATAAGTGTTACAATATCTATGTTGAATACATCGACCATACAACTAATAGACTCCTCATATAGGGCGAACACTTTCAAACAACACATCAGACTTATTAGGTCTTATATAATTCCACGCCCTTGTAACAAAACCTACCGAGTTATTTAAATATTAATTAGAGTATATCGATAATTAATTATCGATAAATAATTATTAGGAGTTAGGACCCCATCCCATTTGATTTATGATTTTTTGGACCTTGAGTAGACCAATCAGCGTTTAGTACCGCGCGCCCGCTTACTTGAGTCATTTGACTGAATTGTTGCATTACGAAAGCATAGTAATTAGGCGTCTAAATGCTCCCACGTTCGGGGTTAAATGCCTATCATTTTCCCCGCGGCTATTATCAGTTCAGGAGTCAGCACTCACCCTGGTCTCTCAGCACGGTGACGGCCTCCAGCACTCGCTTGGTGTAGATGCAAGGCTCGTAGTTGTCCATCTCCTGCGTCACCACCGAGCAAACCCTGCGCGCACAACGATACGTTACTGGGCGAGCGAAGCGAGGGATTTCACTACTTAGGTAAATATGCATTTGTCCGTCCGTCTGTCTCTACTCTTTCACACACAATGAATATGTCCATAGCCACTAGCTGATGCCCGCGACTTAGTTCGCGTGGATTGAGATTTTTGGTTCCCATAGGAGCTCCTTAATTTTCCTTGAACCGATTTGCATATAGAAGCCCGGGGTATGAAAATTTATGGGGAGTCAAATCAAATTTTCTCCGTTACGTTATTGACTTTATGTTTCCATGGTAACACTTGTTTATGTTTCCATGACTATGTGATGTATTTTTATATACATAAATAATATAATTAATAAATATTATAAATGCGAAAGTGTGTTTGTTTGTTGGTTTATTGGTTTGTCCTTTAATCACGCCGCAACGGAGCAACGGATCGACGTAATTTTTGGCATGGGTATAGTTGAGGACCTGGAGAGTGACATAGGCTACTTTTAATTCCGGAAAATTAAGGAGTTCCCGCGGGAATCAAAAAACTTTAACCACGCGGACGAAGTCGCGGGCATCAGCTAGTAATTAATATAAACAAATGTATCAAGCATGCTTTCAGTAATATAAAAAATGCGTTCATTTTACCCTCATTTACTAATCTATATCCATACTAATATTATAAATGCGAAAGTGTGTCTGTCTGTCTGTCTGCTACGCTTTCACGGTTCATCCGTTCATCGGTTGAACGGATGATGATGAAATTTGGTACAGGGGTAGGTTGTATCCCGGGGAAGGATATAGGCTACTTTTTATCGCGGAAAATTAAAGAGTTCCCGTGGGAATCAAAAAAATATAATCCACGCGTACAAAGTCGCGGGAATCATCTAGTATTTTATAATAGTTCGTAAAGAGTAAACTCCAGTCGTGCGTCGGAGCTGACACACACAATTTTTTTTTTTTTTTTCATTGTCATAATTACCTGGACGCTCTGCCGCGTATGGCGCCCGCGGTCCTCTCCAGGGAGTCAGGGTCCCCCTCCTGCAGCGCCACCACACACTTGTTGACATCCTCCAGGATGTGGTTCTCTGCACAGGGGCGAGAGCATATCATGTTATGTACAAATGATTTATGTACTTACGCGATCTTAACGCGTTCGGACGCTGACCAGGGGGTCTACTCTCTTTCTCTCAAACGAAACTTCGCAAACGAACGTAATTAGTCGGTTATTAGACCCACACAAAATCGTTCAATCCAATCGGTCACGAAAATTGTGTATGGATCCGTACTTCGTCTGCGTGTACGAAAACGAAATAGAGAGGAGCATAGAGATAATATTATGTAGGAGAGGAGTTAACGAAATTTCGTTCGTTTGTTTGCGAAGTTTCGTTTTAGAGAAAGAGAGTAGACCCCCTGTTGTTCTACGCAAATTAGATACGCGACACTGCCACTCGATGCGACGCGACGCGACAGTATCGCGTACCCGATACTGTAGCGATTGCGATCGTTACATTGTAGTTGTCATTTTTAGCCAATCGTCCTGCTGGAGAATACCGACAGACAGGCAACTTTGCGCCGAAATGTGTGTTAATGTCCTATGTCCCACTCCCCCCCATGCGGCAGAGGGCGTCTACAGTGTTGCGCCATCTCGGGGTTAGAATCTACACCCCTGACCTCATCCCACGTCATTCCTATCCTCGCGACCTCCGCCAGAACCGTACGTCGCCAAGTTTGTTTGGATCGACCACGCTTTGTTTTTCCCTGAGGATTCCACTCGAGAGATTGCCTCGCGATATTGCCTTTTTTTTATTGCGTGATAGGCTTGCGCTCGACGACAATCATGCTTAGTGCAAAGCAATGATGAGGTCTAGGTTGGAGCGCGCTCGCCTAGAAGATGCCTATTCACTCTTGCCTTGAAGGTACCTAAGTTATATGTGGCAGGAAACACGTGCGCTGGGAGGGCGCGGCTGGCTGGCTGACTCTCTCTACGTAGAGTGTGGCCGATCCAGTTCCAGCGACGAAATGTAGCGCTAAAAATAGTCTGTAAGTCATGCAATGTATCAGCCCGCTCACCGCTAACGGCCAGGAAGTCGTCAATGGTGGTGATGTCGTCGACGGCGTCCGTCAGCAGCCTCACGGCGGCCTCCCAGGCGCGCGCGAACGCCGACGCGTTCTCCTGCGCGACGCGCGAGCGACTGCGCGCCGCGAGCACGCGCGCCGCGTTTATAACCTGCACGAGTTACATTCATTTAAAAAAAATATTGTGAGTATCAGCTCCGGCCTCCGACGCACGACTGGAGTTTACTCATTACGAACGAAAAGTGTTACCATGGAAACATAAACAAGTGTTACCATGGAAACATAAACATAACGTACGTAACGGAGAAAGTTTGATTTTACTCCCCATAAATTTTCATACCCCGGGCTTGTACATACAAATCAATTCTAAAGGAGGTAAACTCCAATAATAATAATGCCCGGTTTAATTATTATAAATATACTAGCTGATGCCCGCGACTTCGTCCGCGTGGATTGAGGTTTTTCGGTTCCCGCGGGGATTAAGTATTCCCATACCAAAAACTTACTACAATTTAGGTACAACTTTATGGTTCTAAAGTTTAAAAAAAACTTATTAAGTATATTTAAGTATTTTTCAATTCAATATTAGATAAAAAAAACATTATATTTTTACTTCATTAGTCAATAATTAAGATAATTTGACCATATTGTTCAAGTGTTGTTTATTTTGTCCTCTAAGTTTTAAGTAGTATTTATCAATTAAAAAGTCAAAACTGGCAACCCTAACTGGACGTACTGGCTACAGGCTACTGTCAAGTGTCAAATTCACTAATCAGTTGAATTTTGAATTCAATTGAAAATTTTGAATTTTTTAGAATTTTATGATTCAGTTTTGCCTTGGTAATTTATTTTGCCATTTAATTTAAAGAAAGAAAAACTAAAAGGATGTTTTGTAGATTTCACAATTAATATTAATTTGTACAGTTGGTGCAGAAACAGAATTTTGATAGATAGAATTTTGTCCAGCAAGATCACTTATGAAGGTGTCTTAAATTATTATTAGTATTAGTGTATGGTGAATTAAAGAAAAACGCTGCTTACGTACGGTAATAGTGTACGTATTATAATAAACGTAAGCAATATAAAAATAAAAAATAGTTTGAAAATTGAACTTTTCTTATTTTAGCTATAAATTCCTACCCTTCTGTGAATTCAGAGAAACCAGTTTTGTTCTAGTAAGCTTAATACATTATATTTATGTGGCAAGCCCGTAAAGTATATATTATTTTTAGTCAGTTTATATAATGGTATAGGAAAAAAGTTCCTTTGCCACAATATTAATTAAATAGCAGACTGGAACATTATTGTGGTATATTTTTTTGATAATATCTGGAAGCTATAATAATTATTCTGTCGTGTTAGCTCTGTTCACAGGAAATCAATATTTTGGTGCCAAACTAAGTTCTTCGTTATGGAATAGTATGGATATCCTGACTTTCTGTGAATATTATGTGAATATAATGTATGTATATGTTTGAAAGTATACAATAATGGCAGAAAGTCTGAATAACACAAATGTGTTTCCATTATATTCCTAAACAAAGAACTTATAATTTGGCGCCAAGATATTGATTTCCTGTGAATAGCATGGTAGGTGTAGGTATATATATATAGCAATTAGTGTTGGAACCAAAAACCAGATGGCGCTTCAAAATGAATTGGCCTAAAATGCTGCGAGAGGGCTCTCTTTTCCCTGTATATTATTATACTCTTTGCATCCATCCATCCAAACTTTCGCATTTATAATATTGATATTTGAATTTGATATTTGATTCGTATACGGATACACCTGCAGGGAACCCACAGCATTATTATCCAAAGAAAACTCCTGCCATTGTGTGATTAATGAAAAGGGGTCACGACCCTCAGCAATGAGGTGTAAAATATACCCGGTTACCTGTGGGCACAGCGCCTCGATCTGTCCGGCCGCGTGACGCACCATCTTGACCCCGTCCTCGTTGTTGGACATCGAGCACACCAGGTTAGCCACCTGCCAAACAAACCACACAAATAATAGTACCTGGGTGACCGATGATGATCATTTTTTTTTTTGTAAATCGTGTTTTTGGAAATTATATTTAAATACGAATTACATACTGATGAAATATGAATAATATTTTTCGATCTTACCTACATAATAATAAAAAAATATGAACTGGTTATTTAAGGGCTAATTTTTCAATCGTCAGATAAATTTTATCGGAGGAATAAATTTGACGTTTTGGCAGATTTTCAATACAAAACCTGTCAAAACGTCAAATTTATTCCTCCGCTAAACTTTATCTGACGATTGAAAAATCAGCCCTTAATAAAATAAAAAAATAATTGGACTGAGGACATCTGGACTCGAACCGGGGTCTTCTGGTTATGTTCTAGTGTGTGTGAGAGAGAGTGTGTGTGTGTGTGTGTGTGTGAGAGAGAGTGTGCACACCTCGACCAGCTTGTTGGCGTGCTCGGTGAACACGATGGCGTACTCCTCAACCTCCTTCTCGTTGCCGCTGCGCGCCGCCTCCAGCAGCACCAGGAGAGGCACGTTGGTCTCCAGGAAACTGACCAACAGAACACAAAGGAACATTAAATACCTGGAATTATAATTATATACTAGCTAATGCGGTTAGGGTAGTTGATAGATTACATTCATTTATTTAGAAAGCGCATTTTATAAAACAAGCTTGTATAATCCGCCATAATGGATTTAGTGTGACGTCATACCCATATCATGAGAGTGCATAAAGAATAACTAGTCTGCTAAAATGACAGCATTCAAAATATTGCTAACCCTTTCATAGTACAGAAAGGGACAGAACTAGGTTTAGAGGTGTCATTTTAGTTTAGTTTAGAGATTGTGTAATACATAATTGGCCACATTGAACCTACCTTGATTGAACTGCATTAAATTACTTAAATGGTGGTGGTGTTATTATAAAAACCAGTGAGCCAAAATACTTTTCCTCACTGAGTGAGCAAAAACAACTTTTCCTTACTTTTTTTTTCTATTATTGAGTACCACTGAAGGGTGCTCAATATAATTACAATCTAGCCAAACTACTTGACTAATAAGTAATTTTTCTTAAACCTCAGCTTATAATTATCTTATGTACTAAGAAATTGTCCAATGACGTATCTTAGTGTAACTTTAGCTCACTATTTTTAAGCAACAAATGCGCCCTATTTTTTAACTAGTGTGGTGGAAATGTCCTTTACCTGTCAGAGACATGGTCCACCACGGCCTTTCTCAGCTGGCGCCGCAGATCCCTGGTCTTGCGGCACATCTGCTCCAGGGCGCGCTCCAGACCCTCAGACTGATCTGAGCGACCCGCCTGCACAACAAAAGGAATATAAAGTTCGGATAGAAGCAGACGGTACTCTACGGAAGCCTATGATAATTATGGAATAAGAAACTTAATCCATACTAATATCCATACATCCATACAAATATTATAAATGCGAAAGTGTGTGTCTGTCTGCTACTCTTTCCCAGCCAATCATTTCAACCGATTTTTCTGATATTTGGTATAGAGGTAGGTTATTTCTCGGGGAAGAACAAAGGCTACTTTTTATCCCGGAAAATTAAGGAGTTCCCGCGGGAACCGAAAAACCTCAATCCACGCGGACGAAGTCGCGGGCATCAACTAGTCTCTATATATAAAAATGAATCCCTATTTCCCTTGGTCACGGCATCACGCGTGAACGGCTGAACCAATTTCGCTAATTCTTTTTTTGTTGTGTTTGTTATTGTAAGAAGGTTCTTATGAAAGAAAAAACTAAGAAAGTTGCGCGGCACATTGGAAAATTTAAGAAAACTTAACGACCAAAACTTATTCCACGCGGACGAAGTCGCGGGTATCAGCTAGTTCTTTATAAATACGCCACAGAAGACAAATCTATGTGGTACAGCGTGCAAGAAATATGAAATTTAATTTTTATACAGCTCCATGGGAATGTAGACCAAAGCATTTAATGTTTTATTTTTATTTTTTTATCCACTACAAGTTAGCCCTTGACTGCGATCTCACCTGATGGTAAGTGATGATGCAGTCTAAGATGGTAGCGGGCTAACCTGTTAGGGGCATGGCAGTTATATTAAACCCATACCCTTATTCGGTTTCTACACAGCATCGTAACGGAACGCTAAATCGCTTGGCGGCACGTCTTTGCCGGTAGGGTGGTAACTAGCCACGGCCGAAGCCTCCCGCCAGGCCAGACCAGGGACAATTCAGAAATTATAAATTCCCAAATTGACCCTGCCGGGGACCGAACCCGGGACCTCCGCACGTTAAGACAACAGCGCTACACACTGCGCCACGGAGGTCGTCAAAATCGTCGTAGTCGTCGTAATCGTGGTCGTCGGAGTCGTTACTTTCAACTTGATACCTCGACGCGTTCCCGAGAAAAAGGTGGTTGACAGACAGACAGACGGACAATGAAGTGATCCTATAAGGGTTCCATTTTTCCTCTTGAGGTATGGAGCCACAAAAGTACCAGGCGATCATAAAACGCAGGCGGTGTTGAGTGTCAATACAACGTCAGCGGTACTCACATTGGTCATGTACTCGTGCAGTAGATCCTGCAGCGCCTGTCGCACTGCGTTACACTCCGCCACTATGCGCTCGCGTCGCTCGTCCCTGGCACACAAATCGAGCGCTGTACACTTATATACCACTAGATGATGCCCGCGACTTCGTCCGCGTGGATTAAGGTTTTTTGATTCCCGCGGGAACTTCTTAATTTTCCGGGATAAAAAGTAGCCTATGTCCTTCCCCAGGATATAACCTACCTCTGTACCAAATTTCAGCAAAATCGGTTGAAAAGATGGCCCGGGAAAGCGTAGCAGACAGACAGACAGACAGACAGACAGACAGACAGACACACTTTCGCATTTATAATATTAGTATGGATATTATTATTATTATTTTGGAACGAAGTTCTTTATGGGACGATGCGGAGCAAGTACCCTAGCCGGCAAAAAACGTCCGTAACGAAAATGCGTGGAGTAAGATTTTTATATATAGTTTATGCATGTTCGCTATACAGTGTCTAATGTCTACGTGATGACTGTTATTATTTCAGTTTGATATGACATATTATTATATATTTTTATGAATCATTGTGAATAAAATTTTTGATTTTTATCGATAAAAAAATTATAATAAAACATTTATACCTAAATAATTATTTTCTTTTATATAATACCTAGACTAGAACTTGAAATTAATATTTATGTACAGTATTCCCAAATTAATAATGCACATGCAGATCTTCGCTAATTGTCGTATTCCCGGAAACACCCGAATTATTGAATCGTTAGAGCCCTAAAGCATTTTGCACCTTGTTCGAAAGAAATAAGAGTCAATATCATATTGTGTAAACAATCGAAAACTGTCAACTGTCGCCGGTCAGTCAATGGTAAATCAGTGGTGACTGCACGTGTTCTCTCTGTGTGGAATCATATGGAGCTGCTATTACACACCCTTCAATCAATTCAAATCAATTCTACAAAGATTGTAGCATATTCGCAATCGTGTGGTTTTCTTCGCTATTTACTTACATGGAATTATCGAATCAAATTTTGTTACTGATAAGTCAATATTTATCTCTTTTAGCACAAAACACATAATTCTACTAAAGTTTTAGTATTCGTTGTTCAAGTACAGGATATAATTCAAGTAATTGATAAGTTTCAGGCTGAGCCTTTCAGAAAATTGAGAGTTCTGAGGTCAACTTTGAACGTTAGAAAATCTCCACTTTGAAAGCCCTCCATTTCGTCAATTTTAGGGGAAAAATTACAAAAAAAATATTTTTGGACTCTTTTCCTAATTATCTTTAAAATGATATATCGCAACCCTATGTAACGCTGTAATAGTTATTTGTGTTATATGGGGCCAAAGAAAATTTTTGTTCCCCGAGGGCGCTATTTTGAATTCAGAGCAAAGTGAAGGATTCTACTTTAGAACCCCTCGCTACGCTCGGGATTCTTCTATAGAATCCTTCACTTCGCTCTGAATTCAATATTCGCCGCCCGAGAACAAAAAATTTGGCCCTGAGTGACACACTATTTTTCATCATTACGTATGAGAAAAAGCTAGAAGTATCAACCTACTACTATGTATGGACATTACCTATACGTTTAAGCACCAATCAGAAGATACTCCTATCAACCTTCTATGTAATTGTATAGACATTAATTAGACGTATATTTAAAGTTTAAATAAAATGTAAAGACGGATATCCGATCAACAAATTGATCACGTGACTTCGGACCAATCAGAACAGAGAAATGCAAAGTCGTATATTCGATCAACAAATTGATGACGTGACTTCGGACCAATCAGAAGAGAGAAATGAAAAGTCCTATGGGCCTACAAGTTACACTTTGCTCCCGCTATCCTCTGAAGCCAATATGCGTTTTTTGAATAGGTATGATGAAAAAAATATTTTACTTCGCATTCGCTTCTATGAGAGCCCCCCTGAAATAAAAATTTTTATAACTTTTTAAGCCATATTCGGTTTACATAATATATTTAAATTTGAAGTTACGTTCAGTAATTCAGAAGTTATAAGGCTCTGACAGACGGACGGACGGACGGACGGACAAGTGCCAATTCACTCAAGTAGGCTCAGAGATCTTCGCTTCGCTCGGTCAATATTATGTATACAGTAGAAAATGCACTTAACCACTCTATATACATATCGTCTTCCGATGCTCGGGGAATACGACCGTTGCCGAACAGTGACGAAGATTTCTATGCGCATTATTAATTTGGGAGTACTGTAATAAGGAACTTCGTTCCTATCTGGTGTCCCACGACACTACACTTTTTTTTAATTTATAGACTAGCATTTGGCTGCAATCAGGCTTGCTGGAAGTGATGTAGCCTAAGGTGGAGCGCGCTTGCCTAACTCTTGATCTGAAGATACCAATATTATAAGAAACTCGGTTACTCTTTTGAAAAAATTAATTTACATAAATGTGTAGATATATAAGTATCTCTAGGAAGGGGACTCTCTTGGCAGGGGAGACGGAGGTATCTTTTGGAAGGGGAGAGGGGTCTTTTATGCAAGGGGATGGTTAGTCTATCTTGTAAGGGGGTGGGGGATGGACTCTCTTAGAAGGTGAAGGCTACTGGTGGACACAACAAACCTGGTGCAAGAGCTGTCAGCCATGAGGGCTGCGCCGGAAATGATGGACTCGAGCCGCTCCTCCAGCGAGGGCCGAGTGCGCAGCTCGGAGTAGGCCAAAGGTTCCATCACCATGCGCTCCTGTAGACATATTATTATCATTTACAGCATTTTGCTCGCTTGAAATTTTATACAGTTGCTGTTGGAACTTGCGGGAAGGGTTGTCACGTAGTGGCCACCAACATGAATGGACACAAAAGGTGACAAAAAGTGACACGCGGAAGGAGGACACCTACGTCATAATAGCTATGCTAAATTTCAACCCGATCCGTAAAGTGGTTTGAGCTGTGCGTTGATAGATCAGTCAGTCAGTTTACTTTTATATTATATTTAAACAAAACAAGTTTCAAGTTTCGGCACCGACGGGTAAGTGAACCGTCCCAGAGAGGCGCAGGTTCAAATCCTGCCGGATCATCAATTTTTGATAAGTATATAAGAATAGTTTAGGAACAACAAAACACATAAATATACTCACATCAAAGTCGTCCAGAGCTTGCGCCAGTTCCCCGGGCCCCTCCAC
This sequence comes from Erebia ligea, assembly GCA_917051295.2. Classification (NCBI taxonomy): domain Eukaryota; kingdom Metazoa; phylum Arthropoda; class Insecta; order Lepidoptera; family Nymphalidae; genus Erebia; species Erebia ligea. The sequence goes on from OU785247.1 coordinate 7,897,128, forward strand.
CGGTACGCGGTTGTTGCCTACGCGCAAACAAACAAACATACATACATACATACTGTTAGGCTGAAGAATAAAATATGTACATACAAGGCTTTACTGCCTCTATGGTTCTCTACAGTGGCAACACTAGTCTAGAAACTCTAGGATATTAGATCATATTTTAAATAATTTTTAAACATTGTTTTGTACCTCTGTTGCACGCCCGAAGAGTCAATGTATTAATGCATTAAATAGACTTTGAATCTTGAATCTTTGATATATAATCTTTAAGATGGCGGCGCGGCCGTGTTTTGTGTGATTTGCTAAATCCATACTTTAATAATATAAATGCGAAAGTGTGTCTGTCTGTCTGCTACGCTTTAACGGCTCATCCGTTGAACCGATTTTGGTGAAATTTAGTACAGAGATAGATTACATCCCGTAGGACATAGGCGACTTTTTATCCCGGAAAATTGAAGAATTCCCGCGGGTATCAAATAACATCAATCCATGCGAAGTCGTGGGTATCACCTAGTTCTAGTATAATAATAATAAGTTTAATAGCTAATTAAACACCTTAATAACAACATAACATAATTAAAATTACATTAACATAATTAAGTTATTTTTAAGTTAAGTGTGGCAATAAAGAATGTATCTATCTATCCATCTATCTATCTATCTATCTTGTTCCCTGATAGTCGTGTATATTACCTGAGGGCGGCAGCGGCCGGCCCTGCGCGACCGCGGAGATGGTATCGACGGCGGAGCAAACGGCGCGCAGCACGAAGTCGCGGTTGGCCTTCGCCGCCGCCAGCTCCGGGTGACGCACGTACACCTGCGACCAGGCAAACCGTACAAACAACACATACTTAAAACATGCTCTATATAGATACTACCTCTAATGAAATAATGAAAATGAAATGATTCACGTAGGACACCTTGTGCTACTTATGATCAGTCGTAAGAAATAAAAATCTACCACCGGTTCGGAGACGTGATTCTATTGAGAAACAAGTGAATATAACTCAAAGAATTAAAAAATACGACTGCCATAGTAAAATGATATTTTTTTGTGAATCACTGGATATTGAAATATAGTCTTATATATTTTTAGAATCTACTCATCATTTTCTTGATGATGACAATATAGTTAATCTCATTTTGGAAAAAAAAACTCATCTTTCGCAAGTCTTTGATGCGGGACCATGGTCACCCTATCAATTTTTTTTTAAAATTTTACTGTCACCCGGAATAAGCTAAGGATTCTAACGATACCTCATTCATCAAAATCCATTCAGGCGTATAGAAGTTATGGTGGAATATACAAACTCACATACATACATGAACCCTGAAAACAATATACTCCTTTTTTCAGGCAGTCGTATAAAAATTGGCAGTCATAGGGACTGCCGATAGGAATGAAAACGAATATTTAAAAAAAAAATTAAAATATAAACCTTAAAACTAAGGCATTAAAGTTTAATTACAAATGTAAAAATAAAGTTTTTCGTAAGTTTCTTACGGAAGCGTAGCGGGGCAAATGACACAAAATATGTGTGAAAAAGTTTCATCTGCCCCGTTAAGCGCCGAGGCTAGCGGGGCCGATGGCCTTATTTTTCCCAATTGCCCCGTTAGCGGGGCAGAGCCAGCGGGGCAGATGGGACCAAGTCATATATTTATATTTAAGACCTTTTGTCTTCGTAACAACGCGATTATGTCGGTGTTCGCGAGCATGTTGGTCACGTGAATCCACAGGTTTACCCCCTACCAAAAAGTGACAAAAAGTTTCCACTTCAATAACCGGCAAGAAACTCAGCAGTTGGTCCAGGTCGTGTTACCTTGGAGGCAGTGAGCAGCATGGTGGAATGCTTCTTCAGCACCGCCCTGGCCGCAGCCAGCTCGTCCTTCATCCTCGGCTCCTTCAGCTCGAGCTGCCGTCTCGCCGCCTGCGCCGCCAGCTCGTTGGCTGAGCGGCCGAACTGGCGCGCTGACTCCAGCAGCTCCGACTGCGAAGACGCGGACTTCAGCTTGTCCAGATCGTTCTCCACCTGCAACAGTCAAGAGTTTCACCCGATTCATCCAGCAGTTTGAGCTGTGTGTTGATAGATCAGTCAGTCAGATTTTGACGACCTCCGTGGCGCAGTGTGTAGCGCTGTTGTCTTAACGGGCGGAGGTTCCGGGTTCGATCCCCGACAGGGTCAATTTGGGAATTTATAGTATCTGAATTTTCCCTGGTCTGGCCTGGTGGGAGGCTTCGGCCGTGGCTAGTTACCACCCTACCGGCAAAGACGTGCCGCCAAGCGATTTAGCGGTCCGGTACGATGCCGTGTAGAAACCGAATAGGGGTATGGGTTTAATATAACTGCCATGCCCCTAACAGGTTAGCCCGCTACTATCTTAGACTGCATCATCACTTACCCATCAGGTGAGATCGCAGTCAAGGGCTAACTTGTAGTGGATAAAAAAAAAAAAGTCAGTCAGTCATCTGTTCTTGTTATATTGTTAATGTATCAAAGTGTCTCACGGTGCGCAGGTTGGTGAGCAGCAGATGCACGTCCACCATGTCGGCGAGGATCAGCAGCCGCGTGACGGCCGACAGCAGCCCGCGCGCCGCGCGCACCATGCTCGAGCGCACCGCGGACGCGCACGGCTCCTCGGAGAACTCGCGCGCCGCCAGGCTCATGGCCGCACCTGGGGGGGAAGGAAACCGATCTGAAACTCTCTCTGAGGCATGAAGCAGGGCACTTATGAGCAGGGAATGAAAAACAGTTCCAAAAAGAGTTCCAAAAGAAATAACCGCAAACGCTCTACCAGACTGGCTTCGCCAATTGACGAAATAATATTTTTTTACAATTTCAGCTTGCCAAAAGGACCTTCCCGAAATTCGTTGCCAGCTCTTGGACCATAACAGAAATGAATCTGTAACAGATATAAAAGTGTTTCTTCTACAACTTTCTTCTTCAACAGATTCAAAAAACAGTGTTAAAAACACTTATGCTGAGATCTATAGAGTGTACTTTGACTTGGCTCAGACTTTACTTACTGTTAAAACGAGATGGACTTATGTGAGGAACATAAATCTGTCTCGTTTTAACCATGTTCCACGTTTTAACCAAATCATGTAAGAATGGCCGATCAAACGTTAAAGATTTTCGTCAAAGTAAAATAAACCATGACAGCATTGAAGTAGAGCTCAATTTCGTCTGCCCATTCTTATACGTTTAGGTATGTACGATACCCTAAACGTATAAGAATGGGCAGACGAAATTGAGCTCTAATTCAATGCAATCATGGTTTATTTTACTTTGACGAAAATCTTTAACGTTTGATCGACAATTCTTACGTAATCGGGGGGCAGGTCTTAAGTCTAAGCAAAGTCAAAGTTCGCTCTGTAGATCTCACACTTATTCTGGTTACAGTTTCAGTCCTTACTTATGAGACCCTCATAAAGGCCAACTCACCAGCCTTGCGGACCTCCTCCACAGCAGCCAGCATCTCCTGAGTGATCTCGGGGTTCTCGTACGCGATGGTCTGCCCGCGCTCTATGAAGATCTCCGTGGCGCGCTCCACTGTCGCCACCAGTGCACTGGCGCGCTTCGACTTGCCCGCTGTAAACAAAGGATAGAGGAGGAATGTTGGATAGAAGCAGGCGTAACTTTGCGGAAGTCCACGGTAATTTACAACCGTGCATTGTCGAGTCAACATCTCCTGAAGATGCTCCGGTGTCAGAGTGAAACGTACGTTGAGACATTTGGAAGATTTGTGTGGTGTGGTGAATATCGCAAGCTACAAGTACAAGATACACACTGTACCACATAGATTTACCTACTGTGGCAGATTATAGCAAATTAAATTTCTAGTTCCTTCAAAGCAATGAATGTCGGATTGAAGCAGGCATTACACTAAATTTACTATTATTATTATTATGTACTAGCTGATGCCCGCGACTTCGTCCGCGTGGATCGAGGTTTTTCGTTTCCCGCGGGAACTCCTTAATTTTCCGGGATAAAAAGTAGCCTGTGTGTTATTCCAGACTATAATCTATCTCTGTGCCAAATTTCATCCAGATCCGTTCAGCCGTTGGGGCGTGATTGCGTAACAAACATCCATCCATACATCCATCCAAACTTTCGCATTTATAATATTTATTTGATTATAGCTTTATTTCTTTACTAGCTAATGCCCGCGACTTCGTCCGCGTGGATTGAGGTTTTTTGGTTTCCGCGGGAATTATCCGGGATAAAAAGTGTTATTCCAGACTATAATCTGTATCTGTACCAAATTTCATCCAGATCCGTTCAGCCGTTCTGGCGTGATACATCCATCCATCCAAACTTCGCATTTATAATATTAGTATAGATTTCCCACACATCACAACTTTTACAGTTGATAAAATGGTTTAAATAAATAAATAAATGATCTTTATTGAACCACACAATAACTAACTAAATTTTAACGAAATAACTTATTTGGTACAAAAACTGTGTGGTCAATGGGCCCACCTCCTCAGCCTGTGCCGCAGGTTTGATTTATTTTAGTGTGTGGTCCCCTGCGGGTAAAAGCCTCCTCCGTCCATTTCCATTTTTATCTGTCCAGCCCCCCTAGCATGGGCCGGGACATTTTCTCCCCGAGGAAAGGATAAAATGTTTATCTCCTCCCTCAGTTTTATCCACCCGTAGAGCATGGGCATAGCGGTGGAGATAATATCCACGGTGGATAAAACACTTGTCCCCGCAATTGTTGCCATTATAAGAAAATCATGGACGTAAGATGTTAAATGCCACAATACTTCAAAATTCATGTCAAGTCTATGTCAGAGTCATTATTTTTATCATAAGTCTGTGTTTTATCGTAGAAAAGATCGTAGACAGAGAAATATTTGGCAAAAGGGCTAGAACCCAGAGCCGTAAAACAAGTTATAAAACAAAACAGAGAAATATTTCTAACTCGTGATTTTGACAAATTAATCAAATAGGTAATAGTTTTCGTTTCGGCCAAAATATTCGAAACCACCGGTTTGACTTAGTTTAGAACTTTAGATTTAAATATGTATTCGTATTTATTGTACTTGTGAACTTGTAAAGTAAACATGAGTGCCAAAAAGTAAGTAGATACTATCCGTATCACATAAAATGTTATAAAGTAACTATTGTTTTCTTTATGAAAGCGAAGTGTAAACCAAACAAATTTTCTTAGGTACCTATTATTGATACTATTTTCAAACGTTTTCGTCTATTTATCGCCGTAATCAACTATTATTCTTTTCATTTAGATCAAGAAGCAACAAAAAACAAATCAATATGTTAGTCGACTTCATGTCGACATACGACCACCTAGCCACTGGTGAGTTCACAGGACTGTTAGGGGCAAAAAGGGCGGACTCCCAGTGGTAAAAACTTAGAGATATCCTAAAAGAGCATGGCCCAGACAGGACTGTCGAACAGTGGAAGCAGGTAAGATTACAACATATTACAGTACTTAAAGTCAGTAGGTACACAAAATAAAATGATATATACTAATTTTATCGGCGAGAAAGTAGTAGGTACATAATTATATTATATTTTTATTTGCAGACTTGGAAAGATTTAAAAAAAGGTGCCTGCACTGAGAACGCTGCAGCAGCTCGGGCATGCAGTGCAACTGCCAATGCGGAGACTGTCCCCACTGTCTCGGAAGTTAGCACCAAAATGCTTAATGTAATTATTGGGCACAAGTCCTATATAGTCCATCGGCATTGGGCCAGAAGAATCAATGATTAGCCAGGCAAATGTGTGTACTCATTTTGTTTCAATGTTGTGTTGTTTGAAAAATAAATTGAAAAGGTAATCATACAATATATTTTAGTTCAAATATGTATTTATTAATCTGTCGTTTTTGTCAGGCAATTGTCAGCAGCCTGGTTTGATCCACAGAAGATGCGATGAGAGGATTGTTCACTTCACTCATTACATCAGAGCTGTTACCATGGGCTGTTCCATTGGACTTCTGAAATATTCAAATTTAATTAATAATGTTTGGCAAACAGCACATTTTTGACAAAAAAATTGTAATATGCACAACAGGCAAACTAGAGGTAGATGTGTAGGATTCCAATAAACAATTTTATTATTATCAGTGTTTTTTTTTGTATTCCTTAAATTATGTAAATTAGCCTTTAGATATTGTGGCCAATTCTGTTTAACACAATCTCTAAATTAAAATGACAGCTTTAAATCTATTGCTGCCCAATTCCGCAGGGAAAATAAATATAATATGAAAGGGACAGCAACTTAAATAGAGCTGTCATTTAAATTTAGATAATATGGTGTACAACAGAATTTGCCTCAATAACTAGGTTTGCTAAAGAAATCTAAGTTTAAAAATTAATTTAAAATATCATACCTAAAAGATAGTATTGCCCGATTTACATACAGGCATTTCAGTTCAGTTGAGTTTTAACTCTTTAGCTTAAAGATGAACTGATGGTGGAATCGTCCTGGGTATCTTGGGTTGATGTTAATGATACGGCAGTCAACATCCATATCCTGTAACATTTAATCATGAAGTAACCATCAGTTCATTTTAGTCGTAGGATCTATATAACCAGAATGACAATAGTCTTGCAGGTAACCACCCATTAGACTATTGTTGTACCTATTTCTAGCACAAGCTTTATGCTTATTTTGAGGGGAGAGGGGAGTAGGTATATGATTATGACACTATAATTTTTTATATACAAAACTTGATTATTAAGGTTTTTGATAAACTTAAGAAACTTGTTTGTCCTTACCGGTTGAACATTTATTGTAGACCGCCCTTTACTATTTTTGAACCCCGGTCGGAAATGGTGGGGGACCATGCTTCACTAGGAATTGTCTAGCTACATTTTGTTGTCCTTGTTCTGTGCCAGGACCCTGATCTATTTACCTACACAAGTAGAAGTCAAGTAGGTATTTTGCCACTCACATTCTAACGATAGACCCAGTAACTTGGGACTGTTGGGGTCAGTAACAGTATTTGCTGACTGTTCTTTGAGCAACAACCATTCCATGGTTCTCCATGGTCTCTTATATAGTAGCTACCATCGGCTAATAGTCTGATAGATGTGATTACCTAGAAAATAAAATAAAAATTAATATGTTGGCCACATATTGTAATGATTGTACGATATGTTTGCACAAGGTTATTCTAATAGATGCTTACTTTTAACTACACTGGAAGTCCATCCACACTATTAATCGGCTTTAAAGCCTCATAGAGCTCTTTACATACTTACGTTGAAATTCGTTGTCGGGGAATTCGAATGAATTAAACTGATCACGTAGGTATTGATCGCCGATGTAATTTTCTTTCTTGTTTTTCCATTTCTGATGCAAAAATTAGGTTCCGTAGGCTCGAGACATCTTTATTTTAATTTAATGGTATCAGAATAAACTTAAACCCACGTCCTATGCACGAGGATAAAATTGTCTCTTTCAAATGTCAAATAAAAACCGGCAAAGTGCGAGTCGGACTCGCGCACCGAGGGTTCCGTACAAACCTGTAGCAAGTTTTACGATTAATGAATTTAATGAACTGCAAAACTAACTTTGTTTGTAGAGGTTTTCTGTTAATATCAAAAAAACTATGCTAGTTAGAGCATTGTCTATAGTTTTCCTGTAAAATATACATAAATTCCTATTGACCATAATTATTTCAGATTTTTCGATTGGTAAACTCCGGAGATAAGGGGGGGGGAACGGTATTTTTTTTGACTTTTTCCCCGATAAATCAAAAACTATCATGACTAAAAATAATTAAAAATCTGTTTTAGAATGTACAAAGTAAACCCTTTCATATGATACCCCACACAGTACAGTTATCTCACTTTTAAATTTCAACCCTCCGATTTTCCCCCCTTTTTAAATGAGAACAAAAATAATTTCCAATTTTTTTTAATTCGAGTGTCTTTGGGCCACTAATATACACAACTATTCCAAATTTCATGTCGATAGCTTCGGTAGTTACTGAAATAATCGAGTGTGACGGACGGACAGACAGACAGACAGACAGACAGACAGACGGAGAAAGTCGCACCATAAGGGTTCCATTTTTACCATTTTGGTACGGAACCCTAAAAAGGACAATTTTTCTCTTTCCCTTGCCCCCATGCTCTAGCCGGGGGAAGTTTATCCACTTGTAATGTCAAACAGGGATATACTTCTCTCTCCCCTGTTGCCGTGCTCTGAGGGGTGGATAAGTTAATTTTATCTCTTGTCAGTGGATAAAATCGGGGGATAAAATTTTTATCTCCGGCCCATGCTAGCCGGGCAGGGTGGTAACTAGCCACGGCCGAAGCCTCCCACCAGACGAAAACAAACAACAAATCAAAAAATCTGTTATACTCACGCCTCTTCTTCTTGGCAGACTTGTCCTTGCTGTTGACGAGGGTTGTCACCTGCAGCACCAGCGGCTCCAGGGTGCGCTCCACAGACATAGTCCTGATCTCCAGGTTCTTGGGGTCCCACTTGAGGGCCAGCTGGCCCACAGTGCCGTAGGGGTCCGTTAGAGTTGCCATGCTCGATGGAATGCTGGAATACAAGGATTTAACACGTTTCCTGGTTTAGCAACATAATATTGTGTATTAAAACAGGTACATAGAGTTGGTTCAATAAGTCAGTATACATGGGTAAATTACAAGGTAATTGAAATATGCTTTATAGCAACACTGTGAAAGAATTGTCGATGAAACAAACAAATGTGAAAAACTCTCTTCTTCTTCTTGAAGTGATACAATACTAGCTAGTTAACTCCTATGTTTACTCTACCTGTGCACTCCAAACTTGCATACACATCAAGTTAATGATTAGCTTTTAAGTAATGGACCTAGCATTCTTGCTAACATTTTAGGGGTAACTACTTCCATATACTTATGCGGAAGGGCCTGGGAACCCACTGCATTATTATCCCAAGAAAACCCCTGCCATTATGTGATTAATGAAAAGGAGTCACGACACTCAGCAATGAGGAATACAACGCAGAGAGAGACTTCCATACAGCATTTGAGTGTACTTTATGAAGTTATGCAAGAAATGCCGATCGCTGTATCATATCACTAACAAACTGTATTTGAAGAATGATTGGAGTTCAGCATAGATAAACTGACCCATACTTTTGTGAAAGTATTGTATGACTCACTCCGAACTTTTACACTGTTATTATGATTGTTTTAACTAAATAATGCTGTAACTTACTGTTAATTGAATGAGATAAGATTATAAACTCTTTACCAACTGAAATTATAAAATAATACGACAGAATTTCGTTACACAAAGCAATAGAAAACTACTAATAATATAACACGACAAATTACAGGAGGACGTATTTTTATTGAAACTGTTGTAAAGTTTGTGCAGTTCCTAAATTAGTCGGATAAAATATTGACATTTACTCCATCATACATTTACCTTTGATTTGTAGGTATTTTGAAGAGAACACACTAAATAACACAATGCTTTGCACAAATTAGACAATTATACACAAAGTTACACACAATTAAATTGAAATTAGAACAATTTAACACGAAAAAGCAGAAAAATTACACAAACTTGATCACGAAGGCGTGTCAAAAACAATAGGACTGTGTTCTGTGTTGCCATGTTCTAATTTTTTTTTTACAAATACAATTTTTTTTTATTTGGTACAAATATTTTCTTATAGTAAGATATATAGACGCCGCCATATCTCCTTTTCACTTCCACATGAAAGAGATGCAGTGTTGGGAAGTTACACAAGATAGAATGAGAAAAAAATATGTGTTTTTCTCTCTCTTTCTGCGTGTCACGAGGCCTATTGCATACTATTGTGCCAGACAAATTATGACGTTTGGAAGGTGTTTCATAGTATTACCTATCCCTTTCGGTTACAGGCTGACCCTGATTCTAGAGGTTCCTTCTTCTATGGTTCATTAGTTCATCTAAGCCACAGACATATTAATAGAAGCAGACTCAACATAAATTTCACACCCACACAGACAAGTGTATGTGAATAATTGTGACTGAGTGTGACCGTTTCCCTCCAAGCAAAAATGTGTATGTTTTAGTTTGTTGCAACACTGTGCTACACCAACGCACACATTGACAAAAATTCAGTGCGTGGCAGTCATTATGAGACATCTATGAGACCTATGGCGTTTGTTTACATTGTGTTGTCATAAGTTTTTTGTGAAATTTGGAGGTTTATAGGAATATTTATTGAAATAAAATGGTGAAGTGTTGTGTCCCCCTGTGTTACAACGCTTCGTACAGGAAAACCCCAGAAGTAACGTTCTATCGGTAAGTAAATTTCATGCTATCATGTAGCTTTGGAATGTTTTCATGTCGCATCGTATCAAGGATAAGATATCTAATATTATATAGTTGTTATGACGAAATATGTAGCCGTACATATATTATAACTATAATATTATGGTTTTCTGTAGAAATACATGCTCTTTGTTGTTGAATAATCTTTTTTGACAATTTGAGAACCTTAACAAATTACAGGGCCGGACTCGACGACTCTTTTATTTTAAAGTAGGTATATAACTTCGACTTTTAATTTCAGGTTTCCAAAGGATGAATACATGAAACACCTGTGGATAAAAAATATAAATAGAAAAGACTGGCAGCCCAACTCATGGAGTGTTATAATATGCTCCAAGCATTTTTCAGAGAATGCAATAGAACGTAATGAATTCCGTACGATTCTATCTCCTGCCGAGCGATCGCGTAACTTCTGCATCAATCATTGATACATCGCAATCACCTCTGATTGGTTAACACTCTTCCACTATTGGACATAATCCATTGACGCAGCAAGAATGCAATAAATTCAGCCAATTACAACAATTGATACTGTAACAATGATTGATGCAGAAGTTACGCGATCGCTCGGCTGGTGCCATACCGACCATTTATAAAGAAAAGTTAGCTGAGGTAAGTACTAAGTAGGTACCAATCTACCTTATCTTCCATTATGTGGACGAATTACATTAATTATTGAAAATCTTAATACAATTACTGTAATGTTTAGATTTATTTTTATAACTTCGGAAATACTGCATGTATTAAAGTGAAATAAAAACTAATGTATACATGATCTACGCTCCGATTTTAGGTGTATTTGATAATAATATTTATACCCTTTTGGGTTTTCCAATTTATTTGAATAAAAAACATGTGAGTTTAACCTGTTGTAGTTTTTTTATTTAACCTTATAACCTAATTCAAAATGATAGTTCACACAACTTAACCCTACATATTAATATAATGTTTTATGCAGCAACAAGGTGCGGCCCTGTGTTTTGTGTATGTGTGCGTAATGTTTTCGTGTGTTTGTAATTGCCACGCTATTTTGTACATTATATTGCCTCTGCTTCTCTTTATAACTCTGTGATCTAAGCCATTCCATGTATATTATTCTATGGTATGGATGGTAACCAGACTAATTATTTTCCGCCCTTCTCTGCCTCTCGGCTTTTTGTTGGATAGTTCCAGTGAATGTATCCGAATCACTGGATAGTTCAAAATGGATTAATGAAATAACAAGAAAAGTATCTATTACAAACCGGTAAACGGACAATATTTCAACGAAACTTCATTAAAAACGTTTCACGGATCACGGTTTCACTATGGTTTCACTGATGGTTGGCAGCATTGTTTTCTTACAATCCCACTGTCAAGTGTCATTGTCATTTTATAATAACAATCAGAGACTAATAACAATGGAAAAATAACCTCAACAACCCTAAAATTAATTGAAAATGCGATTTTCAATCATATTTCGTGTACCCAAAGCAGTATTAACAGCCCAAATTACGCGCAATTACGCAGAGTATGCACCAAAAGCTCTGAGAAGCTTGAAACCCAAGTCTACGCGCAACACAGTGCAGTTCTATGTAGATTCGTGTAGAGTAAGGGCCGTCGCTGGGAACGGAGGCGACGGATGCGTTTCCTTCCTCAGCGTGTGGTGCAAGGACCAAGCGGGACCCGATGGAGGGGATGGGGGACACGGTGGGCATGTTATTTTTCAGGTAAAGTCAGACTATATGGGTCTTCTAAAATCCATAAATGTGTCTCTGTCTGCTACGCTTTAACTGCCCATTTTTTCAACCGATTTTGATGAAATTTGGTATAGAGCTAGGTTACATCCTGGGGAAGGACATAGCATATCCCGGATAATCAAGTGTGAAAAAAAAAGTTTAATTCACACGGACGAAATCGCGAGCATCATCTAGTAGGATATAAATAGAACCTATAATCTCTGATTTCATTGGCTTAAAGTAATCTCATAGCTTATCACTGACTCATCGACACCCAGTCGAAGCCCTTGGAGGCTTGGACCAAGAATGAAGTTTGTTCCCTTTATATTGTACACAAGGAATAAATACAGATTTTTCAAAAATCTTGCAAGAGCAAAGCTGTGGGCAGTTGCTAATGATATAAATATTTACTGAGGTAGGTACTATCTCATGCCAGCTACTTCGGCAGCGTGGCGTTTTTTAATTCCCACAAGAACTTCCTTAATTTTCTGGGATAATATTTTGCCTAGTTAATTCAGGTGTTTAAAGCTTATCTCCATTCCAAATTTCAGCCAAATCCGTTCAGTCATTGTGGCTTGAATGAGTAACAAACATCCAAACTTACAAACTCTCACATTTATTATACTAGCTTTTATTTGTAACCAGCTAATGCCCGGGACTTAGGTGATCACAATAGATCGGAGACGGTCGCAGTGATACAGGACTTATGGAACTGGAGCCTCAAGAAGAAAGAAGAAGATGCCCGGGACTTAGTCTGAGTGGATTGAGTTTGTTTGGTTCTCTTTAATTTTCTGGGATTTTTGACGACCTCCGTGGCGTAGTGTTGAGGGCTGTTGCCTTAACGTGCGGAGGTCCCGGGTTCGATCCCCGGCAGGGTTTGGAAATTTATAATTTCTGAAATTTCCCTGGTCTGGCCTGGTGGGAGGCTTCGGCCGTGGCTAGTTACCACCCTACCGGCAAAGACGTGCCGCCAAGCGATTTAGCGTTCCGGTACGATGCCGTGTAGAAACCAAATAGGGGTATGGGTTTAATTAACTGCCATGCCTCTAACAGGTTAGCCCGCTACCATCTTAGACTGCATCATCACTTACCATCAGGTGAGATCGCAGTCAAGGGCTAACTTGTAGTGGATTAAAAAAAAAAAAAAAAAGATAAAAAGTAGCCTATATAATCTCTGTGTCAAATTTCATTTAAATCCGTTCAGTCATTCTGGTGTGATTGAGTAACAAACATCCATCCATCCACATTTTTGCATTTATAGCATTAGTATAGATAAAATACATTTTGTTTTCCACAGGCGACACACTCCAAAAAAAGTTTGAACCACTGCAAATCAGTGATCCAGGCGAAGCACGGAGAGCGCGGCACGCACAAGGACTGCACAGGCAAGAATGCTGACCATGTGGTTGTGGAGGTGCCTTTAGGTATACCGGAGTACCTTAATTTTTTTACTCTATACTATACTAGCTGATGCCCGTGACTTCGTCCGCATGGATTGAGGTTTTTCGGTTTCCGCAGGAACTCTTTAGCCTTTGTGCTATTCCAGACTATAATCTATCTCTGTGCCAAATTTCATCCAGATCCGTTCAGCCGTTGGAGCGTGAATGAGTAACAAACATCCATACATTCATACATCCATCCAAACTTTCGCATTTATAATATTTATTATTATTTGATTTTCTATACTCTCACTCTTAAATATATATAAGGAAAAGGTGACTGACTGACTGACTGATTTATCGACGCACAGCCCAAACCACTGGACGTATCGGGCTGAAATTTGGCATGCAGAGAGCTACTATGATGTAAAAAAAAGAATTTTAAATTTTTTTTTTGTAACACTAGAAATTATATGGTATACGCACTTGCGATTAGAATTGCTGGTTTGATTTAATTTCGCGCAGTGTGGTATGAATTATATTGAAGCGAGTATATTGTGCTGTATGGAGTTGTATGACGCGTATTTACAGTGCGTAGTTGGTAAAATTCGTACGCAGAAAATGAATCGCGAAAATAAAATTCGTGCGAATGTTTTACGCACTGCGAAGGTAGCCTTAGTGCGTAAATGAAATCCAGCAGGGCGATTGTGTAAAACCTGCATCAATCATTGTTACAGTCTCAATTGTTTTGATTGGTTGAATTTATGGTATTTTGGCTGGATTGTGCCCAATAGTGGAAGAATGTTAACCAATCAGATTGCGATCGTTACACTGTAGCTCATGCCAATCGCCCTGCAGGACAGTGTAGATGTCATTCAGCCAGTGTCCGGTGGTGTGACAGGTACAATAGTCCGCGACGGCTGTGGTCGCGTGGTGGGGGACTTGCAGCAGGAGGGCACGATGTTCGTGGCGGCGCGCGGGGGCGCGGGCGGCAGGGGGAACAAGTTCTTCCTCACCGACACCGAACAGGTGGGTATGTGTGGTTATTCTTCACGATTGTCGCCGGACGCTCGTGGTGCGGCCCTCGAGGCTGTGCCTCCTTACCCGGGCATATCCTCTCAGGTATATTAAAATTGGGTACACTGTAAACTTATTAACGTCGAATTACTTATGGTCTAAGATCCGAATCTAAATCGAAACGTACCGGTTTGATAAGAGAATCAAATTTATTTTATAATAAATTTCATATATTAGAAAATAAATTAAAAATGGGTAGACAACAGAAATCCTGGACAGAATATTTTTAATTATTTTTTGAAAAATGATTTTTCATAAAATGTTGCAAAATGAAGATAATAATAAAATTTTATACTGGACTTAAAGTATAGAGCATATAGAATGTGCAATCCTAGGGTAGACTATTATTTACCTGGATAAATAATGGAAATAATAGTCTACCCTATTATTTACCTGGATAAATAATGGAAATAATAGTCTACCCTACGATTGCACATTCTATATGCTCTATACTTTAAGTCCAGTATAAAATTTTATTATTATCTTCATTTTGCAACATTTTATGAAAAATCATTTTTCGAAAAGTAATTAAAAATATTCTGTCCAGGATTTCTGTTGTCTACCCATTTTTAATTTATTTTCTAATATATGAAATTTATTATAAAATAAATTTGATTCTCTTATCAAACCGGTACGTCTCGATTTAGATTCGGATCTTCTACTATTATAAAACATGACAGTGATAGTCAGATATGGTATCTTAAAACTAAAGTTACGAGACTCTCTGTTCCTTTAGAAGAAGAAGAGGGCTGTTCGAGCCATATATAATATGGGACCAAGAGAGTCGCTAAGAGATAAATTAAAAAAAAATCAATATTATGACAGTGCACAACCAATATATATTTGAAAATTTAGTATATGTGCATAAACACATTGGAAAATCCTATTACCATGTGAAGGATTACTTAAATGACAAGGAAGCTTGGCAATAATTTGCTCTAATGGATCTGATAGTTCCTTAGTTAAGATGATTTGTGAGATGGTGATAATGAAAAAAAAATAAAAAACCCCAGCTGAGTTTGTTGTGGGCTCTTCTCAGACCTGGGCGCGTTTGGAACCCTCGTAGCTTTAGTTTTAAGATACCGTAACAGATTATCACCATCATATTTTTATTTTTATGTAACTGGACGTCAATAAGTGTAGTGTACCTACCTAAATTGAATAAATATTTATGACTTACTTATGACTTTACTCTCATTAGAGGTGGTTAATATAACACGTAGCGCAATAGCATAGCGCGGATAACTTATTATGTGAGGAGCCGCCATGATGCTACGGCGGCGTTATGAATATCACGCGATCGCGCGCGGCGCCTCGTAGCACTTGTAACGGCGCCCGCCTGCCGGTAGCGCGCTGCCGCTGGCCGAAGGTTGGTCTCGCGTAATATTATAGGAGATAACTGCACATTTGGTAACTATCGCCAGAAAGACTGATTCAGTGTTAGGTGGATTTAGGGCTCTCCACTGATCACAAAAGTGACAGTCTGCCCGCATGTGGATGGGCTTTTCGCTAGATATGGCCGCTCAAAGACGGTTTATTGTTACCAAAAATGAACGATAACTAGAAAAGCTGATCGAACTTCACAATGATGTCAATAGATGGCGCTCTGTGATACCGCGAGGTCTCAGTTCGGGGCGAACCACTAGTATAAAATAAATAATTTAAAAAAAAAAAGTCGCGGGCATCAGCTAGTAATAGTAATAATAATGATGTATTCCAGTCGCCGATGGTAGCGGAGTACGGCGCTATGGGCGAGAGCAACCACTACACACTGGAAGTGCGGTCGATGGCGCACCTCGGGCTGATCGGGTTCCCCAACGCCGGGAAGAGCACCCTGCTGCGGGCCGTGACGCGCGCGCGCCCCACTGTCGCGCCCTACCCGTTCACTACACTGCGACCGCACATTGGTGACTTGGTTATACTCTCTCTCTCTCTGCGTCGTATTCCTCATTGCTGAGGGTCGTGACCCCATTCCATTAATAATAATAAAAAAACGTGTGGTGTCGTGGGACACCAGATAGGAACAAAGTTCCTAATTACATAAATTTTAAAAACCCGAAGCGAAGCCCATTTTTTTTTCTTTTTTTTGTTGAATAAAACAAATTATTACAATATGAACCTTAACACTAAGGCATTAAAGTTTAATTTGGAACGTAGTATATATTTTATATATAAGACCTTTTGTCTTCGTTAAAAAAATCTTACTCCACGCATTTACGGACGGACGCGTTACGCCGGACGTTTTTTGCCGGATAGAGTACCCCGTCGTCCCATAAGGAACTTTGTTCCAAAAAAAAATTGGCAGTCATAGGGACGATAGAAGTGAAAACGAATATTTAAAATTATAAAATAATTAAAATATAAACCTTAATATTAAGGTATTAAAGTTGAATTACGAATGTACTATATTTATATTTGAGACCTTTTGTCTTCGTAACAACGCGAGGTGTCGGTCACGGTTACACAGCACTTATTAATATAAACCTTAAAACTAAGGCATTAAAGTTTAATTACGAATGTACTATATTTATACTTAAGACCTTTTGTCTTAAGAAGAAAGGTGTCATTTTTACCCCCTACCAAAAAGTGTTCAACGCGCCAAAGAAGTTTCTACTTCAATAAGGGCAGAAGAGGAGTTTGAGTTTCATGGTAAATCAGATAATCATCTATTATCTTTCAGGTATGGTTCCGTATGACGACTATGAGCAAGTAGCCATTGCAGATTTGCCCGGTTTGATTCCCGGTTCGCATAAAAATTATGGATTAGGTGAGAACAATTTATTATGTATATATTTTACTGCCTCGTTGGTCTAGTGGTTAACATGTTCGACTGCGGCCGACGAAATCCCGCGTTCGAGTCCCTAGTCGGGCCATAATTAAGTATTGGGTTTTACTGACTAGAAATTCTCAGTACTAGCCCGGAGTTAGGAAGTTGGCGATGTGTCACCCCCGTGCCTCGGAGAGCACGTTAAGCCGTCGGTCCCGGTCATTATCACTAACATGATAATAGTCGTTAAAGCCCGCCAACCCGCATTGGAGCAGCGTGGTGGGTCTAAGCTCTAATTCCCTCTCGCCTATTAGAGTGGAGGCCTGTGCCCAGCAGTGGGACGTTAATGGGCTGTAGTGGTGGTGGTGGCTATAAAAGAGCAAGCAAATGAACGTATTGTTTTTTTATAATAATGAAGCAATTTCCGAACAAGTAGGAGTAAAATATATTGAATAACTATTAATGGTTATTTCCCTGCAGGTATCCAATTCCTACAGCACGCAGAGCGGTGCAGGGGTCTGATATTCCTCCTGGACGGCACCAGCGACCCCCTACGGCAGTACCAGACCCTCAACCACGAACTAGCACAGTACAGTGCACAGCTGGTGCACAGACCCCGCTGTGTGGTGTTAAACAAGATGGACGTGCCACGAGTTGAGGAGATATACCATAACATAGCAACACACATACGAAATAAAGCTGGGAAAATTGAGGTTATTGGTATTTCTGCGAAGACTGGTTATAATATAAGTGCACTATTGAAAGTTATTCGACAAATGTATGATGAAGGTGACGATAGTGACAAATAAATTCTTAGATTTAAGGTGGACTACACAGGTCTGCCCGCGAAATTCAAATTTAATTTGGTTTTTCGCAATTTATAAACTAATACGACAAAGTAGGCTTATGGCATTCCAATTGCGCCAATGGCAGTATCATCTTCACAGGGTTATATAATAATCTTTATTTGAAAGTGTCCAGTTTAAGTAATTAATCAGATTATCGACTAATTTGTGAGTAACTCACATCCAACTCGATAATCTAACTAATTTCTTAAACTGGACACTTTCAAGTAAAGATTTTTATATAACCCTGTGAAGATATTAGAATGCCATAAGCCTACTTTGTCGTATTAGTTTATAAATTGGGAAAAACCAAATTAAATTTGAATTTCGCGGGCAGACCCGTGTAGTCCACCATAAGGATATAAAATATACTTTGTAAATATATAATTATGTTTAAATAAATGATTGAGTTCAATATATATGGTTTTCATTAAATATTAGTCTGTTTCTAGAGCAAAGTTCATATACATTCCATTTTATTCACTGTCATTTGAAGACTATCTGACAGTTTGTTGAAAAGTTGAATTAGTTACTACTTTTATGCTAAACTTAAACCCGAGCGTAGCGAGTGTATTAAATAGCGCCGAGAGCGGCATCGAAACAGCTGTTTTGTATGGCGGTAATTACATTACCGCACTAGTGCAGAAATTACCCTTAATCGCACTCCTTTATAGGCTTATAACTGTGAGATAATATTTTTACGGCCCATAAGTAGGAAAAGTCTACTTTATAGTTTTGATATCGGCGAAGTAATATCAACTCTAGTAATTTCCTAACAATAAAACAACGACGTAGGCAAAAATGTAATATAATTAATATAAACCCACACATGTTCAGTACACGCTAGGAAGGCCCCTGCAGCGGCAGCTCTGAAGGCTTCTTTATTTTCTGCTTCCTTAGTTTGTTCGGTTGCAGTTTCATCTGTAACGAAATAATAAGAACTTATAAAATAACATCGTACATAAGAAAGATACCTAAGTGTATTATTTACTAAAACCTTCCTGAATGTACGTAGATATTACGCTAGTGAAAAAATCAATAAAATCGGTTCATTGGTTTCCGAAAAAATCATTAACAAAGAAACGTACATACGGGTCGAATAGAGAACCTCTTTTTGAAGCCGGTTAAAAATATGACGTTTAAAAGACCTGAACCTGCGCAGTGGGTGATTTAACTGTTGCCAGAGCTCTTTTTAACCGACAACAAGTTGTATAACTAGCTAATGCTCGCGACTTCGTCTAATTAAGGGTTAACCCTTAATTTTTCGGGATAAAAAGTAGCCTATGTCACTATCCAGAGCCTCAACCATACCCATGCCAAATATCACGTCCATCCGCCGTTCCGTCGCGGCGTGATAGAAGGAAAAACCAACAAACAAACACACTTTCGCATTTTTATAATATCAGTATGATACCTAGACACAGATGGCGGCAACGACACAGCTGCTCTTTCTATGGCGGCCATTTTATTACCGCACTAGTACGTAAATTAATATTTTCTTAACCAAGGGTGGGAAAAGTCTACTTTATAGTTTAAATAGCGGTGAATATATTGTAAACTAGATGATGCCCGCGACTTCGTCCGCGTGGTTTTAATTTTTTGATTCCCGCGGGAACTCCTTGATTTTCCGGGATAAAATGTAGCCTATGTCCTTCCCCGGGATACAACCTATCCCTGTACCAAATTTCATTAAAATCGGTTGAACGATTGAGCCGTGAAAGCGTAGCAGACAGACAGAAAGACAGACAGACAGACACACTTTCGCACTTATAATATTAGTATGGAAGTATGGATATGATGTTTAAAAGAGCGCTGACCTTGAATCTGCGCAGTGGGTGATTTATTTGTTTCCAGAGCTTTTTTTAGCTAACATCAAGTAATAATCTAGTACAGCTACGTACCTTGTAGTGCACCTCGCGCACGTGTCGGTACAAGGACGAGTACCAGCCGAAGGCGGCGCCGCACTGCGCGCAGCGGTAGGGGGTCTCGCTCGTGTGCATCGCCACTATGTGGTACTTCAGCTTAGCCGCGTTCTGGTACGACATTAGTTCATCATTAGAATGCTTTCTATGTCAAAAATAATTATTATTGTGCCTCTATTCGATTTTGCTATTTTCGACTGCGGATCACGAGGCCCTGGGTTCGATTCCCGGTCAGACATAAAAATTGTTAGGTGTCAATAATTATGATACCTAACAATTTTTACATAATCACTATCACTAACACGATAATAGTCGTCAAAGCCCGCCAACCCGCATTGGAGCAGCGTGGTGAATGTAAGCTCTAATTCCCTCTCTCATGTGAGAATGGAGGCTTGTGCCCAGCTGTGGGACGTTAATGGGCTAACCATGGTAAAAATTACACTCACTGCGCAAAGTTACCCAAGCGTTACCTGGATATTTAGTGCCGAGAGTTTAATTTTCAACATGTTAAGTAAAAAAAGTAAAAAGTTTTAGGTGACGATTACACAAACAGCCGTGGTTTGATATGGCAGCCGTTATATTACCACACTAGTGCGAAAATGATTATTACCGCACTCCTTTGTAACTGTGCTTTTTTTTATAGCCCAAGATTGGAGAACCAGTTTACTTTATAGTTTTAATAGGTGAAGTAAGACTCTATGAGCAAATGTATTGAAAATATTTTTTTAGTGATAGTTAAATAGAGGATTTACCAAAATCCAGATCCTCTGATAGTTTATGTTCTGTGTAGTCCGTCAAACGTATCTGTTCCGGGCCAAAATTGGAGCTAATTTTTATGCCTGTTTAGTTACCATTTTTATTTCATTTTTAGGGTTCCGTAGTCAAATTTGGCAAAAACGGAACCCTTATAGATTCGTCATGTCTGTCTGTCTGTCTGTCCGTCCGTATGTCACAGCCACTTTTTTCCGAAACTATAAGAACTATACTGTTGAAACTTGGTAAGTAGATGTATTCTGTGAACCGCATTAAGATTTTCACACAAAACTAGAAAAAAAACAATAAATTTTGGGGGTCCCCATACTTAGAACTGAAACTCAAAAAATTTTTTTTCCTCAAACCCATACGTGTGGGGTATCTATATGGATAGGTCTTCAAAAATGATATTGAGGTTTCTAATATCATTTTTTTCTAAAGTGAATAGTTTGCACGAGAGACACTTCCAAAAAAATGTCCAGGTAAAATCTAAAAACAATATATGATTTACATTACCATGCAAACTTCCACCGAAAATTGGTTTGAACGAGATCTAGTAAGTAGTTTTTTTTAATAATTTAAAACTTAACTTAATAATTTATAACTCGCGCACCGAGGGTTCCGTACAAACCTGTACGGAACCCTCGGTGCGCGAGTCCGACTCGCACTTGGCCGGTTTTCATATCTACTAGCGACGCTTTCGCCGGGTTACATAAGTTTGTGGGACTGTAACTATCCATTAAATTAAAAAGCTGTGTCGAACTTTAAAGACGCGTCACAAGTCAGTAGTTACAAAACCCTCTTCAAAGCTTCATTAAAAATTTGATAAATCTTAGAAAATTCGGATCAAACGGGAGCAAGTTAAGTAAACTCAAAGCTCAGTATACAGTAAAGCTGCGCGCTCACCGGATACGACTTGCCGCACACGTGGCACAGATTCTCCTTCTTCTCTTTGTTCTTGTGCACATTCTGGAGGTGCACGTACAGGGATGTGTGGCATTTGAAAGGCTGCAACACACAGACACACATCTATACTTACCAATATTATAAATGCGAAAGTTTGGATGGATGGATATTTGTTACTCAATCACGCCAGAACGGCTGAACGGGTTTGGATGAAATTTGGCACAGAGATAGCCTAGAATAATACAAAGGCTTACTATATTTTATCCCGGAAAATTATGAGTTCCCGCGGTAATTCCGCGGGCATCGTCGAGTGACAAATTGAGTAGAATCGACCAAAACTTGCATCACCTATCCCGCAATTGGGTTAGAATTGTTTTCGGGATAAAAACCAAGTTGTATCCGCCCAGTAGTAGCGTGGCACCGTAACAGACAGAACAGCTTTCCGAACCGGTGGTAGAGTCTTAACTTGACATAAGTGACACAATAAATACATCATTTATCATTTAAACTAGATTAGATTAGATATTAGATAACTAGATATTATTACCTTATTGCAGAGCTGACACCGGAATTTGATTTTATTTAGATGCTCCCAGTCGATGTGGTCTCGCAGCCGCGTTTTGTTCACGAACTTTTTACCGCACTCGTTGCACATGAAACTGTCAAACAATACGTTATTATGTTACAAGTGCGGTAATAAACAATTATAGTTGAGAAGCTAGGTGTAATACCTGCTAGGGTTTTACATTAAAGTACAAGGACTCACGTGAAGTCCTTCTCGGAGACGTGTCGGCGCGACACGCGCAAGTGCTGGCGGTACGTCGCGACAGACGCGAAGCGCTTGTCGCACAGACCGCAGTGCAGCTCGTTGTTGTCCCGCGCCTGCGCACACACACACACAGGAAATCTGTTTAATACTAGCTTTCATCCGCATGGAGTACACAAATTACAAACCCCTGTTTTACCCCTTAGGGTATATATATCCCTTGAATTTTCAAAAGTCCTTTCTTAGCCTACGTCATAAAAGCTATCTGTTTGACAAATTTTAGCTCGTTGTTGCGCGGAAATACCGAGGAAATCCATATAACTAGCGACATCGTCCACGCGGATTGAGGTTTTTCCGCATTATTTTATTACCGCACTAGTACGGAAATTAATATTACAGAGTACAGACCAATGAACCTGACACACTGTATAATATTAGTAAGGCCCATATTACACTATACTATAATATATAGGATCCAATTTCGCACCATAGATCATCATATAGTATAGTATATTTCTAGGATGATGATCTATGGTGTGAAATAGGATCCTATAATATAGTATAGTGTAATATGGGCCTAAGGATTGTTAAGCAACGCTGACCCAAGCCGGTAACTGGATTTGAAAGTTCGTATTTGGCCTTTTTTCGAATTTGCCTCGGAGAGCACGTTAAGCCGTCGGTCCCGGTTATTATCACTAACATCTGATAACAATCGTTACAAAAACCTAAGAGTTCAGGTGCTCTTAGTCGCGTCGTATGCGGAAGGATGTGGGAAGCCACCTCATTTTTATCCCAACAAAACTCCTGCCATTATGTGATTAATGGACTGGTCATCAAATAAATATTATATATATGCGAAAGTTTGTATGGATGTTTGTTACTCAATCACGCTCCAACGGCTGAACGGCTCTGGATGAAATTTGGCACAGAGATAGATTATAGTCTGGAATAACACATAGGCTACTTTTTATCCCGGAAAACTAAAGAGTTCCCGCGGGAACCGAAAAACCTCAATCCACGCGGACGAAGTCGCGGGCATCAGCTAGTATTGTAAATGCGAAAGTTTGGATGGATGTATGGATGTATGGATGTTTGTTACTCAATCACGCCCCAACGGCTGAACGGATCTGATTGAAATTTGGCACAGAGATAGATTATAGTCTGGATTAACACATAGGCTACTTTTTATCCCGGAAAATTAAGGAGTTCCCGCGGGAACCGAAAATCTCGATCCACGCGGACGAAGTCGCGGGCATCAGCTAGTTGAGGAATACGACGCAGAGAGAGAACGACGATGACAATGATTATGATATAATAATTAAGGTGATAATACTCGCCTTATGGCTGCGCATGTGCCGTCCCAGGTTCGATTTCCACTGGTACACCTTGCCGCAGCGCGGACACGGGTACCGGTTCTGGCCTCTGTGTAGCACACTGTTGAAGTGAAAGGTGTAAGTGAAATGAAGAGGAAATGAATGGAAGTGACAACGTCATCTGTCAGAAAAAGAGCGACAACTCCATTTGACGTTTGGGGTTGCCGTTTAATATGAGTTTTACTAAACAATGGGTTTAATATGAGTTTTACTAAACAATGGGTTTAATATGAGTTTTACTAAACAATGGGTTTAATATGAGTTTTACTAAACAATGGGTTTAATATGAGTTTTACTAAACAATGGGTGTAACTCACTTCAAGTGGTATCTGTAAGTCTTCCTGGAGCTGAACATCTTCCCGCACTCCACACACTGGGGCTTCTCCGGCAGAGGCTCCCGGCTGCGGCGCCCCACCACGCCGTTGGGCTTTAGGGGCTCCTGAGGACATTCAATACTATTAACAATACTAGTGGTTCGCCCCGAACTGAGACCTCGCGGTATCACAGAGAGCCATCTATTGTGAAGTTCTGTTAAAAATAATGCTCATTAAAAATTAAATAATTTCGTTTCCATATAATATTTATCTAATTTTAGTATTTGTTGTTCAAGTACAGGATATAATTCAAATAATTGATAAGTTTCAGGCTCAGCCTTTCAGAAAATTGAGAGTTCTGAGGTCAACTTCGGACGTTAGAAAATCTCCACTTTGAAAGCCCCCCATTTCGTCAATTTTAGGGGAAAAATTATAAAAAATATGTTTTTGGACTCTATTCCTAATTATCTTTAAAATGATATACCGCAACTCTATGTAACGCTATAAAAAATATTTTACTTCGCATTCGCTTCTGTGAGAGCCCCCCTGAAATAATAGTATATTGTGATACAAGGGTGGAAAGTAGGTTATTGCAAACGAGCTGTCATTAATAAGCACGAGCCGAAGGTGAGGGTTTTTAATGTCACGAGTTTGCAATAACCTTCACACCCGTGTATCACACGACGTTTTTCAATACAGTTGTGGGAAATAGTAATAAACAAATCAAAGAATTAAAAGTTTATTTCAATATACATACGTACATAGTAATTAATTCTGAAAATTGAGACAGTTTTTAACATGGAATAACTTGACCACAATGTAGATGGTTTATATTTTCCACTCAATTCATGAAAATAATCTAACAAAACATTTTCTGAGAATGACTTAGTTTTTTCCATGAAATAAAATTATTGTAAGCCGTCATATATCTTTTTCGAGATTTTGGAGGCAAAATTCCATCTTGTGCAGTTTTCGCCTCAGATAAAATATCTGGTGGAGTTAATTCCATTTCATCATTAGTACTAGAACTCATATTAACAAAAATATAATCAATATTCAATTTATCACTTAAAAAATAAAAAATTTCAGCAAATGGCGCGTATTTACACCTGGACATATTTTTTTTTTTTCAACGAAACTAGGCTACGGGTTCGTACCTACGCGTATACAGCCTATTCGATTTTTGTCAAATGTTGAAAATAATTAAATTAAAACTGGTAATTAAATATAATCAACAACCATTTAAAAGAATTTTGGAAATTCAATGCTAAAACGTACGGATTCATTCATTTTTCCTCGTAAAAAGCCTATCCGATTATATTCTATGTATGAAAACTCCTTGCTACTAAACTTTTTTAATTGACTTGGAAAATTTAAAACTAAACTGCAAAAGTAAGTGTCGAGCTTGTAAAAGTAAGTCACGACCGTGTAAAAGTAAGATGCCTATGCGAAAGATTCAATTTTCGAATCATAACTACAGCCTCTGAAAGTGCGCCATGTTTGACAACTGTATTGAAATAGTAGTTTATGCAACTGTCATATAATGAAGGGTATTAAAACACGAGTGTGAGTTTATGAAACGAGCTGTTACATCCCTAGCTACTAAGGCGCATATTGCTGACCATTCACGTATAATTTTGACCCACTATTCGACATCGACGCAAGACAATAAAGTGTTAATCAGCACTACTATTGCCTATAAAAGCACATAATTAATTCTAAATCTCTAGTCGTTCTGGTAATTAGCCTAATTGCTGCCCACCTACGGACCTGGTTTCGGCCTGCCGGACTGGACTAGCAATAAAAGCTAAGGCCCTTGAACAAAAGTATCGCCGAAAGACCTTTTTGAGGTCCTCGCGAGTCGCGTCAAGTGATTTAAGTAGTTAACCTTATACTTTTGTGAGAAATACTTAATTTATCGCAACTAATAAACTACAGTTCAAGTACTCGTGTCGTTTTCTTTATAACTACCGAGTGCTTGGGGCTAACATTTGGTGTCAGAAGAAAGCGGGATTAATTCCCGTTGGACGCCTACTCCTGACGACGTCCACGTGATTCTCCAAGCCAAGCTGCCCGTGCTGCCGTTCCTGGTCTCTCTGACAGACGCGACGGACAGTCAAACCCCAGCTGGCCCCGAGAAGAAGACCAAGCTGTGCCAATCCTCATAGTGCCCGAGGGTTCTCTGCCCAGCCGTGAGGTGCTGCCACCCGGTCCAGGTTCCTGCTTAATCACATCATCGCGACGAGGCGTGCGGAATCATCGCGCGTGCGACCCAGTTCGACTCACCCGGCGCGTGACCTAGTTCGACTCACCCGACGTTGCAATACGCTGCGCAGAATCGTCAACGCTGAATCAACAATGACACCGTTTCTACTGCTACTGTGAGTGATTTGCGTGCTATTAACTTTATAACCATTATTTTATTTTCTGTTATTGCGTATAGGAAAGTATTAACATATTTTTATTATCATGGCAAACCGAGAGGATAAACCTACTACTTTTAAACCTTTCCCTGTCGAATCCATTAAAATGAATTTTAGCGACTTGACCCGGTTTATTAAACCCTTTGACGGTGACCGGACCAAGTTGACGTCGTTCATAAGGAACTGCGAAAATGCCCTTAACTTAGTAAATCCCACACACGCCGAAATTTTATTTCAATTTATTCTATCACAATTAGAAGGGAAAGCAGATGCGGCCTGCTCATTAAAGGTATTCGATAACTGGTCGGAACTAAAACAATTTCTAAAAAGTAATTTTGGCGAAACCAAACACCGAAGCCACCTACTCTTAGACCTTCAGAACTGTAAAATGAAATCCAACGAGACGATTTTGCAGAACAGTACACGCTTAGAGACTTATCTAACACGCTTACAAACCGATATCTCCCATTCTACTAGGGACTCCGGTGAAGTAAAAGGACGACTAGCCGATACCGAAGACTTAGCCTTACATACATTCTTATTAGGATTACCAAACCATATATCGAATATTCTTAGGGGTAGGGACCCCAAAAACCTCGCAGAAGCAATTAATTTGGCTATCCAAGAAGAAAAATTTTACAATCTTGCTCAGACCTCTAAGGGTATAAAATATTATGATAAATCGGCACACACGGACAGACACTACTATCCCTATAGTCCACATCCCACGCATAACGCGTCCTATTCAGCAAGTTTTCAACAAGGAAAGTCACCCCCTCGCAATTCCAATACAAATCACACCCAAGAAAATCAAAGCACCACTCATAATCCACAACCAACCTCTCCTAGAAAAACAGACTCCTGCCGGTACGGTATAAAGCAATACAATAATGCCAATCGCCATAAGATTTCCAACCCTCCGCCTAATATTGTTCATAGTCTTTCAGAAAATATTCAAGAAAAAAACCCATATGTCGATCCTGAGGAAGAACTTTTAAACTAAACCGGGTTCCGCGTTTGCGTCACTTGGAATCCACTAAAAAAAATGACGCCGTATTAACCACTGTTTCTATTGCTTTAATTCGCGATATTTAAAGCCTACTAATAATCAGATTAGCACTAAAGAAGTCGCGGAACACATACCGAAAATTTCTATTCCAGATTCCACTGTATCCGCCATTCCTCCTGATTTTTTTAACCCACTGAGTCTACTAAATCCACTGAGTCCAATAAGTCCACTGAATCTACTATATCCACTGAATCTATTAAACCCCATTGAGTCTACTAAATCCACTGAGTATTCTAAGCCCAATGAGTCTACTTTATCCACTGAATCTACTAAATCCACTGAATCCACTATAGCTTCTAAATCCACTGAGTCCAGTTTTATTAATTCCAATATTTTCAATGAAAATACTAAGTTTTCTAGTCTTAGAAACTCCTCCGAATCCATTAGCTCTATATCCGTGTCACGTGTCAACAAACAGGGTAACCAGCCCCAAATTCATGACCGTGGACACCATGCTTCTATAGCCTCTGTATCCGTGTCACGAGTCAACAAACAGGGTAACCAGCCCCAAATTCATGGCCGTTGACACCATGCTTCTATAGCCTCTGTATCCGTGTCACGAGTCAACAAACAGGGTAACCAGCCCCAAATTCATGGCCGTTGACACCATGCTTCTATAGCCTCTGTATCCGTGTCACGAGTCAACAAACAGGGTAACCAGCCCCAAATTCATGGCCGTTGACACCATGCTTCTAAATCCTCTGTATCCATGTCACGAGTCAACAAACAAGGTAACCAGCCCCAAATCCATGACCGTGGACATATTGTTACCAAATCCACTGAATCTTTTCAGCAAGCCAACTGACAGAGTAACCAGCCCCAAATGCATGGCTGCAAAAATAATTACCAATCCTACTAATATTTAAATGAAAAAATACTAACTCCATCAATTACTCTGAATCCATTATTCTACTATATCCCCTAAACCTCATATAATCCACAGTTCCAGCCTTCACTTCGATAAGTTAGGATTTTTAAAATATTATAATAACTTTTAGAATACTATATCTACCTTTACTGATTTTTCTTATACAAGTAGGTAAAACCTCATATAGATAATAGTAAAAACGTTATATACACAGATAAAGAAACAAGTAATAGCTATAAATTTAGAAAATATGCACACTCTTTTAGACAAATCCCACATTTCTAGTTTCGTTAGAGATACCAAATTAGTATTTGTAGTTGGAATCCCATTGACTCTCCTACAAGAATATAACTTCTACCATGTTTATGCTCTCCCTACTGCACATGATATCAAAAATCCGCACTCATTTGCTTTGATAAATCCTACTACAAATTCCTCGCAATAACAGACGATAAATTAATGTATTCTACGATGGACTCAATGAGTGATTGCAAAACCTTAACAACCAATAACTATCTGTGTAAATTAGGAAGTGTACAATCCAGTGTTACAAATCCGATCTGTGAAGTGGCGATCTTAAGTGCATATATAAATAAAATACCGGACACGTGTGATTATAAAATAATAATTAGTGATATCGACGTATGGCAAAAGATAAATAATAATAAGTGGATTTATGTTCAATCCGATATAATTATGGTATCTGTAAAGTGTAATAATACTCTTAACGACTACGATATTATTGGAACAGGAATTCTCAAGGTTCCGAAAGGATGCAAAGCATTCCATAAGCTTTTACAATTTATTCCTTCAGTTGAGTATGAATCCAAACTTTATTTGCCAACTCCCTATTTCAACATAATAAATGACGATTGCTGTTCCAAAAAGAAAATAAATAATTCGCTTCCATATCTAACACCTATTAAATTGTCACACATTAACTTAGATTCTTTGCATTATGTCACACACCGATTAAACCAAGTTAATGACGAAATAGAGAAAATTGAAAACCAGCCTTATCACATTAAATATGGAAGTTATTTTAGTATCTTAACGACTTTAGTATCCCTAACTGTACTTAGTTATATTTCTTATAAAATCTTTAAATTTCTTTGTAATAGACCAAGACGTAATAACATTCCAAGCTCTAATCCTGGTTGTTGTATACAGATTTTCAACAGTTGTTACACTAAACCTGACCATAATGTCCGAGCAATTAATACTAGTTCCAATTTTGAAACTCGAAATAGAGTCTTTGATGCAAGTAGTAGCTCTGAGAGTTCTCCTAATAGCTTACGGAGAAACCTACAGTAAGAAAAATTGTATCTCTTAATTAAATCTACTATTTCATTTATACTAGAAGAATTAATAAATTGTGTTAGTACATAATTCTAAAGTTAATTCATTTTCCTAGTTCTAAGGAAAGATAATGTTACTAATCTTAATCAATTTTATATTTCTAGATCACTTTTAATATCTACTTATTCCTAGTTCATAATTTCTGTAAACTGTCATAGATAATTTAATTTTGTTTATCTCTTTTTGTTTGTTTGTTTCCTTAATTCTAATAAATTTTGTATTTCTAGTTCTTAGTTCCTATCTTATCGATAACTTTTTGATTTTCCTTAATTAAATGTATGTAATAATGATAACATGAGAATGATATCATCAATTTTCTATTTTCTACAATTTCATTTTTGTAATACTTAAATCACTTTTCTACTCGCATCATCCCATGATGCTCCGTTTTAAAAGGGGGAGGTGTTACATCCCTAGCTACTAAGGCGCATATTGCTGACCATTCACGTATAATTTTGACCCACTATTCGACATCGACGCAAGACAATAAAGTGTTAATCAGCACTACTATTGCCTATAAAAGCACATAATTAATTCTAAATCTCTAGTCGTTCTGGTAATTAGCCTAATTGCTGCCCACCTACGGACCTGGTTTCGGCCTGCCGGACTGGACTAGCAATAAAAGCTAAGGCCCTTGAACAAAAGTATCGCCGAAAGACCTTTTTGAGGTCCTCGCGAGTCGCGTCAAGTGATTTAAGTAGTTAACCTTATACTTTTGTGAGAAATACTTAATTTATCGCAACTAATAAACTACAGTTCAAGTACTCGTGTCGTTTTCTTTATAACTACCGAGTGCTTGGGGCTAACAGAGCGCAGCGAGTTTCATAATAGTAACGAGTGTTTTAATACCCGTGTTATATGCAGTTGCATACACTACTTTATCTTCACTGATGCAATTTATCAAACAACAAGAGTAAAAGCTGACAATAGTTTATCGCGTACGTGTATTGTCACAGTGAACTTGCCGCCAATCTAACCAATGAGAGCGCAGCTGCGCGCGCAGGGCCAATCAGGAGCGAGCGCGCGCTGTTCGTTTTTTATTTAATTGGCACAAGATCTTACCAAAGAGTTTTGTGTATGTAAGTTTAGTAGTTTCGACGAAGTTTTCACGTATAACCCAACTGTTTTCAAAAGCCAGCCTAATATCAAAATTTTATACAACTTGTATGAGGATTTTGACATAAGGCTCGCCAGGTTAATTGGTCGCGTTTTATTGATGTTATAATGAGATTTTACGATATCGATGTGGATATTATACCATCATGTGAAATTGCTTAAATTGAGTGTTTTGTTATCTGCGCTATAACAGTAGTAATTATAAGTCAAGTATTGGAAACATAAGTAGAATGTTATAACATTAGTGTAGATAAAGATTTTTATTAATTTTTTAAGCCATATTCGGCGGGAGGCCATTGGTTTACATATTATATTTAAATTTGAAGTAATTACGTTCAGTAATTCAAAAGTTATAAAGCTCTGACGGACGGACGGACGGACGGACGGACGGACAAGTGCAAATTCACTCAAGTAGACTCAGAGACCTTTGCTTCGCTCGGTTAAATATTAGTATAGATTGTTATAAGATATCTATAATATTGTTATATGTTCTAAGCTTATGTTGGTTTATTACTATGGGCCTTAGTATTCTATACAAAATCTTACTTTTATAGTGTGCAGAGTGTCTATATGCCTCTCCAACAGTTTCTCCTTCACAAAGCTCTCTCCGCACTGCGTACAAGGGAACTCTCTCTCCGTCAAACTCTCTGTCGCATCCAAGTCGCTGGCTACATCGGAGCTCTCCTTCCTTTTGATTGCTTTCTTTTTCTTTATTTTCACTTTCTGTTTCGATTTCTTCTTCAAAGTCTGTAAAATAAAATTTAAATTCAAAAGTAAAACTCTCAACTCACCTCCTCTCTTCTCCTCCTCTCTTCAAAGCAAAGCAAAGAGCAGTGAGAGGAAGTGGGACTTGCTATTTGGATGATCGGGGGTTCATTGTGAGGAAGTCTACTGCCAAAACATCATAATGAGGTACCATGATGGCGTTACCACAGTGTCAACTAGATGCGCTCATAAGGATGATGGCAACTCAATCAAATCAGCAACTCTATATCAAACTTAAAAAAACCGGCCAAGTGCGAGTCGGACTCGCGCACCGAGGGTTCCGTACAAACCTGTAGTAAGTTTTACGATTTATGACGTATTAAAAATAAAAATTACGTTTGTTGTATGGGAGCCCCCCTTTAATATTTACTTTATTGATATTTAATTATTTATTGTGAAAGGTAATATACAAGTTAATATTCTGTGAAAATTGGAACCGTCTACCTGTTACCGTTTTTAATATTGAGCAAAAAAATACGAAAAAAACACGTTTATTGTATGGGGACCCCCCTTAATATATATATTTTTTTAATTTTTAGTATTTGTTGTTATAGCGGCAACGGAAATACATCATTTGTGAAAATTTCAGCTTTCTAGCTATCACGGTTTATGAGATACAGCCTGGAGACAGACAGACAGACAGACAGACAGACAGACAGACAGACAGCGGAGTCTTAGTAATAGGGTCCCGTTTTTACCCTTTGGGTACGGAACCCTAAAAACTACTTACTAGATCTCGTTCAAACCAATTTTCGGTGGAAGTTTGCATGGTAATGTACATCATATATATTTTTTTTTTAGTTTTATCATTCTCTTATTTTAGAAATTACAGGGGGGGGGGACACACTTTTTACCACTTTGGAAGTGTCTCTCGCCCAAACAATTCAGTTTAAAAAAAATGATAATACAAACCTCAATATCATTTTTGAAGACCTATCCATAGATACCCCACACGTATGGGTTAGATGAAAAAAAAAATTCTAAGTATGGGGAACCCCCAAAATTTATTGTTTTTAGGGTTCCGTACCCAAAGGGTAAAAACGGGACCCTATTACTAAGACTACGCTGTCTGTCTGTCTGTCTGTCTGTCTGTCTGTCTGTCTGTCTGTCTGTCTGTCTGTCTGTCTGTCTGTCTGTCTGTCTCCAGGCTGTATCTCATAAACCGTGATAGCTAGAAAGCTGAAATTTTCACAAATGATGTATTTCCGTTGCCGCTATAACAACAAATACTAAAAATTAAAAAAATATATATATTAAGGGGGGTCCCCATACAATAAACGTGTTTTTTTCGTATTTTTTTGCTCAATATTAAAAACGGTAACAGGTAGACGGTTCAAATTTTCACAGAATATTAACTTGTATATTACCTTTCAAAATAAATAATTAAATATCAATAAAGTAAATATTAAAGGGGGGCTCCCATACAACAAACGTAATTTTTATTTTTAATACGTCATAAATCGTAAAACTTACTACAGGTTTGTACGGAACCCTCGGTGCGCGAGTCCGACTCGCACTTGGCCGGTTTTTTTTCTATTTTTGTGTGAAAAAAAATCTTAATGCGGTTCACAGAATACATCTACTTACCAAGTTTCAACAGTATAGTTCTTATAGTTTCGGAAAAAAGTGGCTGTGACATACGGACGGACACACAGACAGACAGACAGACAGACAGACAGACATGACGAATCTATAAGGGTTCCGTTTTTGCCAAATTTGGCTACGGAACCCTAAAAACGAGCTTCTAGTATGGAAGTTGTATGAAATTCACAACAACCTCAATCTACATAGACGGGCCGTGTCAAACAAAGAATGTGAACTTATTTTACTAACGCCATCTAGTCTGAAAAGCGGGACAGCGCTATGGCGGAGACAAGGACAGGCTTATGCAGGTGTGGAGCGCGCTCTACAGGTCGGACGCCCAATTTTTTTCTATGAAAGGGCCCATCTAGTATCTACATATATATCGATGACTAGCAGATGCCCGCGACTTCGTCCACGTGAAATAAGTTTTTTAAATTCCCACGGGAACTCCCTAATTTTTTGGGTTAATATATAGCCTAAATGACCTAACACTCATGCTCATAAATAATGTGGCTTTCTATTGGTACCAGAATTTTTAAAAATCGTTTCAATAGATCTAGAGATTACCCCCTACAATCTCATAAACTTTTTTTTTTTTTTTATCCACTAGTTTAGCCCTTGACTGCGATCTCACCTGATGGTAAGTGATGATGCAGTCTAAGATGGTAGCGGGCTAACCTGTTAGGGGCATGGCAGTTATATTAAACCCATGCCCCTATTCGGTTTCTACACGGCATCGTACCGGAACGCTAAATCGCTTGGCGGCACGTGTTTGCCGGTAGGGTGGTAACTAGCCACGGCCGAAGCCTCCCACCAGGCCAGACCAGGGAAAATTCAGAAATTATAAATTCCCAAATTGACCCTGCCGGGGATCGAACCCGGAACCTCCGTACGTTAAGACAACAGCGCTACACACTGCGCCACAGAGGTCGTCAAAATTTACCTCTTTATAATATTAGTACGAGTATATATAGTAACTAGTATGGCGCGTGGCTGCGCGGCCCGCTAAAGCGGACCGCGTATTGGACCGCGCGGTCCACTGTCTACTTACTCGCTGTCCTACTATCCTGGTTTACTGTCGACGTGTTCTGAACTGAACAACGAACTGCTATGCTAGTGAGCACAGTGGAAGCGCCAGCACGCCAAGCGTCCGACGTAAAAGAAAATTCTCATAAAAGAAAAAACATGAAACAAAGACCACCAACCCCCCGCCCCCCTCCACCCACATCCCCCCCTCCCCCCTACCCCTCACCCCCTTGTATTAATACCTTTGGGTGCCATCGAACTTCGGCAACTTGGCTTTCCTAATGGCAAACCGACAATAATTCTTCCATAAAGAACAAATCTCGTAAAAAAACCATATCAAAATCATGCATATTTCCTAACTTCTACTCTCTTTAATGTTCGTAGATTCTGCCATCTTAATTTTTTCTGCTCATCAAGTAGACTTTCAGGCCCTGATAATTTTCTACCCAAAACCACTCTTTCATCTTTTAAATACTGTCTGAGATAGCCGCCATCTTGAATCCGCCATTTTGGATTTTTTTTTCAGCTCACTGCCAATTATATGAAGTTTCGAGTATTTTTTGTTTGAGCAGCCCCTACCTATCTTTTATACCCTGAGTGTGCTCCTCACCCATCATCCGAACCTTCGATCATCATCTCACTCCATATTTTTTTCCCGAACCATTCGTCAAAATGAGGATTCTTCCATAAAAACAAGTATATATAGTAATAGATAATGTACTCACCTTTTTCTCCTTAACAACTGTGCTCTCTGTATCCAACGCCAAGTGGTTAACAAAAGTGTCGGGTTCACAGTGCGTGTCGTCGCCTGCCGCCTCGCGCTTCACGTGCGCGTCTCCGTCCACCTCCAGCTTCACGCTGACGGGTTCCGGGTAGCTGATGTTGATTACATGCTCCGTTGTGAAAGTTGAGCGTTGGTGGTTGAACAATGCGCTCTGGAACATCCATACTAATCAAATAATCAAATAAATATTATAAATGCGAAAGTTTGGATGTATGGATGTATGTTTGTTACTCAATCACGCTCCAACGGATGAACGGATCTGGATGAAATTTGGCACAGAGATAGATTATAGTCTGGAATAGCACATAGGCTACTTTTTATCCCGGAAAATTAAAGAGTTCCCGCGGGAACCGAAAAACCTCAATCCACGCGGACGAAGTCGCGGGCATCAGCTAGTATGTATTATAAATGCGAAAGTGTGTCTGTCTGTCTGCTACGCTTTCCTGGCCCATCTTTCCAACCGATTTTGTTGAAATTTGGTACGGAGGTAGATTGCATCCCGGAAAATTAAAGTGTTCCCGCGGGAATCAAAAAACTTAATCCACGCGGACGAAGTCGCGGGCATCATCTAGTTTTTTTTTTTTTACGACCACTGTGGCGCAGTGTGCAGCGCTGTTGTCTTAACGTGCGGAGATCCTGGGTTCGATCCCCGGCAGGGTCAATTTGGGAATTTATATTTACTGAATTTTCCCTAGTCAGGCTTGGTGGGAGGCCTCGGCCGTGGCTAGTTACCACCCTACCGGCAAAGACGTACCGCCAAGCGATTTAGCGTTCCAGTACGATGCCATGTAGACTAGGGGCATGGGTTTAATATAGTAGTTTTAGTTTTAAGATACCGTAACAGATTATCACCATCATATTTTTATGTAACTGGACGTCAATAAGTGTAGTGTATCTACCTAAATTGAATAAATATTTATGACTTAAAACTTCCATACCCCTAAAAGGTTAGCCCGCTACCATCTTAGACTGCATCATCACTTACCATTAGGTGAGATTGCAGTCAAGGGCTAACTTGTAGTTGATAAAAAAAACGTACTGAGTGTACTTCCAAATACGTTGATGGAACTCAGCCTAAGAAAATGAAATAATACCTGATGCGTGATCCCCATCAGCTCAGTGTAGCACTCCTGCGCCTGTCTCTTGAACCTCAGGAAGCGGCGCAGCACCCCGCGGCACTCCCAGCACACTCGCAGGTACGCTGACAGCATCTCTGTTGAGATCTGAAACATAACAAGCAGTAGGTATTATAACATTCAACTGTGGAAAAAAAATTCGGAAACTCCCAATTTTTTTGGATGTTTTTTGAAGTGAAAACTTCTTTAGCCGCGTTGAGCACTTTTTCGTAGGGGGTAAACTTGTGGATTCGCGTCACCGACACCTCGCCTTGTTACGAAGACAAAAGGTCTTAAATATACTTAAATGTACTACATTCGTAATCAAACTTTAATCCCTTAGTTTTAAGGTTTCTTCTTCTTCTTCTTCTTCTTGTTGAGGCTCCAGTTCCGTCCGATCTGTATCACTGCGACCGCCTCCGATCTATTGTGATCACCTCCAATACTTGTTTCCGCCAGGAATATCAGCGTTTTCTTGACTGGAATACGGGAAGCGTCCTTTAGGTCAATAATATGTTTGCCCAGATGGATACTTCGTTTATGCATTAAAGCAGGACATTGGCAGATAATATGCAGCGGAGTCTCAATGGATTCCTGGCATAATCTGCAGATATCCGTGTCCCTGAGCTTAAGGTTGAACATGTGTCTGTTCAGACCGCAGTGACCTGTTAAAGCCCGCGCTATAATGCGTAGGTTTTTCCTGGTGAGCGCTAGCGCCTCGGAGGCGGCCTTCTTGTTGAAGGTTTTGACCAGCGCCTTGGAGTGGTTTAGACCACGTAAGTTTCTTCAACGAGTGAGTGTTTCATAGAAGCAGTAGGTAAGCAGGGTGAGCTGCACCAGGCTTTTAGGTATACCGCAGACCGGTTCTTGGCCCCAATCATGTAAGAATGTCCGATCAAACGTTTAAGATTTTCGTCAAAGTAAAATAAACCATACATGCATTGAATTAGAGCTCAATTTCGCGTATCCATTCTTATACGTTTGAGTATCGTACATACCTAAACGTATAAGAATGGGTACACGAAATTGAGCTCTAATTTAATGCTGTTATGGTTTATTTACTTTGCCGCAGATTTTTAACGATTTCATCGGTCATCCTTACATGATTGGGGGGCTGGTCCAATCTTGCGTTTTAAGGTTTACATTGCAATTATTATTTTTTTAATTATTTTAAATATTCATTTTCACTTCTATCGGCAGTCCCTATGACTGCCATTTTTTTTATTTTTTTATTGCGAGATAGGCTTGCAAGCCAATGATGAGGTCTAGGTTGGAACAAGCTCACATTGTAACATCTATGATATCGATTTCAATCATTTAAGTGTAGCCTATGTCACACCTCATTCATCAAAATCAACACAGTAGTTTTTTTTTTATGTGTTCCTTCCTTTTTTCCTCCGACATGGCGATCGGAGACTGTTCTAGGTCAGTACTATGAATGGCATTTTTTTTTTACCTTTTTCTTTTTGCTGTAAAATGTTGTTACTTACTGCACAAGTGCGTACAGTTCGTCTAGGACACTTAACTACACACATACATTACATGAATAAAAGCTACATGTTAAGCATGTCACTTACACAGTAGTTTAGGTACTATGGTGGGACATACATAAATACATACATATTATCCTCCCAACCGAATTTCTGCCACAACAGTCAATCTCAAGAGTTTAGACATCTGTGTGAGTGCACAAATGTGTGTGCAAACAAAGGTGCACTCTCTAATCCTTTACTCTCATAGCTCGATGTGACAGAAAATCCTACACTACCGGAGAGAGATCGCTTCTATGAATTAATGAACAAATGAATGAAAGATGATATGAATTGAAACAGACTTCGTCTAGTCTAAAATGTAATTATTTAATTCTTAAGGGTATTGTATATACTTGAGGTTTTGTATCACATGTTCTGTTGATGTTGTTCTGCATATACTGGATTTGGATGAGAGATAAACTTCCTCGATGACAATATAACCTAGGGGAGGATATTCAATGGAATACCCCTCAATATATAACTAGCAAACCAATTCCTAAGATCTGATTATGGCTAGAAAGCCGATGGCAGATAGTTGAAATGGGAAAGAAAAAAAAAATGTTCTGTTGATAATGTAGACCCCTAACTATGAAAGGATTTTCAGCAATTCAAGGAAAGAGTCAATTGTACAACTTGTTTTCATTGTTTCGTCCACATTCCTGTCTGTTACCTTTTAACAACTTAACTGCTGAACTTTACCTTTTTTCAACATAATTTGGCACATTTGCCTACATCCAGGACATTGTGGAACCAGCTTCCATCTTCTGTGTTCCCTAATGATTATAATATAGGGCTCTTCAAAGGGCGGATAAACAAATTTCTCAAAAGCCAGCAACGCATTGGCGGTTCCTCTGATGCTGCAAATGTTCATGGGCGACAATAATCACTTAACATCAGGAGACCCGCGTGCTTGTTTGCTTGCTATATATATATATTTAAAAAAAAAACATCCTGGTGACGGATATAGGCTTTCATATGGGAAATTTAGAAATTAAAAAAATATTGAATGTCTCTAAATGCCATATCTATATTTTTGTATGCAGAATGTTTCTTAGCGCAAGTTCAACACTGGGTCACTCTGTGGCTTCGGACCGCTGAATGAGTGCGGATGCTTGACGTTGCATCAAGCCTCATCAAGCATGCTTGTCAAGCACGTGAATGCTTGTCAAGCAATTTTTTCGTCACAATCGTTTAGGGACCGCTTTATTCCGAATTTATAATACAAAGGAATAGTAAAATGGGGTATTAGCTTAGTGGCTGCTAACAAAAACTTGAAACTTGAGTCATCGTTGGGGGAACGCACACTTATCCGAGCCGAACGCGTCGAACGAATCGAACTAAACGAATTTTAGAATTCTGTGTATGAAATCTCATGAAACCTCGCATATACTTATCCGCGTCGAATCGTCCGAATCTGCAAGAACCCCAGTAATCCTAGACAAATTCGGATACGTCATCAGATTCGGCGCGCTTTATGCGGTCGACTTGACCGATGCGCTCGCATTCTATCAGTTGCGTATTGACAGAGCAACGCGAGAGTATCTGTTTACTGTGGCGAGAGTGCGACAGGCGTAAAGGAAATACAAACGATTTCTTCGACGCGGTCGATTCTTTCAGCGCGGTCGATTCTTCTTAGTGTGCGAGGCCTCCTTGACTTCGATTCGTTCGACGCGTTCGGCTCGGATAAGTGTGCGTTCACCTTTAAGTCACAGAAATATGGACATTTTTGCTATCAAATAAAACCCTTTAATACTACTTTGGAACTCTGAAAAAAACAAAAAGCTTAATGTGAACAAGCTCTTTCGTGTTGTAGAATG